>OY723395.1:21415157-21641891 GCA_963210295.1 Ophion ellenae
GACATTTTGCGACTAAGAAAATTATGATATTCGACGGTTTTTCACATCATCTTCGAAAAAAATTAGCATTTTTTTATGATGAGTAGTATTCGCCAGAAAATAATCGGCATCTGGGAAAAAAATCAATTTAAAGTACAGCAGAATGATGATATGTAATTCAATTCCGAATACGAAACACTCCTGAAATATTTTTTTCGTGCATCCCGTCATCAAGACAAATCGACGAAATATGCATTTTAAAATGGATCAATAGAATTAATTCAATTTAAAAAAAAGTTCCTCAGGAGTGCTTCGTATTCGGAATTTAATTATCTCAATTCTGCTGAACTCGTAATGGAATTTTGATTTTTTTTTTTTTCATAATACTTGACTTCCTCAGGAAAGTACTACTCATTACTAAAATACGCTGTATTTTTTTCGAAGAGGGACTTTAAAAAGTATTAAATATATTTTTCTTAGTGGGAAAGTCTCCGCGCATGACCCTTAAAAAATTGTGCACTATAATTGTCACCCTGTATATACTTCGGCTGGATTCGCGATGTATATATGGGGAAGGGGCATTTTGAACGCGGTATATTCATGTAATGTTGGCTATCAGCAGGCTGGCTGTTTCGAGAACGGTCCTTAAATGTGCCAAAACGGTTTGCGGTACAGGGCGGTCCCCGAAGTCTAACATCTTTAAGGAATCATCACAGTGTAACGAGTCGAAAAATAGCTGAGTATCGCGATTCTTTTTTCGATGGTTAAAATACGCTAATCGGTCTGATTTTTAATGTCAAATCAAAGTACTTATGACGAACAGAAAATCATTTTCATACGTTTATTTTTTTATACATTTTTTTTAACGGTTGAAAATGTCGTCGATTTTTTATTATTAATCAGTATAAAAGCCGCTATCTTGCTAAGGAGGTTTTTAAAAAACCACAATTGACAAAATGGCGGCGGTTTGACAAAAAAGTATCGAAATTAGTCTATTTTTCGACAGTTTTTCGTTAAACGAATATGAAGATTTCAAACAAAAAAAAAGCTTCCATAGCAAGATAACGAATGGGGTAAGGAATGTTGTGTCGACATTTGATACGGATAGCGTGAAAACTCTTCCTTTGAGAGTGTACGCTTTTTGAAAAACGATATTACGAGAACAACGCGTTTGAGACCTTAGGCCAATCTAGAGGCCGAAAAAATATGCTTTTTTGGGGATTTTTTTTCAGAATAACTACAAAATAAATCGAGATTACAAAAGAGGGTGTTTATCATACATATCAGTGACTGTATACAATAATTTTTTTCAAGCGATTAATTCAAAATGGCGGCTGTACAGCGTTTATCTCAAAACTGCATTTTTTAAGCTGGTCGGAAATATAACTCAGACAATTTTCAACCGATTCACTTGAAATGTTGAATATATCTTGAAAAATACATTGTCTATGGAAGTACATAGGATTTTTGTTTTTATATTTCATAGTTCATTTGTTATTGACGATTTTTTTCGGCAAATGTTTGGAAAGTGAAAAATTTGCCTAAAAATCGTCAGATAATTGTTAATAACAAATTAACTATGCAATATAAAAAAAATCCTACGTACTTCCATAGACAATGTATATATTCAACATTTCAAGTGAATCGGTTGAAAATTGTCTGAGTTACGTTTCCGGCCAACTTAAAAAATGCAGTTTTGAGATAAACGCTGCACAGCCGCAATTTTCAAATTGATCGCTGCAAAAAAATTATTGTATACAGTCACTGACATGTATGATAAACGCCCTTTTTCGTAATCTCAATTTATTTTACAATTTAAAAAGCCTATTTTTCGGCCTCTAGAGTGGCCTAACCCCCAAAGTGTCAAGTGCAGAATTTTCGTATAAACTGTCTACTTCCCCGAGTAAAAATGATTGTATATACTTAGATACAATTATATAAAAATGATATACAATCATATATATTTATATAAAGGTTTATATATAATTGTATATAACTCTATACATTCGTATATATAATCCGATATAAATGTACTTCCATCAAATTTGATTTGATAAAATTATACATAGTTCTGTATATAATGATATATGGAGATACTATTTTTATAGGGAGTTTATATAATTAGATATAATATCATATACAGTTATATATAATTCAATATAGTGCTGTATATAGTTATATATATACGTGAACATTTTATTTACGGTATATAAAATTGTATATGACTGTATATGAGTGCTTTTATTTTCTTTTGAAATGCTATAATCATATATGAATATACATATTCATACACTATTGTACATAACTGTATATTAGTATATACAATTGTATACGTTCACATACAAATATATAAAATTCTATCGAGCCAATTTTTGTATACAATTGTATATGATCAATTAATATACAATTGTATATGTTTATATATATTTATTTTTACTCGGGTGTACGTATGTAAGTATATGAACAGCATTTTTATAATCGTCTATACTATCGTACAACGCAAATAAAATAATCGTTTTTTTTGAAAATTTTACTGTGATGATCCCTTAAAGTCGCATTTCCCCATGCAGTCACACACACACACACACGATTGTCGTTTCTCCTCCGCCACTCCACATCTCTCGCGCCTCGGGAGCGTCTGCGCCGCGTATCGAATTGTGTTTCTACTCGTGAAAAAGCACTCGGGAGCCCCGGGCTTTGTCGCGCGAGAGCTCTGTAAAATCATCGCTTGCACATCGCGTAAGCTTCGACTCTCGTACGCGGAATTTAACGATAGTTCAGTGAGTTTGTTCATGTGCGTGTGCAAGTGCGTGCACTGGATCGGCTTAATGATATTCTGTGACATTGTCCGGACTCCGTGACAATCGCGTCGTATATTTGCGCGGATAAAGGAAGAAAAGTCATTTGAATCGTCTATAGACCACCCAGGGGCACTTTAATGCGAGAGGATAACGACCGTCGACGCCGACAACAACAGTTGTAAGAATAATTATCATTATTGTTATTATTGTCATAAGAATAATAATAGAAGAACACGAAACTGATATACATTAAGGGGGCGTCCATTAATTACGTGAGGTTTTTAGGGGTGGGGGGTCGAGGGGGTCGAAAGAAATCTCACCCAATCTCACGTGGGGGAGAGGGGGGCTTCGGCAAAAATCACGTAATTTAAGTAATTTTAGTAATCACGTAATTTTTATCACGTAGGAAGAGTCTCCCTACTACTTTACATGGTGGAGTAAATGGTACTACAACCGCAGTTACTTCTACTACAATTTATTTTCCGTGAACGTATGCATTTTGAAAAATCTCACGTGAGATTAGGGGAGGGGAGAGGGGGGGTCGAAAAATCGTCAAAATCACCTCACGTAATTAATGGATGCCCCCTAATTGGCGTTGAAATAATGAGAGGGTGTTGACGTTTGCATCGTTGGAATGCAACGAAAATTCTTTTTTCATGGTTTCATTTCCCGTTTTTTATTATCATGCGAAATATTTCGTCACCAGTTCCGAGTGAAGATCGCCAAATAAGCATCTCAAAATATTATTCAGGAATTTTTATAGCTAAAATCTGCAACGAGAAATTTAAGGGTGACTGTGACGACACGAAAATCAGGGTTATTTGAAAAAATTAATTTTGAAGGAATAAAGCAGATGATTGACAAATAGTTTCGACGTTTGTTTGTATTTACATTGACAAAGCTGTGTAGCAAGTTTCGTTAAAAAATATTAATAACTGAAGAAGGTATAAACAATCTTGTGAAGGATCTTTGAATGTGGGGCCTCAACGGCGTACTTGATTTTGGCCACCCGGTTGATCTGTAAAAAAAGCATTTTTTTTTTCGTAAAATAGATAATATTGGCTAAGACTTCAACGAGTTTTTTTTGTTATCGTTTTTCAATCATAAAAAAATCAATTAAATTTTTTATATCGATTTTTTCGAGGAGAAATGACATCGTTATTTTTAATAACTAATGAAAAAATGGTAAGAAGAAAGGCGTCGGTCAAGACTAAATTACTATTGCACTGAATCAGTGTGCCAAATTTCAAGTCAATCTGTTCATTAGATGTCGAGAAATAGTGCACACCGTTTTGAAAAACGCAGTTTCGAGAAAAACGCTTTGAAAGTTTTACTAGCAGTGCTATCCTTGCAATCATAAGTTTACCTTCAATCTGCGATTCCTGCACCACATGTTGATTTTTTTTTTCTTCAATTTGAGTTGCATCAGACGACGACGGATTTTTTTTTCGTTTTTACAGTAGTATAACCCCTGAAGGAACTTAAAAAAATGAGTTTTATTTCCACTTCAACGACACAAACTTCAATGTCACGTAAAAAGTTAATTGGCTATATATATATATATATATAGCCAATTAACTAAATAAATATAAATAAATAAATATATATATATTTACACCCTCCTCCAAATATATATGGAGGAGGGTGTAAATAGTAAAAAAATCACGAATCACGAAAAAAAATCACGCTTTCAAAATGCAGTGAATTTTTGCAGTGAATTTTCACAATTTCTATGCGTTGCTCGATCGTGTAATTATCCATGACTTAACCTCAATACTTCCTGATGCCAGGTGTCAAACATTAGTACTCTAGGTTCGCCACGAAAAAATGGCGCGCAATTTAAAATGTCGGGTCATTTTGAGACACCATTTATAAAGAATACGAGTATATAAACGTCATCCGTCTATTAAGCCCGTTATGCACGCAATGCACGTACTTACACACACACACACACACACACACACACACACACGCACACGCACACACACACACACACACGCACGCGCACACACACACACACACACACACACACACACACACACACACACACACACACACACACACACACACACACACACACACATATGTATATATATATATATATATATATATATATATATGCATACATATATACGGAACAAGGTTCTAATTCAAATGCGAATAAGAACAATTCTTTTTTTATCTCGCTCCCTAACTCGCTCGTCAAAACTTCCGCTATCCTGCTCCCTCATTAGCGAGAAATGGAAGGTGCGGAAAAAAGTGGGAGCTTTCGTCCGTGTGTACGTGTATGTGTATGTGTAAAAGTGTAACGTCACTATTTCCTCTTTTCTCTACGCGTGACACATAGGTAGAAAACTTAACATTCAGCGATACATTGCGCACTGCCGGACGTGGTTCTTCATACTATCGCTGCGCGCTCTCCTGATTCTTGATACTCAAAGGCGAAGAGCGATGTTTTTTTCCACCGTCGCAAAAGAACAAGAATAACGAAAAATACCGTTTTACGGAAAATCCCGTGAGAGGATTGAGGAAAAATTATTGTTTAAGTTTCAAAAAAAAAACACTTTTATATATATTTCCGAGTGCGCATATGCAGTGTGAATTGAAGTGGCATTGACGTGGGGGACCATCCTCATAAAACGGTGGAGACGTCGCACGTTTGAAGGGCGATTAAAATGTGTCGATCAATCGGGGGAAGAATTGTACTCGACTGATTTGATTGTACAGCTGCTTATAGTGAGCAGTTGTGGGGGGGACTTCATTTGGAAAAGTGTAGACTTGAAAAAAAAAATAGTAATGCTGACTGTCAGCACATCCGGCTGTTTTCAGGACGATCCTTCATTTTTCTAAAAAAAACCGTCGATTTTGCCTACTGGAGCGGACGGTCGTCTTAAGGGGTGAGATGCAGTCAGAATTTTCAATGTCGGAATTTGACATTGGCTTTTATCGAATGTTGAGTACGGGGACAATTGAGTAGGATGAGGGCGGTCCTCGAAGCCGAATGATTCAAAATTCAAATTCTCCGATACGTACATGTGTGTGTGTGTGTTTTCAATTCACCAAATAAACTGCATTCCTTTCGCTCAAACATCAGCCCGCGATCTCTCGTTTACATTTGCGTCGATGTGATTCGCACCGGAAATGACGTTGGCTCGTTCAGCGATCATTTATCAATAGGCAATTGTTCGGCAGCGCAGAGGTGCGTTCCTATCTCCGGTAGTGTTTATTCGGTTACTTTCGAGTGTACGAAAAGTCACGCAGACAATACATACTACACGTTACCGAAGGATTTCAGTGATAAAGTTTATAATTTATGACGATATTTAAATTTAAAGAAAAAAAAAAGTAGAACTGATCAATTTGAAGTCTAAAGATATCTGACCTATAAATCCCGGAGAATGGAACTGCGTTTCCTTTTCGTCCATTGCGCGTGCACACATTGAGGTGTCGCGTGTCGTCAAATTTATCTCGATCGATCGATACCGGAATTCATTTATATTCGGAACATCGTCGCCCCGTTTTCTCCTTTTTCTCATAATTCGCACGTTGTTAGATAGATACATATACATATATATATATATATTAGGGTGGTTCAAAAAAAAAATTAATTTTTTTGTTCGCGATACTCAACGGAAAATGTTACTACGTTATGAAAAAGCAATCTATGCAAAATTTGAGAGGTCTAATCATTTTTTTAGGCAGTGCTCAAACAACTTTTAATTTTTTCCGATCTTTCGTCAATTTTTTTCGCTGCCAATAGACATCATAACAATATAATTCAAATAATTTATCCAACTTATGCTGAAAGAGATTTTCGTGGAACGATTGAGTTTGATTTTTCCGTAAATCATTTTTTTTCAATGCTACCCACTCCAATCGTAATTTTTGTAACCGTTGAAAATAGATGCAAATAGAAATTCCTATTCCGGTTTCGCTCCAAATGTTAATTATTTTGTCAATAACGTTTTGTGTGATCTCTCGAACAGAAAATTTTCAAGTATTATGATGGTGAAAGAATAGACTTAATGCTTCTCTATTCGTGGGTAATTTTCGCTCCACAAATTCTTCGATTTCCGACCCAATCAGATAAATTTCGGCACTTTCACTATCGTCCAAACCCGCGATCACTTTTTCCATTTTTATTTTTACGTGAACTGTGACGTACCTCAACACAGCAACTACCGGAAACAGTCAAATCAATCGCGAAAAAAACTCACGGATAGTCAGAGAAACAAAGGTGAGTATCGTCAACAGCGCCGCGGTTTGTAACTCACGAATCCGAATGACTTTGTTTTCTCACTCCAAAACAATATATTACTCCAAAAAAAAAACACGCATACTTGTTAGACGTTCAGTGATATAAACACCGTATTCTTGTTCATCAAGTGGTTGATATAATTTTCACAACCGAATCACTTATATTGATTCTTAATCTGCAAATACAAATTGTTTATGGTAAAAAAAATATTTAAATGAAAATTGTGTATTGTTACAGATAAAATTAAATCAAGACTTACATTGGATCACGCACTAACATTTTGTGCATCGAGATTAAAAAAATATTAATACTCCGATAATCATGAAAAAAAAAACATGAAAAGGCGTTTGAGCGCTAACTAAAAAATTGTTTGGAACCCTCAAACTTTGCAAAATTTTCTTTTTCTAAACATACGTCAATTTTCCGTTGAAAAAAAAATCGATTTTTTTTAACCCCCCTAATATATATATATATATATATATATATATATATATATATATATATATATATATATATATATATATATTTACAATGAAAGTGGCTATATACATATGTAAAGACACACACACACACATATACACAGGCGCATATGCACTTGTAATATTGGCATATCAATTATAATGTAACTGATGCAACTGCATTATCTTTGCTCCGCCAATAAACTATAGTTATTTTTATTGTTCTATATTTCACCATAGGTTTTTTCCCTAAACAAAAAGGCTGTCCCGTAAATACCACGTCGTACTTAAGCGGGTGCTAAATTGGACCATGACCCACTGGAATATAAGAATTCACCCAAAGTAAAAAATCCGCCGTTTTTTAAGATTGTAAAACCTTTTTATAATGTCTTAAAATCCCTTACCTTGGATAATGTTTTCGCTGCACTTTCGACGAATAAAATGTTATAAATCCTTTTTGGTAACAAAGTAGTCTTGAATAGTTGCTTTTTTTGTTGCATACAAAATGGTTTAAAAAAATGTTAGAGGTATCAAAAAACAGGTTGTTTACAGTCTTTTACTTAAAAAAAATAAAGTCCCTGAATTTTGGTCTTCAGTGGTGAATGAAAATGGGGCTGGTTGGCTTTGGCACACTGCTTTATAAACTAGCCCATTTTATGCAGATTTTAGAATAGTCGAAGTTCACTGCAATTGTTTGGAGAGAAACCGAGAAATTGCTATTTTGTTCAGAAGAGGCTCGTTTTGGCTAAGGTTTAGGTAAACTGTTCTAACACACAATGTCGTAGAACTTGAATCCAGAGCGCAAGAGCGTACCGAAGCTCTAAGCTCAAGGAAGGCAGCTCATATTAGTTTCGCGGAAGAGGGGGGGGGGGGGGCAACAGATAATAGACTTAATTTTTTCTTCTAGGGGTAGGGCAGCTCCCCCTTGATGCGAAAGCCCTTGCCGGAGTGTTTAAAATATTAATTTTAGTAATTTGGACTCTTTAGCGCCACCTATTGCTGCATTATTGTACAATCTAAAGGTACTTTAGGGATAACACTGCTCTAGCGGCCGAAAATAAGGCCTAACTTTAACAATTTATTCTCGGAATATGAAAAAAAGATTTCTTTTGAAAGTGTTTATTTAACACATATTAAAGTATTAAAAAAAAATTATTATAATTTTTATAATAATTAATTAAAATATAATTAAATATTATAATAATAATTTAATTAATTAATTAATTTAATTAATTAAATATCTCCACGGGAGTACGGGTTTCTCCTAAAGTATAAAACCTGAAACAAAAACCAAAAAAATTATAATCTTTTTATTATTAGCTATGGGACTACTTAGGGTTTTTTTAAATCAAATTTTGAAAAAATAGCGCATTTTGAAGGAAATACTTTGAAAAAATCATTTGAATGTACTCCCATAGAGAATTTAATTGTGAAGCTACTATCAAAATTTCAAATCGACCCATGCAAAGGTGTGCGAGTAATCCGCCCTCCCAGTTTGAAAAAAGTGGGATTGGGAAAAACGCGTTTAAAGTTGTACCCGAAAAAAGTACGAGGCGCTGCGGCAAAATCGATAATTGAACCTTTAAAGAAAATTGTTTTCGCTACAGGACCACTGCATATTGTTTTTATGACCCCAATGTATTTTTAAGCCAAACAAACGATTTTTCCAAAATCCTAGAGTGGTATTATCCCTTAAAGCGGGAACGATAAGATTGTACAATAATGCAACAATAGGTGGCGCTTCTGGGTCCAAATACCTAAGATTAATATTTTTACATGCTTTAGATACAAAATCTACATTTGGTTTCGGAACATTTTACCTAAACACATTTGTTTTTAACCATTTTGTATCTAATAGTGAAGGCAACCATTCAAGTCTATTGTGATGCCAAAAAGGATCACAAAAAGTCGAACTTGTCCAAAATGCAGCAAAAAGATCAAGCAAGGTAATGGATGTTACGGAATTGAAAAAAAGTCCAAAAAGTTCGAGGACGGTGATTTTTTTTGCTTAGGGCAAATGTTCGTATCCTAGTAGGTTATGATCCTTACACCCTCTCGAGTACGACGTACTATTTACGGGACATCCAGTGCAGGAATGATATATATACACGAACATACAAACAAACTAAACCCGGTGCGTTGGTCTCACTGTCGTCGAATATCCATAAGTACGAGTATCCATAAGTACGAATATCCATAAGTACGAATATCCATAATTCGAGTATCCATAAGTCGAATATCCATAAGTACGAATATCCGAAAGAATGAATATTCATAAGTCGAATATCCATAAGTGAGTATAGAGTAGAAATGAGTGCCAGAAATGGCGGGAGGCAGAGATAAGTGAGTTTGTTTCGGTTTGTTTGAGTTTGTTTGGGTTCCTCTATACTCACTTTTCCTCTACCTCCCGCCATTTCTGGCACTCATTTTTACTCTATAGGGGGCATCCATTAATTACGTGAGGGGATTTAGGCGATTTTTCGACCCCCCCCCCTCTCCCCCTGGTGAGATGTCGTGAGATTTTGCTCGACCCCCTCCCTCCTCCCCTAATCTCACGTGAGATTTTTCAAAATGCATACGTTCACGGCAAATAAATTGTAGTAGCAGCAACTGCGGTTGCAGTACCATTTGCTCCACCATTTAAAGTAGTAGGGAGACTCTCCCTACGTGATAAAAATGACGTGGTTACTAAAATTACTAAAATTACTAAAATTACGTGATATTTGCCGAAGCCCCCCCTCTCCCCCACGTGAGATTGGGTGAGATTTCGCTCGACCCCCTCCCCCCCTTAAACGCCTCACGTAATTAATGGACGTCCCCATACCCACTCATGGATATTCGTGCTTATGGATATTCACTTATCAATATTGGCACTTATGGATATTCGCACGTATGAATATTAGGTTATGGAAATTCGACTTATGGATATTCTACCCCAATCGTTGGTCTAGTGCACTGAGAAAGAAAATCATTGATCCAATATCATTGGTGTTATTGAATGAAATTTCGTTGATTCAATTGTAAAATTGGTGGTGGAAATAATCGGAATTATTAGTCCTAACAAAACGCTATTGACTTTAATAACATGATAAAATTCAAAGTTTTCTTTCATTCCAAAATATATTTTCAGCCGAGAACAATATATTATTGAAACTATCTAATAAATTATCGCGAACAAATTATATAGTTTTGTATGCATTTTCTGCAACGTACAAAAAAAGCGCTTCAATTCATAACATGAATGTTGTTGATTCGAGTACACAAGAAAAATTGAATTCCGCTCGTTTGATTCCGATAAAATTTCTATTGAGTAAATAGAAATTTTATCGGAATGGCTATAAAATTTCCATTCCGGAAATTGGAATTTTAGTTCCAATGTCAATTGAAACTAAACAATTCCTTCACGGGAGTACGGTATATATATATACCGTACGGTATATACGGTATATACGGTAAATATACCGTATATACCATATATATATACGGTAAAATGGTGAAATATATATTTATAATATATTAATATAAAAATAATATATTAATATATAATAATATATAAATATATATTTCACCATTTTCACCAAAAAATGGTGAAAAAGTTTCACCATTTTTTTCATTATGGTGAAAAAAATAATCACACATATGGTGATTATTTTTTCCACCATATCCGATATTGATTTCCAAGGACATTATTCGTTAAAATATTAATATTTTATTTTGATTGAAAAATATGAAGCAAATGTCTGAATTGGTTAAAAAATTGTGCGAAAATAAAATTCGTTCGTTGCAGATTTGGTTGAAAAAATTCAACCAAATCATGGCCGAGCACCACCGAAATTATAAGTTGTGAGGAAACCCGTAGTTCTCGGAGTAACAGGTAGAAACCGCACGCGCGCTCGTTTCTCGTGAGCGTAGCGCGAACTGAAAATCTACTTAAACGCCGGAGAAACTCTAAAGAGTATCGCTTCTTGGCCTGTGGCTAAGATCAAAGTGTAGTATCTGTTCTTATCAGTTGACTATCTGATATTCTCTCCATGGATATTCCATTGGATATCTGACATTCTCTCCACTATTATCGTGGATGATCATTCTAATGCTCACTTTTTACTTAAGATTTAAAACAAATTGAAAAACTTACGCCCCATAGCATATTCATTTCGATGCAGTAAAGAAATAATTAATTCGATTGATAATTTTTTTGTACGAATAAAAAAATGTTGTAACATCCGCTTAATTATTTCGTCCATACATCTACGGATTGTACATAGAATGATTTCAATAGAATACACGGAAAAAAAGAAATAGTACAAAATACAGGGGCTACACCGTTCGCATTGGACTCGAGCGATTGCATATATTATGCCTATAGTATAATATTATTTGAAGGATAATGTATTATTGAAATCAATCACATTTTCCGATATTTTATAGTATTGTAACAATCCCATATATCGGTAGCACTCCGCAGCAGCACATTTATTTGGATCAACCAACATATTTCTTTTATTCAATTGGTTTTTTCTCAGTGGCGTTAGCGTGCTAGCCAGCGGATCGGGAGGTCGCGGGTTCGAATCCCAGTCGCGTACTTTCGTCCTAAAATGTTTTTCTTCGGGATTTTTCGGCGAAAAACGACTGATTCCGTGACTGGGAAGCGAACTTGTGACCGGCTGTATCAATGAAGGTTTTCCGCAGTTTCCCTATGCCCATGGAAGATGGGCGGTAGGTAGGGGAGAATGGGAGGTAGGGGAGAGTTGTGGAATGGGAGGTAAGAACGAAGTTGAGGTGGATTGGGGCTCGCAAAAAGGGGACTCTGTACGGCTGAAACGACCCAATATTAAAAAATACGAATAAACTACCGCATAACAAAGTGTTTCTCCTTGATTATTTGCAGAAGCAATTTCAGTTCAAGAACCTCGAGAAGCTGTACTCGATCTATCAAAGAAGGCTTCAAAATGGCTACCTGTCGCTCTTCGTATTGCTGCAATTGGTCCTCGGTGTTACACACTGTACCGTATTAATAATGACGGTAAGCGATACATACAACGATCGAATTTCATACTCTTCTTGCAACTGACGTTCCTCCGTCTTTTCTTCTCGATCTTTCGACAAAAAGTAAACAAACGAAAACTACTGTAATCTCTCTCGACGCAAACACGCGACAGGTCGAGTTCGAGGCCTCGTTACCGGACGTGGTGACATGCAGCGTCGTCGGTGCACTACTGTTTCCGGTAATAGCTCTCTCGTTTCGGTCCAAACTGATCGCAAGAGAAACTTATTTACCGGTTGTGCTCTCGTGTATCATAATCGTGCTCCTCGTGGTCGGAGATCTCGCCGTGCCATTATGGTACACTCTCAATTGCACCGAGGACATACCAGCTATAAGGTATTTTATATTGTATGACAAGTAAATATATACTGGCTCAGGCAACACCCACAGCGTGTCCCAAAATTCACGCACGAAGTAACTTCGATAGAAAGCCCCGGTTTTTAATTTAAAATCTTTAATTAAATTCATTTTTTTAATTAAAAAATTAAAAGTTTTTTTTATTGGAAAGAAATATACTTTTTCAATCCGAATTGTTCAGAAATGTTGTGTGAAATGTTGATTTTTTTGTCAATGTGTGCAATTTTCTTGAATTTGAATTTCTTTTCATTTTAGTTACGGTAAACTAGAAACTGTACATGTTCGAACTGAATTTTTTTTTTGCAGATCATAGTGTACGGGAAGCTAGACTAAATTCATTAATAAAGTTCTCAATTTAAATAATAAATTGATTTATTATTTTTATGATAAATTAATTTAAAAAAATTGTTTTGTATACTTAAATATACTATCAAAGTATACCTATAGTTTGACAAATGTAGAATATTTATTTCTTAGTTTAATTGATTTAATTCAATTAATTTTTTTAATTAAAAATTAAAAGTTTTTTTCTTATTGGAAAGAAAAATACTTTTTCAGTCCGAATTGTTCAGAAATGTTGTGTGAAATGTTTATTTTTTTGTTAATGCGTGCAATTCTCTTGAATTTGAATTTTTTTTTTCATTTTAACTACGGTAAAATAAAGGCTACATGTTCGAACTCAATTTTTTTATTTATTTTTTTGCAAATCAAAGTTTACGGGAAGCTAGACTAAATTCATTGATAAATTTCTCAATTCAAATGATAAATTCATTCATTATTTTATGATAAATTAATTTAAAAAAATTGTTTTGTATATTTAAATATACTATTAAAGTATACCTATAGTTTGATAAATGTCGAATATTTATTTCTTAGTTTAATTAATTAAATTATATTAATTTTTTTTATTGGAAAGAAAAATACTTTTTCAATCCGAATTGTTCAGAAATGTTGTGTGAAATGTTGATTCTTTTGTTAATGCGTGCAATTCTCTTGAATTTGATTTTTTTTTTCATTTTAATTACTGTAAAATAAAAACTGTACATGTTGGAACTGAATTTATTTTTTTGCAAATTCAAGTCCACGGGAAGCTAGACTAAATTCATTGATAAATTTCTCAACTCAAATGATGAAGTCATTTACTATTTTTATGACAAATTAATTTTAAAAAATTGTTTTGTATACTTAAATATACTATTAAAGTATACCTATAGTTTGATAAATGTAGAATATTTATTTCTTAGTTTGAAAATCCCTCAAAATTGATTAATTTTTTCTCGCCTAAATGTATATCTCGCCTCGAACTATTGAAATCTGAACTGCTGCCTGCTCGTTAATACCGACTGACGTGATGAATGAACCAATACAATCAATGCGAATCAGATTGCAAATGTGCATTGAAAGTGGTGGCCATCACTCTAAGCACCTCTCATAGGAGTAATTGGTTGCACGGATTTTTTAATCGATTCTAGGTTAAAACATTGAAGTTTATTTTTTATCGATTTTTTATACCAAATCTTGATCGATCATCTTGAAATTTATCGTAGATTCCACGATACAGGGCCTTCCCCCTCATTACATTCCCATATTCCACTACTCCAAATCTCGAAACTTGGTGTGTGAACTTGATATGAGTGCCTTGATAACATTCTGCAATAAAATAATCGTCCCATTTTAAAAATGGGGAAGTGACCTTGAAACTTCCTTCGAACTATGCAACTTGTGTAGGAAAAGTTTCCTCCTAAGTCTGATAGGTTAGAAAATGTTTCTACTGCCAATAGTTGTCGGCTTACGCGGTATATAGTTCAGTAAAAGTGAGGAAAACCCAGCGCTTTTTAACGTAGAATATGAATTTTTGTCTGAAGGTAGATAGTTGCATACTTAAAGAAACCCCAAAAAAATGTTGCACCTGAACTCGCCCCAACCCTAAGAAATAGGGGTTGAAAACTTAAAAAACACCGTATGTCGATAATTAATAGCCCGATGAAAAAACGTTTCAAACAAAAGTTGTTTGGAATAATGAAATACGTATAAAGTTATCCGACGTCCAATTCCCTATCTTTGAAAATAGAGGCACAAAAACACGAGGTCACCACCACCTGATTTCGACTCGTTTTTGTGCCGCTATTTTCAAATATAGGGGGTTGGACGTCAGCTAACTTTATACGAATTTTATTATTCCGAACAACTTTTGTTTCAAACCTTTTTTGATCGGGCTATTAATTATCGAGATACGGCGATTTTTAAGTTTTCAACCCCTATTTCTTGGGGTTGGGAGGAGTTGAAGGGCAACATTTTATTGGGGCTACTCTCAGTATGCAACCATCTGCCTTCAGTCAAACATTCGGTAAATATTTAAAAGTAGGGCTCCAACTATAAAAGGGGTGTAGAAATTTTGTACCGAGTCGATGTATTTCGGGGCACTTTGTTTATAATATTTAAGTCGGGGAAGACAATTTCAACTCGTATTTCAACCCCCAAACGCTTTTTTTACCTTTTTAAAGGTATGGAGGAAACGGGTTTGGTGACATCAAGTGGGTTAAATGACATGGGTTTGGGTTTGGTTTCGTAAAAGTCAAATTAGAGTAAGCATACAGAAAACGTATTTAAAAAATCGAATATTTTTCGGAACTATTTTTTTCATAATACAATACCCCTCCGCCATCATAAAAAAATATATTTTCATACTGCAGAATAGCCCTGAATACGTGAAAAATGTTTTGGAGCCGATTAGGGCTGGAGCCCCACTTAAAAGATTTACCGAAAATTCATATTCTACGCTAAAAAGTGCTGGGTTTTCGTCTCTTTTGCTGGACTAATAAGATGCATCGCAATAACGATAAAACTAAGTCCGGCGAGAAAACACTAACAAGGAACATCCCTCGGGTGACACCCTTCGATTTGGTTGAAATTTGGATATGTTATAAAGCACCGAAAAGTAAGCGATACGTATTTTTTTTTATCGGCGGAAAAACGGTTTCAAGGGCTAAAACGCACCCTCAAAAATGGGGATGTTTTTCGTTTTTCGTCGATAACGTTTTAACGGTACGAGATATTAAAAAATTTCAAATTGCAACAATGTTTATTTTTTTGTGCACTACACATTGGAGATGAGAACGATAACGTTATCGACGAAAAACGAAAAACACCCCTATTTTCGAGGGTTCGTTTCACCCCTTAAAACCGTTTTTCCGCCGATAAAAAAAAATACGTATCGCTTACTTTTCGGTGCTTTATAACATATCCAAATTTCAACCAAACCGAAGGGTGTCACCTGAGGGATGTTCCTTGCAAGAGAAAAACGAAACCGTCAGTATCGTTATGAAAATCCGTTTTTCTTTCTACCATGACCGCATCCCCTTGCGCCGTTTTTTCTTTTGTTTTTCTTCATTCGTGACAAACTTTTACAGACCCGCATACGCGACTCACGTGTTACTCGCGTGCTACGTGTTTCTACCGTTGACGGAGAATCTGCACGCGTTTATACTCGGGGTCACCGCGACGTTGTGCTACCTAGCGAGCCTGTCGCTCGTCACCTACCGCAACATGTCCGACTACACCGGAAGGGTGAGTTTCACACCATTTTGCAATATTTTTTCACGAGCGTCGATATTTTTTTTGACCCTTCGGAGACGAGTGGGAGCAGAGGAAGTGAGAAAAGTCTGAGAATAGAAAGAAAAAAAAAGAGACGGATGTTCGCAGATAATCGCGGATGCCATTTATTTCGCGTGCGTCAACGGCCTCGGTCTCTACTTCAGATTCATGAACGAGATCGTGATAAGACGATCCTTCCTCGACAGGCGGAAGTGCGTCGAGTCTACACTCAGGCTCAATTACGAGAAGGATCAGGAAGTGAGGACATTTCGTTCGAAATGATCAGTATACAAATTCACTAATAACGGGCTACATCTACCTAGGGGCCCCAAAAAATGGCCGATTGCCGATTTTTTCTGGGTAACGGTTGGTGAAAAAGAAACGCATTTTTTAACACAAAGGTACATGTATATTGAGAGTCTTTAAGAAAAAAAAATACAGAAAAACAACAAAAACATGGCCGCCGGTAGATGATGAAATGTTTTGCGCGACTTTTGCCGGTGGACACTCTCCAGCTTAAACAGCCCAACTGAAATCAAAAAACCAAACGGACTATTCAAACTAACAATAAACACGAGCCGTTGACGATCGTCGATTTTTTAAATAATTATTTTTAACAACGTGGCGATGTATTGAAACTCGAGCATACAAAATTTATTTTAAAAATCGTCATTTGTTCGTGACTATTAAATGATAAAGATCGATTTCTTGAAAGTGGGATCGTCAACGACCTTTGAATGTTTCTCGTCGGATCTCCTATGAATTTGGAAACAATCCATCCGGTGGTTCTCGGGATATCATGTCCACCGACTTTGAAAATAGTGGTTCGAGAAAAACGCGTTTCCGGGGGTCATCTCAAGTGACAGCAATTCTTTTCGGGAATTTGTTTTTATGTATCATCGAAATACACTATCTTTGAATTTTTACCACACATTTATCAACATTTTTACAGTCCCTCAAAATTTTACCAAACAAAAATAACGAGTTGAATCGACTTTACAATGTTCGGAAGACACTCAGGCTTAAGAAAAAGTAAAAAATTAAAATAACCAAACGGCATTTTAATTGATATACGGGAGGTTGTCGCCGGAACTAGGGTAAAATAAAAATATCGAAAATTAAATTTTTGGCACGGTTTTAAAAGTTACCACACCACGGTTTGTGCGCGGCACGAGGATGTATTTTTTCGTAATTATTTTCAAACAAACGATGAACGGATTTTTTAAAATTAATTTTCATAGTCAATATATACATTTGGAAGACTGTATACAAATGTTTGTACTCCAATCTAAAGTACAGTTTGCGGTGTACGCCGCTTCGAAGAGGACACTCCGACGAAATTACTGCTCAGCGGTTGACAGCGATTAAGCCATACCGTTCATTTGAAAAATAAAAAATAAAATATATTTAGAAACTAGACATATAGGTTTACAGCATCACGTAGGGGAATTTCGATATCTGTAAAAAAAATGGCGGATCAGCGAATTTTATTTCCGATTTTGATGGAAAATTTTCATCGTTAAAAAAAAAATAGAAGAGGTTTTTTTATTTAAAAAATCCTACGTGGTGCCATAGAGACTGGATTTTCGAACAGTTTAATTTAATAGACGAATAGTTTTTTAAATATGTTGTCAACCAGGTTGAAAAACGTAGTTTCGAGAAAAACGCGTGCTCTTCGAACGGTTTCACATAAAATGCTGTATCTCCGCCAATTTTACAAATTTCTTTTTAAAAATTGGGGAGAACACTCCTACCAAATGTATCTTTTAGAAATTTAAATTTAAAAAAAATTGCCGTGGTGTGGTGCCTTAAGTTCCAGGTTTCGTCATTTTTTTCGACTTTTTCAGCATTGAAAAAAAAAACTATGGCAGATATCAGAAACATTCTAGTTCGGGTCAGAACTATAGATGCGCTGACTATACCATGCAAATTTTAGCGATATCCGTTCAATAGTTTTCGAGATACCATGGAAGCCAATTTGAAAAATAAAGTTTTAAGGGGCCCTTTGGAGCCACGAAAAAAAAGCTATTTTCGAGATTTTTTAAAGGATTTTATAAAAGTTGTTGGGCTTGATAAATAAAGTCTTGAAATACATTTAAAAAAATTTAATTCATTTTTATTCATTTTTAAGTACAAAAACTATAGTTTAACGTAACGCCTCAAAAATAGGTAGGCTAGGTAGCTCCATCACAACTCGGCAACAGCTTGACTGAAACAAAAAAAATCAAAATCCATTAGATTCAGTATGACACCAGCTGCAAAATGACCCTCGGATATAAAGTTTTATCAAAAAATAAAAAAATGGCAGATGAAAAACGAAAAAAGTTTTAAAAAGGCGTTTTTTCCACAGTTTTTCGCAAAAAAAAGAGTAAAAATCAAAATGTTAAAACCATCGAGGGCCATCTTGTTGCGAATCATGTTTACAAAATGTGGTTCAAATTTCAAGAAAATCGGTTAATAGTTTTAGAGATACGATGGGAGCTAGATTTTGTAAACTCAATCGGCAATTCCTGCCCCGTGCAAAATCCCTTCTGATTGCTCATCGTCGTCGATTTCTTCGAGTCTTGCTTGCTTTCGATTTTTTTTAATTTTCAAAGTGGCCCCTTAAGAAAAACGCGTTTGAAAGTTGAAGTACAATATTCACAAAGAAAATGTTAACTCACCATCAGTCTGCTATGCCGGATCCAGATAACACGCACAGCATTTTTTCCAATTTGCGCAAAAAAAAATCGTTTTTTTTTTTGCTGTAGCTCATTCAATTTTGGGAATATTTCAATGAAATTTTCAGAGAATATAGATAAAAGGTGATACTGTGGAATACAAAATATTTTCGGTAAATACATTTTTTGACCCGCCTAGGTCAATGTAGCCCTATAAGTCAATCAATGAACCAGAGAGAAAAAGGAGAATGTGAGAAATAAATTTTTGTATTAATTGCAGGAACAATTGACTCGAAGCATTCTACCTCAGCACTTTGCGGCAAAAATAAAAAAAGATTTTCGGGATATATTCAAGTTTATCGAGGAGCATAAGAAACCACCGCCCAAGGGTCGGAGACGAAAGTGAGCTTTGGTATTCGTTTTTTTTTTGTTCTTCATGTCAATTTTCGCATTACGCCCTTAAATACAAAATGGCCAAACAAAAAAAAAAATCCGGACAAAAGAAACCTATTTTCAGCGTACAATAACATGCCGCTATTAAAAAAAAAAGTATCCATAAAAAAGTTGACCTTTAAATCACTTTGGGAACGTCCATTAACTAAAAAATCTTGCCATTTTTCTCTTCGTACCACTATACTCGATACGTCTTTCGGAATTTTCGGATTCACATCGCTGTTTTTTAAAATTAACTCCATGTCTCAAGATAAATTGCACATTCCGTCTTACCAATCGGCAATTTTCTCTTCTTTTGTTATTCCGAAATGAATCAACGCTCGTTGTACGGAACGCGAGGTTCCATTGAGGAGTCCTCCCACTTTAGACGCTAAAAAAAGTCTATTTTCATTCATTTTTTTGATAGGTTTATATTATAGATATTGATATTAAAGTTGTTACACTTAATAAATAAACTTTCGAAATACGTAGGAAAAAAAACATTATTTATTTAAGTCACTATTTATAGACGAGAATGGTAGTTAAAAAAATGTCCCAAAAAAATTGGAAAAATCATCCGAAACAAAAAAATCAAACGATTTTAGATTCAGTATGTTAATGGCGATAGCGCATATCATACGATTTTTTAGATCTGCGAAAATAACAAAACGGCGGACATTTTTCGAAAAAACAGAAAATCGTGTTTTTTCACCGTTTTTTGGGAATAAATAATTAAATATCAAAATTTAAAAAAATTCTTGATATGCGCTGTAGATATTGGAAAAAAAATGTCCTAAAAAATGTCTTAGAAAAATGGAAAAAATCATCCGAAACAAAAAAATCACACGGTTTTAGATTCAGTATGTTAATGGCTATAGCGCATATCATGTGATTTTCGATGTATGTAAAAATAACAAAACGGCGGACATTTTTCGAAAAAAAACATGTTTTTTCACCGTTTTTGGCAAAAAAGGTAAATATAATTTTTTTAAATCCTAGATATGCGCTATAGATATAGTTGTAAAGAATATGTGGTTAAAATTTCATAAGGATCGGTTCGGTAGTTTCGAAGATCTTATCAACAAACCGTCGAAAAACGTTGTTTCGAGAAAAACGCGTTTAAAGTTTGTTTGGGTTACATTAATTCATACCATTTAAAAAAAAATGTATTTCGAAAGTGTATTTATTAAGAGTAACAACTTTTATATCGCTATCTATAATATAAACCTATAAAAAAAAGTGAGAAGACCCCTAAAGGGATCATCACAGTGCAACGGGTCAATAAATAGCTGATTTCCGCGATTTTTTTCGATGGTTAAAATACGCTCGTCAATCTAATTCTTTTATGTCAAATCAAAGCACTCATGAAGAATAGATAATAATTTTTGAACGTTTATTTTTATTTTTCTTCCATTTTTTTAACGGTTGAAAATGTCTTCGAAAAAAGGAGTTCTCACGGCAAATATTATCTGGAGCAAAATTTGTAAAATGATCATTAATCAGTATGAAAGCCGCTTTCTTGCTATGGAGGCTTTTTTCAATAACAATTGACAAAATGGCGGTGGTTTGAAAGCTTTTTATCGAATTCAGCCTACTTTTTTCGACAGTTTTTCGTTAAAATAAAATATGAATTAAAAAAAAAAGCCTTCATAGCAAGATAAAGAATGGTGTGTCTAAATTTGAGACGGATAGCTTGAAACCTCTTCCTTTGAGAGTGTACGCCGTTTTGATAAACGACATGTCGAGAAAAACGCGTTTAAAGTTTCGAGTGCGGTACTTTCATATTAATCGTCTGCTTACGTTTATGTAAGTATATGAACAACATGTTTATAACCGTCTTTACTATCGGATAATGCAAGAAAATTTTACACTAATGATCCTTCAAAAAACAAAATCACAATTAGTACAGTCGTGCTGTCGCTGAAAAATCCCGGAATCGGATAAAATTAGAAGGCTAGTTTTTTGACAGGTGATTTTGTAGGTGCCGCGGGTGCTTAATCCAAGTTTGCCTAAAAATAGGGGTGTAGGGTTTTTTCTAGGGGATGAAAGGAGACGGGGGTCGATTAATGGCAAACTACAACCCCTACGAGGTCGGCGCCATGACAAAAAATGTTCAGAAAAATCCGGGCTTTAGTTTTGTCCACAGCGCCGAAGTCGTGGAAGTTCATTTTGGGGGTGAAAAAGTGAAGTAAAATTTTGAAAAATCAGGTTTGATTCAAAAACTCTTTAGAAAAAAATCGTACACTTTTTGTTCTAATGGGAAAGTTGTAGCCCTTGAAAAGACGCGTCGATCGAGTATTTGATCATCACTCTCCGATAATACGTTCACCCCCAAAAATGGTTAAAATACCAACAAAAAAATTGTTTATTGAATAACTCAAAAACAATCGATTTTTCGGGTATGGTTCAAATGTACGAAATGTAGAGAATAAGTTTCTCTATATTTTCGTTTTTATGGACCACCCTTGAATTTTCATTTTCCAACCCCTCTCAGGGGATGAAAGTTCAAAGTGAAATTCTGGGAAAACTATTGACCGCACGAATTCGCCGCCGTGGAAGAATTTGTAGCTTGAACCCTGAGCTACATTTTTGTCCATAGCGTCAAACTCGTATCTCTTTACTTTCGGTCAATAATTTTCCCAGAATTTCAATTTGAATTTTCAATCCCTAAGAGGGGTTCAAAAAAGCAAAATTCAAGAGTGGTCCATAGGAACGAAAATATAGAGAAAATCATTCTCTATATTTCGTACATTTCAACCATTTCCCAAAAATAGATTTTTTTGAGTTATTCCATAAACAATGTTTTTGTTTATACTTCAACAATTATTTGGGGGTGAAAATATTATCGGAGAGGGATGATCGAATACTCGATCGACGCGTCTTTTTAAGAGCTACAACCTTCCCATTTGAACAAAAATTGTATGTATTTTTCCTAAAGAGTTATCGAATGAAAACTGATTTTTCAAAATTTCCCCCCACTTTTTCACCCCCAAAATGAACTTCCACGACTTCGGCGCTGTGGACAAAACTAAAACCCGGATTTTTCTGAACATTTTGTCTCCCGGCGCCGACCTCGTGGAGGTTGTAGTTTGGCATTAATCCACCCCCATCCCCTTTCATCCCCTAAAAAAAACCCTACACCCCGATTTTTAGGCAAACTTGGATTTAGCAGCCGCGGCACCTACAAAATCACCTGTCAAAAAACTAGCCTTCCAATTTTTTCCGATTCCCATATACAGCACGACTGTACTAAATGTTTCATCGCGGATAATGCCATAAGATCGAGCTTGTTTTGTTATTCGCAGCGACCTCTACGTCGAGACCCACGAAAACGTGAGCATACTGTACGCGGACGTGGTGAATTTTTCGGGTCTGACGGTGACGCTGCCGGTGAGAAAATTGGTCGAGACGTTGAACGACTTGTTCGGTAGTTTCGACGAGGCCTCCGAGCGTCACAACGTTCTGCGCATAAAGTTTCTCGGGGATTGTTACTACTGCGTCAGTGGAGTTCCAACGCCGAATATTCATCACGCCAAGAGCTGCGTCGATCTCGGTAGAACATTTTTCTTCTCCCCCCCCCCCCCCTCCCGAAGAGTATCAGCGCCGGTGTTTGTTTTATCAAACAATTCACCGATGAAAAAAAAATTCTTTTTAGGGTTGGACATGATAAAGATAATAAAGGAGGTCCGTGCTCGCGTGAGACGCGAGAGCGGGGTCGAGATAAACATGCGGATAGGCGTGCACTCCGGTAAAATAATATCGGGCATTCTGGGCGCCAACAAATGGCAATACGACGTCTGGTCGCGTGACGTCGTGATAGCGAACAAAATGGAACAGACCGGTCAACCGGGCAAGGTTCACGTGACCCAACAGACGCTCAATCTGCTGGACGCTAGTCAGTACGATTGCGTGCCGGTAGAGACGCTCAACGACGAGACCCTCAAGAAATACGACATCAGAAGTTATCTCATAACGCCGACTGTAGAGGGCTCGCCGATATCGCAGGTGAGCGATATCGAGTTGATCGCACGATGAAACGTTATTTTTATGGAGTTTCGGGACAATTGGGGCAGTGTTACAGTTTGATTTAAATTTACAAAGGCTAGCTCAAAATGACGTGACATTTTTAATTGCGCGCCACTTCTTTTGTGGCGAATATAGGGTAGTAATCTTTGACAAATGGCATCGGGAAGTATTGAGGTTTAGTCATGGGGAATCAGACGATCGAGCAACGTGGAGAAATTGTTATTTGCTGGATTGTTACTGCATAGTTATTTGGGTGATTTTCGGGAATTTTTTGGAAGAAAAGTACTCAATTAAATGTTTCGGAAAATTGAGAATATATTTGGCTACACGGAGAGAATTTTTAAGTATTTTTTACGGTGAAATCTCCGTAAAAATTACATTAAAAATTGGAAACCGGTGACAAATGTGCACATAGTCAAAAATTGACACTAGCTTTTGATATTTTGCTTTCATTCATGTAAAGATTTAAGCAAGTAGCATAATTTTTTACATTTCTTTCAGTAAAAATTCTGACACATTCTCATGTAGAATTTTAACAATGGGCTGCCTCAAAAATTCCAAGTTTCTACAGTAAAAATAACCTGGACAAACTTGAAATTTTTAAAATCCCTAGCGAAAAATTAATTCCCTATGCCGCGTTTTCATCGGCGTTTCTGAACATTTGTGTTCTTGATTGCTACTTATTTGAGCATATCATCTTTCCGTACCATTGTAGACGTCCTTTATCGAAGTTTCTTTTCACGTTTCTTTGTTTTCTTGCGTAGAACTGCGTAGAACACGTTAGACTGCACGAGACCACGAGCCTTTCTTGGCCCATGCTTCGTACTATAATGCGCATGCGCGGTACCGCTGTTGCTAAGCAACGCGGGTCGGCGTCGTTCGTGCTCGTCATACTGCGTCATACATAAGCACACTCTCACAGCTTGCGTTCACGTATACGCACGCTCACACAGAGCTCACGCGTACGGTCAGGCGACCTAGCCCTAACTGATTTTACTATAAAGAACGTAAAATTCCGGTGGACGCACGGAAAATTTCGGCTTCCTTTTCTAAATTTTTATGGAAAACACGCAAATTTCTCAATGTTCCACTGAAAAATTTCATTTAGATTAGCACTTTTTTAACTTATTGTCGTAATCTTTACGTTTCGTGAAATTTTACTATTAATTTCAGTAAAAATTCTGGAAAATATTTTAAATTTCTGTTACGCAAAAGTAAATTTTGATTCATTTCCATGAAAATGTATAATTTATTTCCTAAAAACCTGAAGAATTGCACATTTGTCACCGAGTTACTGTGATTTCACAGTAAAAATTACTTAAAAATTCTCTCCGTGTATATTTGACCTATATTACATATTTTTTTCATAGAAAAATCTTGAGATCCAAGCGACTTATGCGCTGCTTTCGGAGGCGCCAAAAAAAAAGTTCCTCCACTGCTGACATGATTCCGGCCGATTGAGTGGCTGAAAGCGAAAAAGGAAAAAAATTCGTTAAACTGGAAGGTACTTCCTGTACAATGACGTAGGATTTTCGAAAAATATCAAAATCTAAGAAAATGGCGTAGTTATGAAAAAAAGTCTGTTTTCTTGCCTATAAAATGGTCGTTTTTTTCAATGCCAAATCGTCAATTTTCATCCAATCAATAATATCCTACGTCATTGTAGAGTAAATATATTCAAGACCACTCAGTTCAAATTTCAAGTCAATCGGATAATTGCTCTTTGAGTTACAATGTCAGCAAATTTGAAAAATCTCATTTCTAGAAAAACGCGTTTAAAGATTTAACTATCGATTCTTGCCAGATAAAATGATAAAGGTACGGCCTTGAAATGTTTACAGGATATTCTTAAAAGTATAAACTGTCGAAAACGGCAAATAATATCGATTTTTTAAAGTGTCACACTGTTATAGTCCCTTGACGCGGTCCTCTAGTTTCTCGGCTGTTTTTTTACGGCTTTTTCAATAATTTTCTACGGGCAAAGCATCGAAATAATCAATCTCATTGTTTTTGCATAATCTTTATTAACATTTAAATAAGCTTTACAAATTTTTTGAAGTCAAAATATATGATAGAATAGAGGTTATAGTGGCCGACAGGAAGACATCAAGTAAAAGAGGTGCTTGACGGTGACCAAGATTGCGGCTGTTCTGCTTATCTGAAATCAAAAAACCAAACGGCATTTTAATCTTCATATTTAAGACTAGCGATTGAACTAGAGTGAATTCTAAATTACAAACATTGACTTTTTTATACACTTTTGAAAATTACATTCTATTTTTTACTCATTTTTTCTTAAGTTTTTCGCTCGTACAAAAAAAAACTATCGAAGCAATCATGATAATCCTAGTTCAATCGCTGGCTTATAACATATTAAAGATGCTGTATAAATTTCAACAAGATCGGTGCAGTAGTTTCTGAAATATCGTGGTCACCGTTTCGAAAAATGGTGTTTCGAGAAAAACGCGTTTGAAAGTTCGCGCTCCCGGCGCGCGCTCCGTATAACTGCTCCGTTCCAGGGCCGTAACTTGTGAACCACTTCGAATATCGGAAAATCCTTTGGCACACATTTTCTACACATGTTGTAGATGTGATTTATGAAAAAAAAAAGAAAAATCGATTTTTTCTACCCGAGAAACTAGAAGACCGCCTTAATGCAGACTGACGTGATTAAGGGGGGATTGTCTTTTTTTTTCGCAAAATTTACCGCTTTTTGGGAATTTTTTTGTGAAGAAAGTATACAACGGAAAACTTGTGAAACTTGGCATATAGTTTTATTGATCTGTTTACTACATACAAAAATTTTTTTAAACAATTTCATCAAAAAATCCGCCTCCCACCCCCCTCGACGCGCGATGGTCCTTTTTTGATGGTGTGCACGATTACAGCCTTCACGCTCATCCTGCAGCAAAAACCCAAAAAGCATTTTACTTTAGACACATATAGCTATCGTTCGATGAAGGGGAAAAAAAATTGACGATTTGGTGACGTTTTGAACTTGAAGTATCGATTTTTCGAAAAAAATTGATCGATTTTTTGTTATAAATAAAAAACTATTAAACGTATTACTTTTTTGCTTCATCAAACGATAAAAGGATGTCAGCTGAGCATTCTGTCCAAATTTGAAGGCAATCGGTTGAATAGTTTTTGAGAAATCGTGCACACCAGTTGTGAAAAAGCTGTTTCGAGAAAAACGCGTTTAAGGGGGGATTTTTTGATGAAATTGTTTAAAAATTTTTTTGTATGTAGTAAACAGATCAATAAAACTATATGCCAAGTTCCACAAGTTTTCCGTTGTATACTTTCTTCACAAAAAAATTCCCAAAAAGCGGTAAATTTTGCAAACAAAAAAGACAATCCCCCCTTAATAAGGCAATACAAGCAATGCGAACCAGATTAAATGCAAACATTGAAGTGGTGGCAATCACTTTGAGCACCTTTTATATGATTAAGTGTATGCACCGTTTCTTTAATCGACTCTGGGCTAAAAACATTCAAATTTGGTTTTTCATCGATTTTGCCTACCAAATCTCGATCGATCATTTTAAAATGTGGTGTGTGAACTAATTTTTATTGCCTCGATAAAAATTCCGAAAAAACTAGTGGTCCCATTTAAATGGAGGTGAAATCGACGAAGCGCCTCCACCTGGATGAACATCGTAGCCACCAGTCGATGACCCCCTTCGACCTATGCAACTTTTGTAGGAAAATGTTTCTCCTAAGTCTGATAGGTTACAAAATATTTCTCCTTCTCAAAGTTGTTGTCTCACTCGGTACGTTTACTTCTCTCCCGCTCGAACGGACAATGTTTGAAAAAATCATTTCGACAGACAGTATTTTATTTTTGAGTTGAACCAAGTGTATTTCAATAGTACAAACGACAAACTCCAAACCGACCGACGACACACGTTCGCTTCGTGTAGATACAACGAAAAAACGTACAGCATCGTCGACCTTGTTGGAAAAGAAAGAAAAAACGTTCTCGTTGGGAATGAAAAAAAGAGAGGACACGTTGAGAAACAAAGGCTTTGTTGTAGAACAGCGAGAAGATCTTGCCGGTCACGAGGCCATCAACGCCACCACCGCGGAGCAAGCATTACGTGAGATGGTACAGCGTGAGACCGAGCACGAGCGTAGGCGCATCGTCGAGAAACGCCCGAAGGGTCACCACCACGAACATGGGCAACAATCACGCGGACGTTTTCGCCGGTACTTTTCGTAGGCGTACGCACTTCATGGACTCGTGCCTCAAGGATTATCATTTGATGTTGAAAGCTGCGGACGCGGAGATGGAAGAAGCGATCAAACAAATGCCCCTGAGCAAGTGGGAGTGAGCATGCGAAAAAATCTATATATTTCGATGGCGTTATTTATACGGGAAAATGTGTTAGTTTAATTTTCATTCATTTTTTAGATATGTATTGGGATGTTGAATAAGTTCTCCCTGTTTTTTTTTTTTCGTGAAAATTAGTGCTCCGTTTTAAGGAGTGAGATGCAGTCAGAGGCGTGGAAAAACGATCATTTTCAATCATTTTTTTTAAATTGTAATTAAGTTCGTTTTACAGAAGTGGTTACACAGACTTTTTATGTTATATTTCAACTTGACTTGTACAAATTTTCAAAGAAAAATATTGATTATTTATAAAAATATCGCCATCTTTGTAGGACCCCCTTCGGCATGTAGTGCTTTGCGGTGACCATCATAAAATTTTACTAGATCATCTGAAATCAAAAATAAAAAAAATCGTTAGTTTAATAATAAATCTAGTCCTTGATCGAAGCTTTTTTTAAAAATTAAGGGCGGGGTAAAGTTAATTCGGCGAAAAAAAGTCATGTTTTTAAGATTTTTTTTTTGGCGTAACGAATAGTGTTCGTTTATTGAAAAATTTACGTATAATAAAGTAACATTTGAACAACATTCTCCTAAATTTGCATCGCAAAATATTCAAAATTGAGCGAGTGAAAATTAAACCCCGGAGGCGCCTCGAAAAATAGTTGGTTTGCGGTGTGCACCATAACTCGCAACAGAATCATCTGAAACAAAAAAATCAAAATGCATTTGTTAAAGGACATGTTTCTCGAGGTAATGACGGGAGGATTTTTTTTTTTCGATTTTTCGATTTTTCGTAGTACTTGGGAGCCAAAAACCCGATTTTCGCTATAAAAAAATCGGCTAACTTGTAGTTGAAAAATTAGTAATTATTAAAAAAAAAAACAAAAAAGCTCTCGACAATACCTGGTGAATTATGTGAAGAAGTACTGTGCAAAATTTTAAAGCGATTGGTCCAGTAGATTTTGAGTGATCGTGCACACGGACTTCAAATACGACAAGTCTCAGAAAAACGGTTTGAAAAACGCAGAAGAGTTTGGTCGCTTAGCGCTCATGGCACATAAAATACTCATAACTTCGTCAATTTTACTTCGATCGACTTGAAATTTTAACACAATATTCTCGATATATTATGCATTTATTTAAAAAATTTTAAAAAATGAAAAAAAAAATCAAATTTACCCCGCCCTTAACAAAATGGCGGCTTCCGACAGATAAGTTTCGATTTTCGACCAAAAAATCGCTCGTTTATTGTTAAAAAATAGAAATTTTCAACAAAAATGAAAATCCTTCGATTAAGGACTAGTTTTTAATGCTATCAATAAGCACACCACATTTCGTCAAAATCCATCGAGTGGTTTTTGAATTATAGTGGTCACCGACTTGAAAAACATAGTGTCGAGAAAAACGCGTTTAAAGTTTTTCGATGTGGATACGGTATTATATGTTCGTAAAATTTTCAGCTCGATGGATGATGCTAAACTTTTTTTATGTATTTTGATCCGCTGAATCCGAATATCACAATTTTTTGCCGAAAAGTCGAGCATTCAATTGTTTGTAGCCAATTGTTAAAACAATTTTTCAAAAAATTAAAGTTTTTCTGGATGAATTATTTTTTTTTCAACATTTTGGGCAATTTTAAAACGAAAGTATTCCTTATAAAATTTCGCCAAAGTTCATAGTTTTTGAGTAATACATTTTTGAAAATTTCTGAAAGAGTTTTCCAATTTTACACTTGATTTTTGTATAGAAATACTAATTAAAAATCTCGGAAACTATTCATCGGATTGACTTGAAATTTTCAGGGAATATTTTCGAAACATCATACTTCAAGAAAATGTAAAAAAATATCGATTTTTTGAAAATTCTGACTGCATCTCACCCCTTAAAAAAATCATTCCTAATGCTCTCAAACGTTTTGAAACTGTTGTGTGATCAACTCGTAATGATTCTGCAAGTTCAGCTAGCGGCTGACATGAGTCTTCATGAAGCAATGCCTCCAATTCAACACATCAGAATCATTATGCTTGAAGCGTCTAAACCAATCTCCGCATGTTGTTTTGGACAGAGCATGGTCGCCGCAAGTCTCAACGAGAATTCTGTGTGCTTCAGCTGCAGATTTTTTTAAAAATAAAGTAGTGCATCAGATCTCCCCGCAAATACTCTTCTTTGGCACGAAATTTGACATGTTTAACACGATGAAAAAAAGTCGTTTGCACTTTGGCGAAATGACAGACAATGAATTTCAAGCTTGCTTATAGTACTTTTTCATAGATGCGTTAACATCTTAAAGTACACGCCCGCAGTTCTGGTAACGCCATCTGTTGGATAACAGCGAGAACTTATTCAACGTCCTAATATATGTACGAGCAAAAATGAATGCACGTCTCTGACTTTTGTGCGACGAGTCAGTGCGAAAAGTATTAAAAATATTCCTTTCGCGAACCCGAACATGTGACAATTAAGGGGTCTTCTCACTTCAAACGCTAAAAAAGGCTATTTTCATAAAAAAATTTGACTGGTTTGCATTATAGATATTGACATAAAAGTTGTTACACTTAATCAATATACTTTTCGAGTGCATCAAGTTTTTTTTAAATTCATATAAGTCATTATTTATAGACGAATATGGTAGTTAAAAAAATGTCCTAAAAAATTGTAGGTCTGTGCTGTGATGAAATCTCGGAGATGGATCATCCGAAACAAAAAAATCAAATGGATTTAGATTCAGTATGTTAATGGCTATAGCGCATATCATGCGATTTTTTATATATGCAAAAATACCAAAATGGCAAACATTTGTCGAAAAAAAAACAAAAAAAAAACGTTTTTTTTCACCGTTTTTGGCAAATAAAAGTAAATATCGACTTTTTTTAAATCCTTGGTATGCGCTATAGATATAGTTGTAAAGAATATGCGGTTAAAATTTCATAAGGATCGGTTCAGCAGTTTCGAAGATTTTATCAACAAACCGTCGAAAAACGTTGTTTCGAGAAAAACGCGTTTAAAGTTTGTTTAGGTTACATGAATACATTAAGGGCTTAGGCCACAGTAACGGGTATAAAATCATGTGCGAATTTAACTTTTTTTTCGTATGAAAAAGTGCTCCAGTCATAAAATTAATTACACATCTATTCAGTTTGAATATCAAGCTGTTAGAAAAAATATATATTTTTTTTCGATGTACAAAATGGCCGACTACTAATATTTTCTATCTTTTTTATTTAGTCGCTCCGCGGCATGAAATTTACCATCCACAATTTTGTACCTAGAACAAAAAACAAAAATTCTCCCCGGGAAAAAAGATCATATCTGGATATATCTGTAGAATCAGATATGATCAGACAAGAAAAATGGCCATATCTGTTCATGTAGTGTCATGACAGATCATGTATGTTTATATATGAGCACGTATGATCACATCAGAGCCATTTTGATCATTTTGAGAGCAGACCCGTCCATATCGCAGCAGGTCTGACCAGATCCAATCCCCAGGCAAGATCTGATCTCGTTGGACCGGATCTGATTTTATTGGGCCAGATCTGATCATGTCAGGTAGATCTGATTTTATTGGGCCAGATCTGATCATGTCAGGCAAATCTAATCTTATTGGACCAGATCTGTCTGTCCGTATAAGAATAAAATACCGTGGATCCCAGTAGACCCGGACATCTATGAACAATAGACCTGCCCATATGATAGAATCATAGTTTATCTGAACCATCAGACCAGGTATGACTCCGACTATATCAGAGCAAATCTTACCCTGTTGAGACAGATCAAATCTTGTTAGTGCAGTCATGAAGATATTAAAGTGTTTACATATATAGAGCGGGGTTATTAACACGTCATCACTTGACGTGTTGATAATTAATAATATTATAGTAACTCACATGATCACATATAATACAGTCAGGTGAGGTGCCATATCTGATCGGATATCGTCTCATATCCTCATATATCGTTTCATATATTCAGATGTTTTCATGTGTGAACAACTGAACTGCATATACGATAGGGTATGGGTGTATAAGACTTCGTATATTTTCCAGGTTTGGTATCGTATCTGATGGGATGAAATTTTATATGAACGTGCCTGCTCATATATCACATCATATATGTTCAGATATGGTTTCACGCTGCCAACTCGCCTTGGTACCTGACCAGATTAAAACACATATGAGATCTATGTAGCGGAGTCTGGTACCGTATTTGATCGGATATGATCTTATACGAACAGATACGTTCACATGTCACAGCATGCATGTTCAGATACGAATTTACGGTACCAACTGGCCTTGGTACTTGGCCAGATATAAACAGATATGAGTTCATATATGGTCAGGCCTGATACTGTATTTGATCAGATATGATCTTCTATATGCATATGTGATGTGGAATATGATCAGACCTAATCATATATGATACTGTAAAATGTCAGATATAAATATATCTGATACATGTATGACAATATCTGAAACATGTATGAACATATCCACTCAGACATGAACTTTTTTTCCCGGGTCGTCAATCTACATTAGAATACCTAGAGAAGTACTTACGGAATTTGAAAAATAATGTTTTATTCGAAGTTGTAGGTATTTGAATGAATTTTCAGTGAAAAATTTCGTATAAAACTGCTCATAAAATGAAAAGTTTTCGATTAATCCGAAATTCCGTACGTACTTGTCTGCAAAATGCATCTAGGAACATAACTTTTCAATTTGAAGTAAATCGAGTGAAAATTGTTGAAGTTATTTGTCACGCCAATTGGAAAAAAGCTGTTTCGAGAAAAACGCGTTTAAAGTTTTAGGTACTCCATGGCCGTGCCAGAGGTGGGCTTACGTTATATCCTCAAAGTCGGTGGAAAAACATTTTTCTTGCTATAAATCGAATAGTCACTTATTCCTATGATGATAAAGCACCGTTTTAGCGAGAAAAGAATCGATTTTTTTGAAAATTCTACTGTGGCCTTACCCCTTAAAATACAACGCAAATCCGTAGTATTTTTTGTAGCAGCTTTTGGCATTTTTCTTTCTCTTTCCTGTGATACTGATCTGTTGTTGTATATCGTTTGGGACCAGGCAATGGTTCAAGTGGGAACACATAAACCCTCTCTTCATCACGTTCTCACAACTCAGTTGGGAAATTCCGTTTCTGAGGGAGCCAGATCCGCTCTTCAAATTCTACGTGGGATGCGCCGTTCTCGTCTTACTCTGCATGGGCCTCATATTTCTAGTCCCGACAGTATTATTCTCCGAGTGAGTTATTTCATTCCTTTGACAATACTAATTTCCCGACGCACTATACAGGCTGGATCATTTAACGTAACCACCCCCAATATCTCCGTTGCCCTTTAAAGTGACGAAAAAAAATGTCAGGAGGTAATTTGATTGATTTCGAAGGGCTGATACAGTGGTGAAAAATTCATTTTTGTCAAGGTCATAGTTCATAGGTGTTTTACACCTATGATATCATTTCAAGGTCATGATATCATAGGTCGTTGGATTCGTCTGAATATCAGCTATGACGTGTTGATAAAAAAAAACATGTTCCAATTTGAAAAACCATTGATGGCCTTGAGAACGCAAAAACTATGACCTTGACAAAAATGAATTTTTCACCATTGTATCAGCCTTTCGAAATCAATCAAATCATCTCCTGACATTTTTTTCATATAGTGAGACTAAAGTGGCATCGTTGGAATGCAATGGAGATGAATTTTTGTGGAATTTCCCAAATATCTATGGCAAATTTTGGTCACGTAAATCTCTTAAACATTTTTTGTAAGATGGTCATTTGGAGATCTTCCAAAGAAATGTATAAGCAAATATTTGATATAATAATAATAAATAAATAAAGATATGAAAAAAATAAGCCCAAATTGTATCGCGTACATTTCAGGTGGCACATGAGTACGACATTCGGATACACAATCGCGGTGCTCTTTCTCATAGCTCTGTTGCCCCTGACGTGGATGCATTTTGTTTGGAATCGTTGCAAGGATCCCCACGACGAGTACGAGGGCCACGCACCGCAGCCGAGAAACAAGCTCCTACACTTCATGTATCAGACGAGCATAAAGGTTAGACATTTTTATTATAATAAAAAAGAATTAAGGGGTTAGGTTACTGTTACGACCCGGAAATCAGGGTTATTGAAAAAATGTATTTTGAAGACATACGCAAGATGATTGAACAATCGTTTAGACTTGTACTTGTATATAGATGAGCAAGGTTGTGTGCTACCTTTCATTTAAAAATATTAATAACTAAAGAAGTTATAAACAATCTCGTGAAGGATCTTTGAACATGAGGGGCTGAGCGCTCTACTTGATTTTGGCCACTCGGTTGATCTGAAACAAAATGAACGAGTTTTTTCTTGACATACATAATATTGGCTAAGACGTGGCCGCGCTTTTTTGTTATCGTGGTTCAATTGTCAAACTTTTTTTTCTGTATATTCGTTTTTTATTTTTCAAGATGAAATTACATTGTTGATGTTAATAACTAATGAGAAAAGAGTGTTAAGAAGAACAATGTCGGTCGAAACTGAACTACTATTACGTTGGATGAGTGTACCAAATTTCAAATCATTAGTCAAGTCATAAGTCATTAGTCAAACCAAACGTCATTAGTCAAGTCATAAGTAAATAGTCAAGTCATAAGTAAATAGTCAAGTCATAAGTAAATAGTCAAGTCATAAGTCCTTAGTCAAGTCATAAGTGATTCGTCAAGTCATAAGTGATTAGTCAAGTCATAAGTCATTAGTCAAGCCATAAGTCATTAGTCAAGCCATAAATCATTAGTCAAGTCATAAGTCATTAGTCAAGGCGTAAGTCATTAGTCAAGTCATAAGTCTGTAGTCAAGTCATAAGTCATTAGTCAAGTCGTAAGTCATTAGTCAAGTCACAAGTCTTTAGTCAAGTCATAAGTCATTAGTCAAGTCATAAGTCTTTAGTCAAGTCATAACTCATTAGTCAAGTCGTAAGTCATTAATCAAGTTACAAGTCTTTAGTCAAGTCATAAGTCATTAGTCAAGTCATAAGTCATTAGTCAAGTCATAAGTAATTAGTCAAGTCATAAATCATTAGTCAAGTCATAAGTCGTTAGTCAAATCATAAGTCATTAGTCAAGTCATGAGTCATTAGTCAAGTCATAAATCATTAGTCAAGTCATAAGTCGTTAGTCAAATCATAAGTCGTTAGTCAAATCATAAGTCATTAGTCAAGTCACAAGTCATTAGTCAAGTCATAAGTCTTTAGTCAAGTCATAACTCATTAGTCAAGTCGTAAGTCATTAGTCAAGTTACAAGTCTTTAGTCAAGTAATAAGTCATTAGTCAAGTCATAAGTAATTAGTCAAGTCATAAATCATTAGTCAAGTCATAAGTCGTTAGTCAAATCATAAGTCATTAGTCAAGTCATAAGTCATTAGTCAAGTCATAAGACATTAGTCAAGTCATAAGTCATTAGTCAAGTCATCAGTCATCAGTCAAGTCATAAATCATTAGTTCAAGTTATAAGTTTATTAGATGTCGAGAAATTATGTACACCGTTTTGAACAAAATAGTTTCGAGAAAAACGCGTTAAAATTTTTACTAGCAGTTCTATCTCTGTAATCATAAATTTACCTTCAATCTGCGATTCCTGCACCATATGTTGGACCTTCCTCTTGAATTTGAGTTGCCTCAAGCGACGAACGACTTTTCTGAATCTTTACAGTAGCCTAACCCCTTAAAGAGAAAAAAAAAGAAGAAATACTGAACAATCATAAATGTACAGGAACATTGTGGATTCTTTAGAGACGGAAAGGGCCTCCATTTCAAGAAATTATTCTTTCTTTATTTTTCTCGCGTTGGTCGCAGGTCGTGTGGAGTGCACTGCTGAGAACGACGCTCTATCTGGTGATAACGATAATGCTCGCAGCATGCGCGATGTTCGACATGTTGGTAAGATTATTTTTTCCCAACTTTTTTTTCTTTCTCATTTTTAATTTCATCCGATTGTAACCGAATACGATTGCGCGTTATATTGTAGTTCGAGTGCAAAAACACGGATAAATTGGGGAGCAACAATGCGACCACGAGTATAGCCGCGAACGGTGCGGCGGAAGTCGAGTGTCTCTCGACACCGTGGGTTAGTATCGTTGCTTCGCGAGGATCGATAAAGATAAAAAATGCCGGAAAATTGTCCGATAATCGGTCCTTTTATTTTTCGTTCTTTCAGCAAATGTCCGAAACTTGCTCGTTGGCCATTCTCACGAGCTTCCTGTTTCTGAGGGTACACTTTGCTCTCAAACTCGTAATCGCCATTGGTATCGTTGCTTTCTACGCCTGGAACATCTCGTCCTACCGATCGGCGATTTTTCAAGTAAGACTACTTTCGTTTAAAAAAAATAAGAAAGAAATTAAAAAATAAAAGTTTGTCTGCCCCGCACCAAAAGTAATTTCAGTTGCGGATCAATGAAGGTATTTCTCTCACGAACCCAAATATTTAACAGTTAACTGATTTTCGTCTATAATCAAGTAAAAATACATCTCGGTATACTGGTAAAACTTCAAGCCAAGTTACCGAACTTTCAACGAAAAATCACGGCTCTAAAAATCGTCTCATTTATACGGCGCTTTAGGAAGATGACACGCTGGCCAAATTTCTATCTAATAATTTAATTAATCTAATGTATGCCATACCTAGAAATTATATAGAATGCCATTAGAAAATCAGGTAAAGTATAAAATGATGGACAAATAAAACATCTTTTGTTGCTCTAAATAACCAATTCAATAAATAGTTTCAATTGAATGATATTTATTTACGCACCTATCAAGGGGAGATATACACCTAAGAGCCGGGAAAAATATCATTTTTGGGATTTTTTTCAAAAAAACTATTTGAAATTTCGGATTGGGGTTTTAATTATCTAAAAGTATATACATTCAAAAATATGTTTAATTTTCTTTATTTTGAAATATCAAAAATATACAAGGATATTGTATGATCCTTGGAGCGTCGTAAAAAAATCTGCGTATACGGTACCCACTGGCGTTTCTTCAAAAATCATCTGAAAAAAAAACCAAAAAGATGATTAAGTTAGATACTATAATCTAGTACTTGTCATAGCCGATTTTGAAAATATCGATTTATGACAAAATGACGGACTTTTGAACATAAATAGTGATTTTTGGGCCGAAAATTAGTTATTATTTTGCCTATAAAACAAAAACTATGTAACGGAAAAAAATCCTATGACAAGTACTGGATAATGGTGTATAGAATAACCACGAAAAACCTCAAGGCAATCGGTTCATTGGTTTTCGAGAAATTTTGGGTACCGATTTGAAAAACGTGGTTTCGAGAAGAACGCGTTTGAAAATTTGGGAATGAATAAATCATGAAATTTGTCAACTTACATGGAATCATCGATACCAGGCCCATAGTGTAGGTCTTCTACGGTCGACGGAATGTTTATAGCTTCCAAATCCTCGACCTCGACCATCTAGGTGTATATGTCCCCTTAAACTATCATATCTCAAGAGTATCAGCTTGAAATTTTATTTAAAAAAATGAAAATTGCAAGAGCTCTGATTTTTTTAAGTAAAAGGGGGTTTTTTTACGCATGACCCCTGGCTGATTTTTTCCGTCATTTGAAAATTCGATAAAAATATAGTAGCGAGCATACTATATTCTAGAATGTTCAAACTAATATCCTGAACTTTGATGAGTCATTCGGAACGATACGGTCAACGCGGCAATCGTTTGAAACATGGCTGGGATCATTTCGACCCCCTGTGACCAGCGTGTTATATCCAAAATGTGTGACTGCGAAAGGTTAAAGAAAATGCTAATGATAAAAGTTAGAAAAATGTGACTGGCAGAAGACTTTTTGTAGGCGCGACTTTTCCGAAAGAATGTCTCAATCTACTTAATGTGCGCGAAATTGTTCATTCCAGTGTATTGTTCGATATAATAATGGATTGTGAATTATTTTTATTAAGGATTAAGATCGTCTTTTTTTTCGCAAAATTTACCGCTTTTTGGGAATTTTTTTGTGAAGAAAGTATACAACGGAAAACTTGTGAAACTTGGCATATAGTTTTATTGATCTGTTTACTACATACAAAATTTTTTTTAAACAATTTCATCAAACAATCCGCCTCCCACCCCCCTCGACGCGCGACGGTCCTTTTTTGATGGTGTGCACGATTACAGCCTTCACGTTCATCCTGCAACAAAAACCCAAAAAGCATTTTACTTTAGACACATATAGCTATCGTTCGATGAAGGGGGAAAAAAAATTGACGATTTGGTGACGTTTTGAACTTGAAGTATCGATTTTTCGAAAAAAATTGATCGATTTTTTGTTATAAATAAAAAACTATTAAACGTATTGCTTTTTTGCTTCATCAAACGATAAAAGGATGTCAGCTGAGCATTCTGTCCAAATTTGAAGGCAATCGGTTGAATAGTTTTTGAGAAATCGTGCACACCATCAAAAAAGGACCATCGCGCGTCGAGGGGGGTGGGAGGCGGATTTTTTGATGAAATTGTTTTAAAAAAATTTTGTATGTAGTAAACAGATCAATAAAACTATATGCCAAGTTTCACAAGTTTTCCGTTGTATACTTTCTTCACAAAAAAATTCCCAAAAAGCGGTAAATTTTGCGAAAAAAAAAGACAATCCCCCCTTAAACGTCACGATTTGGCGATGATTCAGAAGGGCCCTCCTAACACCTCCACAAAATACGACCCCCCACAAAAGGAATACCTTCGAATGTCCGATACTACGTTACAGGCGGACGACACTTGGAGTCCTAACATAGAGCCGCGACTGGCGCACATTCTGAACGTAGCGTTTCTCACCTTTTCGCTTCATCTTATAGATCGTCAGGTCAGTACGTCGAGCACGAATTACAGTCACGAGTACGTCGCGGCGTTTAGATGTTGATTAAACGAACTGCGTAAACATATACACACGATCATGCATATATATTGTTAATCCGCATATACAGGCGGAGTATCTGAGTAGACTGGACTACCAGTGGAAGCGACAATTGATGAAGGAGCAAGACGAGGCCTTCCATACGCGGAACGCCAACAAGCTATTGTTACGAAACATTCTACCCGAACACGTTGGTACGTCTCAAAAAAAACAATACCAATGCGTAACATAAAGAATAAAGTAAATATTAAGGGGTCTTCTCACTTTGGACGCCAAAAAGGCTATTTTCATGATTTTTTCGATAGGTTTATATTATAGAGCTTGATATAAAAGTTGTTACACTTGAGGGGCCAGTCCACTTTGGAGCCATGAAAAAAGGCTGTTTTCAAACAAAAAAATCACAGTCCATTAGATTCAGTATGACATCAGCTACAAAATGACCCTCGGATATAAAGTTTTATCAAAAAATAAAAAAAAGCAGATGAAAAAAGTAAAAAACACGCGTTTTTTCGCAGTTTTTCGCAAAAAGAAAAGAGTAAAAATCAAAATTTTAAAACCATCGAGGGTCATCTTATTGCGAATCATGTTTACAATGTGTGGTTCAAATTTCAAGAGAATCGGTTTATTACTTTTAGGGATACGATGGAGCTAGATTTTGAAAATGTTGTTGCGAGAAAAACGCGTTTGAAGTTTATACTATGATCGGCCGAGCGCGCTATACGCTCAGGTAGACGAAATGAGGTCCTGACGTTCCGGTAAAAAAAAATATTTAGAGAATTCGAATTTTTCATAAAATTTTGACACAATATTTCTGAATGTATGTACTTTCGAAAACAGTTTTAAAAAACGATTTTTTGAATTTTTCAAAGTGGACTGGCAATTTAACCATTTTTTTTCGTATGAATGAGTAATTCACTCATAAAATTAATTACACATCTATTTAGTATGAATATCACGCTGTTGGATATTTTTTTTTTCGATGTTCAAAATGGCCGACTACTAGTATTTTCTTTTATCTTTTTTTGAGGCCCTCCGCGGCGTAACATTTATCATCCACAATTTTTTACCTAGAACAAAAAACGAAAATTCTAGACCGGTACGATGGTCTAGTGGTTAGCGTGCTCGCCATTAAACCAGCGGACCGGGAGGTCCCGGGTTCGAATCCCAGTCGCGTACATTTCGTCGTGAAATGTTTTTCTTCGGCATTTCGCGGCGAAACAAGACTAGTTCCACGACTGGGGGGGCGAACTCGATGACCGGCTGTATTGGTATAGGTTTTCCGCAGTTTCCCTATACCCATGACAGAAATGTCATGATGAATATAATACAGAGGGGGAAGTCGGCTGCGGCCGCAAGAGGGCGGGGGGGAACAAGGAGAAAGGTGGAGAAAAAAAAGGAGTAAACAGTAGAGGAAAGAAACGGGCACAATGAAGGGAAAGAATAGGTAACAAACGCGAAAAGCGTGTACCTAAGGAAAAAAACCAATATAACAAAAATTCTCGTCGATCTACATTAGAATACCTAGAGAAGTACGTACGGAATTTGAAAAATGTTGTTTCATTCAAAAGTTGTAGGTATTTGAACTTAAGAAATGAATTTTCAGTGAAAAATTTCGTTATAACTGCTCAAAAACTGCTCATAAAATGAAAAGTTTTCGATTAATCAGAAATTCCGTACGTACTTCTCTGCGAAATGCAATTAGGAACATAATTTTCAAATGTGAAGTAAATCGAGTGAAAATTGTTGAAGTTATTTGTCACGCCAATTGAAAAAAAAAGCTGTTTCGAGAAGTTTCGAGTAGTCGGCCATTTTGTACATTGAAAAAGAAATATATATTTTTTCTAACAGCTTGACATTCATACTAAATAGATGTGTAATTAATTTTATGGGTGAATCACTTTTTCATACGAAAAAGAAATGGTTAAATTCGCACATGATTTTATACCCGTTACTGTGGCCTAACGCCTTAATAAATACACTTTCGAAATACATTTAATTTGTTTTTTAATGTATTTATCTAACCCAAATAAACTTTAAACGCGCTTTTCTCGAAACGACGTTTTTCGACAGCTTGTTGCTAAAACTTTCGAAACTACTGGACCGATCCTTATGAAATTTTAACCACATTTTCTTCACACCTATAGCTATAGCGCATATCAAGGATTTTTATAAATTTTGATATTTACTATTTTTTTTGCCAAAAACGGTAAAAAAAACACGTTTTTTTGTTTTTCAGAAAAATGTCCGCCATTTTGTTATTGTTGCATATATAAAAAATCGTATGATATGCGCTATAGCTATTGACATACTGAATCTAAAACCGTTTGATTTTTTTGTTTCGGATTATCCATGTCCGAAATTTCATCAACGGCACAGACCTACAATTTTTTTAGGAAATTTTTTTAACTACCATTTTCCATCAAGAAGGTGCTAAAGATGGAGGACGAGAGATGGCCAAAAATATGTGCAAGAGAGGAGATGAGGGCGATAGCGAATGGTGCACCGTCGAAGTGGGGAAAGGATATGAAAAAAGTATTAAGGGAAATGGGCATAGAGGAAATAATAACGATGATAAGGGAGAAGAAAGAAGGGAGAACAATAGAAAAAAAGATTGGAGAAGGATTAGAAAACCTGAAAAAGAAAATATTGGAGGAAGAAGAAGAAAAAATAAAAAAATCATCGTACAATAGCATGTATAAATATTTGGTGGAGAACGAGGAAAGCCCGTGGAAGTATTGGAAGGAGGAAGGGGTGAAGGGTAGGGACAAAGAATTGTGGGCAAGATTAAGGTGTGGAAACGTCTGGAGAGCGGGAAAAAAGGGGCTGAAGGACTGGAGATGCAGGATATGTGAGGAACAAAATGAGACCGTGGAACACCTCATAGTGTGCAGAAAAGCATGGGCTTTAATGCCAAAGGAAATAAGAAAAGAAGCTGAGGAGTGGATGCAGGGAGTGGATGAGATCGCGATGAAAGGAGAAATCATTAATATGTTAGGCGGAAAAATAAATGTTGGAATCTGCCGGTATTTTAGAGAAATAGAGGTATTGTGCGCAAAAAAGAGTAAGGAGGAGGACGGAGGCGTTAGTGATAAGTAGTAGAGGTAAAAAGAAAGAGAAGTGCAGGTGCAGGATAGAATTGTAGGCTTAAGTTAGAAATAAGGAACAATATGTAAGGAAATAGTTTGTAAAAAACTTGTATTCCAAGTTATGCAAATAAAACTCTATATACATATATAACTACCATTTTCTATTGGTGACTTAAATAAATAAGTAATTTATTTAAAGAAAATTTCGAAAGTCCATTTATTAAGTGTAACAACTTTTATATGAATATCTATAATATAAAATTATCAAAAAATTGATGAAAATAGGCTTTTTTAGCGTCGAAAGTGAGAAGACCCCTTGAGGAACAAAAATGAAAAAATCACAACTGGCATTTTAAAATGCAGAATTTCATTGAATTTCAGTGTGTTTCCCTCTTTCTCTTTCCCCAGCTGATTTCTATCTGAACATGAATAGGACTGACGAAAACGAGCTGTATCACAAGGCCCACGAGAACGTCGCGGTGATGTTCGCCTCGCTCACCGATCTCTCGATAGACGAGAGTAACATTCTCATAGATCTAAACGAGATAATATGCGAATTCGACAAGCTATTGTTCGAGCCGAGTTTCGTGTGTCGGGTCGAGAAGATAAAAATCGCCGGGACGACTTATATGGCGGCTTGTGGCCTCGAGGCGCATCGCCGTGACTCCATGAGGAACGACGACGAGGACGACAGTCGGGGCGACGATCACGTCGTCAAGGTTATGGCGGAGTTCGCCTCGCGGATGTTGTTGGTACTCGACAGGCTCAACATCGAAGCTTTTCCCAACACGAAACCCTACAAGTACGTGCATACCGATATGTTCCCTTCTGTTTCTTCCTTGGATCATTCTATCACGAAAACCCAAACCATCCCAAACAGATTGCGCATCGGAATCTCACACGGGGAGGTGACGGCCGGTGTCGTGGGTTCGCAAAAGCCACTCTATGACATTTGGGGCGATGCGGTTAACATGGCATCCAGGATGGACACTACGGGAGTGCCTGGAAAAATTCAGGTTCGCAAAATTCAACCGTGTACTGAAAACTTGTTGCCTTAAAGAGGTGCGGTGATGACCACGTTTTGGACATGTGTGTATGGCCTATTTTTCGGGAAATGTTTTTTTAGGATTGAATTTCCAGCTACGATTGTTATGTTAGTTTTCCCCTTTTCCAATTTTCACAATATTTGCAGATATAAAAAGGAACGTTCATTTTATATGACGATTCTTCCATGCTGAATTTATATATAGATGCGTTGTATACATGCCGCCGGAAAAATTAAGATGCCTTGGCTATACATAAAAGAACTTTAAGGCCTAAGGCCACTGTAACGGTCCAAAAAAAAAGGTTTTTTCACGAATTTTTTGCTTCCAAAATTGAAGGTAATTGAAAAAAAACTTTTAAGGGTGTTATCGGGCATACATTAAACTTTATTATCAAATTTTTTTACAGCAAAACAAAAACAAAATGGCGGTTCCACAGCTATCTTCCCGGGGCATGTTTTGCTTGCAGGGCTCCGCGGCACGCAGCACCACTGGTGCACTTTTGAATCTAGAACAAAAAAAAAACCATCAATCTAGAGGGTTATAGCTAGAGAATGTCGATCGGATTTTAAAAAGTATCAATTTTTGTGGATTTGGCGTGCGTTTGAAAAAAAAAATTGATTTTTGACGAAAAAAACGGCTAGTTTTTTGTTAATAAAAAATCAATAAATAAAGTTATTGAAAATCCCGATCGACATTCTCAAGATAATGTTAATGTTCACATCTGGTCAAAATTTCAAGTAAAAAAAATGAAAATTGTTCGAGTGATGCTGCGTGCCATTTTGAAAAACCGTATTTCGAGAAAAACGCGTTTAAAGTTTTGCGAATAGTTTTTTATTGGAAAAAATAAAAATAAAAAAGGTAAAAAAAAAATTTACCGTTAGTCTGCAATCCCAGCACCATACATTTGTCCTTCGATGGCCAAATTTTCGTCTGGCAAAATTTACAGTGGCCTTACCCCTTAAGGGGTAAGGCCACTGTAAATATCGACGAAAGGCCCTTTATAATCCATTAAAAAATGTACGGCTTCGCGCAATCATATTTTTAATTCGCGTTGAAAATATCCGATAGACGATTCAAATTTGCGCGGGTATCCGGCGTTGCCACACCTCGAGCAAGATGGCTGCTGTTACGTCACGTGAAGTCTCGCTCTCCGAATACTTCGGGTTTTCGCGACTTTATTTCTAAATTTATTGCTTATTTCTGCGGTGAGCTTTCCGATTCAAGGCGCCTCATTGATAACAAAGATTAAACGAACGCAACCGTCAGTTACTTCTGCGTGCGTTTTGGCTCCAAGTAGCACAAAAAATCGATATATGAGAGGACTGGCACATTTTGTCGTCTACGTGTGACTAATTCATCAACTTTAGGAATTAATAACTCGGAAACTGTACGGTTATTCTCGTGGAAACTCCGCATACGCGTAGTCGAAGGTCTCGACAATGCTATGAAAAAAATTCGGGCTTTTATCTTGGACTCGCGCCAATCACCGAACCTCCTTAAAAAAACGGAAAAATGGTGGGGATCGGAAATTCGAAGATCAATATTCAAAAGGACCGAAATTTTAAATTCAGTAATGACGAACGTTCTAATATAGATAGATCAATCTTATGATAGTCTGTAAAATAGTTAATCGAAATTGTGAATACAAAAATCTCGAAGTTGATTTATAGCGAAAACAAATATCAAATTTAACGAAATAATGAGAGATATAATATCGATAAGCATGTATATGTACACCAAACAATTCGAGACGTGAAATCGTCGAAAAGTAAATATTACGACGGTTTACAATTTCGAATTCATCAAAGCGAAGGTCCAAAATTCCATCAGTTGAAATAGCGATGGGCCAAAATGGCGAACGGTTCGGATGGCGAAAACTTGGGATGGAGCAATACCACTTGCGCTTCAGAATGACGATGGCAGATGGCGTTAGTGGTCAGTCGAGGCAGGCAACCATGCCATGTTCGCCATTTAGGGGCTGCGAGCAAATTACGTAACGCAATTGGGGGGGTTCGGCCAGGCGTTACGGTCTACGAGTACGTAGACCGTAACGCCGTATACGCAGCAGCAGGGGGGGGGGGGTCAAGGTTTGCGTTACGTTACGATTTTAAAACTGCCAGAAATAGCAAAATTTCTGCATGTTCTAGGCTTTTATTTAAACCGCGCGTGCAATTTGACCGTGGACAGTTCACAGCTTTCTATACGCAATGTCAGTTAAGGGGGAAAGTCACTGTGCAAGAACTTGCACAGTAGCTTTTCCACATCGCCCAAGCAAAATTGGAAGGATTAAAAAGAAAATAATTCTTGAAAGTACATGTGTTGAAAAATATGTTGGCAACATTTTTATTCACAAGTCCGAACATTGACGGAGTTATAGTCACTTTAGTGAGAATAGGTAGCGCGACCGGTTAGTGCCCTCAGTCCCTACAGGTGTGGCATCATTTACAATAGATAAAGTACAGGCTCTTATTATTTTATGAACTATCGTGAAAATGAAGAACCGTCATATCGTCCGCGACTAGATACTTCAATGTAAGTATCAATATTCTAGAAAAAAAACATAACTTTATATCAAGAAACACGGAACGAAAACTTTGAACGCGTTTTTCTCGAAATTAGCTCTTGTCTGAGCGAATACTTAAAAACTTATCAAACGATTTTCAATTTAAAAAAAAAACATTTTTGTAATCGCAGTGATTAAGGTTGAACGTATCCGCGTTTTCAACATTTGATAATTACTATTTTTAAAGACTGCTTGAATACAGAAAAAGGGTCTTGAAAATAGAAAAAAATGTTCAAACTGTCGGCATTTCGTAAAAAAAAAACCCAGAAAAAAACGGCTACGCATAACGATAGCTACGTTTGTATAGATATCGATAAATTGTTGACTTTCAATTTACAGATAACCTTTCATAAAGATATCGATGGGACAATGAAGAGAATTTTTTTTTTCGTTGTCAAATTAAGGCATATAGCTCGGTTAATTTTCGAGATTTTCTCATAAGAATTGGTATAAAATTAGATGAATATATACTTCACAAAATGAGTATAAACCCGATCCTTTTATAGTTAGTTATGTCTATGAAAAAAAATCGTAGTTATTGACGACAAAGCACCCGTTACGTAACGGAATAGGGGGGGGGGGGGTGTGCTGGCCAAGCGTTACGGTCCCGTTACATTGGGGGGGGGGGTTGAGAAATTTCATTTGTGATTTTCGGGAATTTTTTGGAAGAAAAGTACTCAATTAGATGTTTCGGAAAATTAAGAATACATTTGGCTAAATTGGATCTATATTACATAATTTTTTCATAGAAAAATGTTGAGATCCAAGCGAGTTATGCGCTGCCTTCGGAGGCGCCAAAAAAAAAAAGTTCCTCCACTGCTGACATGATTCCGGCCGATTGAGTAGTTGAAATCGAAAAAGGAAAAATGTCGTTAAACTGGAAGGTATTTCCTGTACAATGACGTAGGATTTTCGAAAAATATCAAAATCTAACAAAATGGCGTAGTTATGGAAAAGTCTGTTTTCTGGCCTATAAAATGGTCGTTCTTTTCAATGCCAAATCGTCAATTTTCATCCAATCAACAATATCCCACGTCATTGCAGAGTAAATATATTCAAGAGTACTCATTTCAAATTTCAAGTCAATCGGATAATTGCTCTTTGAGCTACAATGTCAGCAAATTTGAAAAATCTCATTTCGAGAAAAACGCGTTTAAATATTTAACTATCGATTTTTGCAAGATAAAATGATATTGATATAAATGATAATGATATTCTTGAAAGTATAAACTGTCGAAAAAGGCAACAAGAAAAACCATTTTTTGTAAGTGTCACACTGGTATAGCCTCTCAAACACGTCACAAGTAATGATTTTGATGTGTTGAATTGGAGGCGTTACTCCATGAAGACTCATGTCAGATGCTAGCTCAACTCGCAGAATCATTAGGAGTTGACCACACAACAGTTTCGAAATGTTTGAAAGCATTACGAACGATTTTTTTTTAAACCATTAATTTTCACGAAAAAACAGCGAGAACTTATTCAACATCCCAATAAAAGAGAATTGTTTTCCAATAAGATAAGAGAAAGTACAAGAAATTGAATGGTGGCAAAATAAAAGAGAAAAATGATAATTACCTCGAAGTTTGCATCATCGGCATGCAACGAAAAGACATTTTTTTCTATTTCCAAAATTTCTCCAGCATATTTGAGTTACGAAAATCACGCAAAGATGTTTTAGAACTCTTATTTGGCTACCTGCAACTTCAATCTGCAAAAGATGACGTTGGAAAGTAATGGAAATAATTCAAAGGAATTTCCGTTGCATTCCAACGATACAAACTTCGACTGCATGAATTAGAAGCGAGCAGAAAAAACCGAGGCAAAGCGTTTGTTTGACTATTCTTCCCATCGTTGCTCAGGTTACGACGGAAACGGCCGCCGTCCTCGAGCACCACGGCATAAAGTGCGACTTGCGGGGCGAGACGTGGGTGAAGCCGAAAGGACTGGTCGTGACGTATTTCATCCCCATGGACAAGAAGAGACGTCTCATGAGGGTGGAATCCTTGGAGGAAACGAATCTCTGATGAGGAGGTTTTTACAGTGCATTATCGAGAGATGATCGTGGCGAGGGTCGTCTCCCGTCGGGGAGACTGTTTGAATGTTTTGTTCGCTAAGAAAGAGGGCATCGGAGATGAAGACATTGGCGGAAGAGTGGAGAATGGACGTGAAAAATAAACAAAATGACCAAAGATAGAAGAGGATCGGGAGACCAAAGAAGCTTGTCGCGGAACGAGCGTGATATTGTAAGTCGCCTAAGTAGAATTGACAAGAATATGAAATTGAATGAGCGAACGAGAGAGCTAGAGAGTAGGGAAAACAAGGTAAAGAGGGACAGACGGAAGGGGAAAAGACTTGAAAAATTGGAACAGCGAAAGAGCAGGAAAGAGACAAGAGCATGAAGCAGGGAGAGCGGAAGTGAACGAATGAAACAGAAGGAGAACAAAAATCAAGTGTGTTGTAAGGGCGTACGTTTGTGTGTGTGAGATAGAGAAGGGAGCGCTGACAATGCGCGTCCCCCCTGGTAGACATTTTTTTTCGAATTTTTCATATTTTCTCCGTTTTCCCCCAATTCGGAGAAAATCGGTAAAAAAATGAGAATCATTAAGGGGCCAGTCCACTTTGGAGCCACGAAAAAAAAGCTATTTTCGCGATTTTTTTTGACGATTTTATAAAAGTTGTTGGGCTTGGTAAATAAAGTCTTGAAATATAATTTAAAAAAATTTAATTCGTTTTTATTCATTTTTAAGTACAAAAACTATAGTTTAACGTAACGCCCCAAATTAGGTGGGCTAGGTAGCTCCATCACAACTCGGCAACGGCTTGTCTGAAACGAAAAATTAAAGTCCATTGGATTCAGTATGACACCAGCTACAAAATGACCCTCGGATATGAAGTTTTATCATAAAATTAAAAAATGGCAGATGAAAAACGAAAAAAGTTTCAAAAAACGCGTTTTTGCGCAGTTTTTCGAAAAAAAGAGTAAGAATCAAATTTTTATAACTATCGAGGGTCATCTTGTTGCGAATCATGTTTACAATTTGTGGTTCAAATTTCAAGAGAATCGGTTTATAAGTTTTCGAGATACGATGGAGCTAGATTTTGAAAACGTTGTTTCGAGAAAAACGCGTTTGAAGTTTGTACTATGAAAAACTCTTACCTAAACTCAATCGGCAATTCCTTCACCGTACAAAATCCCTTCTGATTGCTCATCATCGTCGATTTCTTCAAGTCTTGCTTGCGTTCGATTTTTTGAAATTTTCAATGTGGACTGGCCCCTTAATCTCAAAATATGCCGATTTTCCCCAATATTCCTCCTTTTTCCGCATTATTCCGATTTTCTCATTTTATTTACGAGAATTTCCCATTATTTCCTAGCCTTGGGAGAATTTCGGAGAAGCGATAAAACTCAGAAAATGAGTTTGCCGGGAAAAGTTCCCCCTTTTTCCTTACTTTCGATCAAATTGTGAATGACAATCCCTTGATTTTTTAGAAGGGCGGCGACCCAAAAAGTATTTGGAAGTTTAAAGTAAAGTAGGAAATTCAAAAATGCAGAAAATATTAGGAAATTCACATAGATTTTACTGAGATTAATGAAAACATTGCCTTGGGAGACTTCCGGAGAAATGGGGAAAATTTAGGAATCGCGTTTTTCGGAAAAATTCTCATTTTTGCTTTCCGAATTTGTCATATTTTCTCCGTTTTCTTCGAATTTGGAGAAAATCGGAAAAAAATGAAAAATATTGATCTTAAAATATGCCGATTTTCCCCAATATTCCTCTTTTTTCCGCATTATTCCGATTTTCTCATTTTATTCACGTCGTGAGAATCATTACATTTTTTTATATTTCTTTTTATCATTCAATCGTGATTTTTACTCTTCTACTTGGTCTTCTTTTTATTTTTTTATTTTATTTGTTATGCACAATAACGCGTCATTATTTTCCTTCTTTTTTCAAAATGTAAAAAAGTGGAAAATTAAACATTCCGAAAAAAATGCAATCGTTTTTTCGTGTAGATAAGAAGCATGCACGGTACGGTAATCCGAAAGATAATACTTGTGCAAAGTAATGTATATTCTTTGGATTGCACAAGTATTATTGCACTGATTCGTTTTTATGGAGGAAAAATGATGAGGACTAATGGTAAAAAAAAGGATTTCCGAATTTTCAAAAAAAAAAAACGAAAGCAATTTGGAAAAAAATCGGGAAAGTTTAGAGAAATGCGGAGAAATTTTGGAGTAATGTGGAAATATTTCTTTCCGGATTTCTCCGAAAAGTCTCAATTCACTGAAAAAATCGGAGGAAATCGGAAAAGTTTTGGGAGAAAATAGGAGTTTTTAAGAAAGAAGGGAAAAATTAGAGAAATTCGGGAAATTTCGGAGTAACGGGGAAATATTTTTTCTCCGGATTTCTCCGAAAAGTCTCAATTCACTGAAAAAATGGCAAAAATTTTGGGAGAAAATCGGAGTTTTTTTAGAAAAATGCGGGAAAAAATGTCTACCAGGGCCGTAACAAACTCTTCGCAATTAGACTAGCGCACGACTATTTTTCTAACGATACGCGAGCAAGTGCCCTCGCGCGAGTTTTGCACGAGCGCGGGGCTACTACCAATCTGTAAATAATTGTGTACATACATGCATATATATATATATATATATATATATATATTCTATACGTACAGTTTTTCGAAGCTCAAAACTGTACGACGGAGGAACAAACAAAACCACCATCAACGACAAAGAAAATGCAGACAAAAACGCGACCAATTATTCCGACAGGCAAACGCGATAGCCGAAAGAATTTTTGAAATAAAAAAAAGAAGAAAAAAAAGACCCAGTCATATTGAAACGTCTACCCAATTCGACGATACGATTTATTGATTCTTTTCAGATTCGCGTTTATACAGATGAATGGAGTGTTATCGACACGGATGGAGAGGGGGGCGAGAGAGAAAGCCCTTAACGATAGCGGTTTATCCATAAATAGAATGAGCTAAAAATAACGCTTTGGACAAATATTTACAAACGCAGGCAATGTAATAAGTGCCCAGTTTGTTAAAGATAAAGTTTAAAAGCTCTCTCGATCACGTGTCCACTTAGGTAGCAGCGTCATAATTATTATCATTATTATTATTAACAGCATCGTTATTTTGATTTCCTGAGTTGCAAAGTATAGCCTTGTGGGTTTTTACGTATCGCCCTACCCAATTGAAACCTTTTCTATCACTCGCTAAGCTAAGGCTAAGCGGTCACCGCTCCGAGTATCGGACATCCACAACCCCGCTTATAGTCCAGTAAAACTAGACATTGTTTTGGTTAATATTTTGGGAACAAATTTCTTTTCGCGAGAATTTGTTATGCTTCTCAAAAAGTATAAAAGCAAGGTCGAACAAGTATAAGGTCGACCAGGGGGCTTGGCACCTCCTATCCCTTACCGTATATAAAAATGCTACTCCTTTTGGCCGCTTCATCTAGTTCTACCTCTCCCCGTGGCGCTAGTAGATCACTGACAATATTCTCATTGCGCAGGCGCCGGCCCCGCATGGCGTACTTAACGTGTAAGGCCACAGTAGAATTTTCAAAAAATCGATTTTTTTTTGTTGCCTCAAAGGTGCTTTATCATCATAAGAAAAAGTTACTATTCGATTTATAGCAAGAAATGTATTTTTTTCGCCGACTTTGAGCGTATAACGCAAGCCCACCTCTGGCACGGCTACAGAGTACCTAAAACTTTAAACGCGTTTTTCTCGAAACAGCTTTTTACGACACATGACAAATAACTTCAACAATTTTCACGCGATCTAGTTCAAATTAAAAATTTATGTTTCCAATTGCATTTCGCAGAGAAGTACATACGGAAGTTCTGATTAATCGAAAACTTTTCATTTAAAGAGCAGTTTTATACGAAATTTTTCACTGAAAATTCATTCAAGTACCCACAACTCAATTCAAATACCTACAACTTTTGAATAAAACAATATTTTTTAAATTCCCTACGTACTTCGCTAGGAATTCTAATGTAGATTGACGAGAATTTTTGTCTTTTGTTCTAGGTAAAAAATTATGGATGCTAAATGTCACGCCGCGGAGCGCCTAAAAAAATATAACAAAAGAAAATATCAGTAGTCGGCCATTTTGAAGATCGAAAAAAATATATATTTTTTTTCTAACAGCTTAATATTCATACTAAATAGATGTGTAATTGATTTGATGAGTGAATCACTTTTTGATACGAAAAAACTTGTTAAATTCGCACATGATTTTATACCCGCGGAATACGACTATTTTGACGTTTGGAATTTAAGCCACGGTGCGGAATTGATTAAATTACCGAAATTACTTATACTCGTGCACTAATGCCGTGTGTTGTGCACGGTTGTACCTCAGGGTACCCGCGTAATCCTGAAAAGGTGCATTTTCCACCATACTAGCCGATCCTCATATTCGAAGCTATGGAAAGTCTTCGAATTATATGTGTGCGTATGTGTATACACAGCCCCTGCACGCGATCATGATGTCGAGAACAACTAGCGCCACGAGTAACAGAGTAGGACACTACAAACAGAGCATATTTTGCCTAGCAAAAATTCTGAAAGATGCCAGCCACCTGACCCATACCTCGCGAACCACTCAGCCTACGAAAAAATTACTCATATCATTTATCCAGAAAATAACGTTTCCGACTTTATTTATTCAAAACTTTTCCATGTAATGAATATTAAACCAAACTATGTGGAAAATGATTTATTTTTCAACGGCCATTCGCCTCAACCAAGCGTTTAATCATTAAAATAGTTATTATAAATATTGTTTATAAAATAATTAGGAACAGTTTTTGCTTAAAACTTTTTTGCGTGGAATTGATATTTTTCAAGATAAACGCTGGCAAACTTCGACTTGACAAGCCCCGCGCCAGCAAATCGGAGGAAACGTCGATTATAATCGAACTCTTTTCCACACCATCCAGGAGGTAAGGTTTAAGGCGCGTTTTGTTTTATACGCGGTATCTCCATTAGGCCTAATCCACAGTCATTCCTTCATAACTACAGCTGCATGCTCGTCGTTGGTTGGAGACTAAAAGATTCCGCGAATATTTCTGAATACACCGAATCAATTATGTCAGTCGTGCTCAGCCCCCTGTAACCATCAGTTATACCAAAGAGCATATATTACATGGAACAACAGATTTTATGGGGCGATTTGGCAAGATTTCTTGAGGGGATTTCGTAGTTATCCCCCCAACCACCTAAAGCGCTGCCTGTATCGCTGTGCGCAGACACTTCCGCAGGCACGCTTGGCTTGACCCAGCTTCACGTCTTCCTATGCTAGAGCCAACTACGGTGAGGTGATGCGCTCGCTCTCTTGTAGATTCCAATGTTAAGGTAGTCTGTTGGTACACGTATGAGCCAAATGTTTCGGTCGAAGCGTATAATAAGATCCAATGCCTATACGATACTGTTGGTTGCAATTTTTTCACAGAGCTTGTACCCTCTATATGTTCCACACATTCGCACTTCATGCATAGATAGGCCTCATACTCGCATAGAGAGCGGCGCTGTAATCGTGGCAACAGCGCGATTTTTCTGCAGACATAGCGTTGAGCTTCCTAGTTCTAAAATGTCAACCCAAATGCAATATAAAGGAAATTTTACAAGAAAAAAGGCGCTCGCCGTCAGCAAAAAAAATTCGCTATCGAAGGACGTCGGATCGTGGATTTACAACATCTTGTCGACAGTTTAAATTGTATTCGCTGTAACAAGGACAAATACATGCATAAATTAAAAAAATTAAATTTGTTTGCAGAATAAATGTATTTCGCATTTGTCTCAGAATTACTAGAACTCGGGGGAAAAAAACATGCTTCCAGTTCCCAGAACACGCGCCGATGAGCTGGTTGCAGCGTACACTGTTGCCATTCCCTTACAGATGGATGGGCCCGAGTTCCGTGTGGAATAAAATTACCACTTTTCATAAGTCGATATCTCCGAAACTAAACGGTCAAAGTGTGTTATTTTTTTAAAATGAATCCCACAATAGTACTGCGTAGACGTGTGTTGATATTTTGAAATTCTAAGATCCGTTTAGAACCTATATCGAGAAATGCTCATGAACTAAACGGTGAATCGAATTGAATTTTTGGGCATCAGTCCATGAACGTCATATCTGCACCATATGCAAATGATTTCAGCAAATTCCTAAGATTTGACCAAAACTACAGAACTACATTAATAGCAGCGATGGTCGAGCAGTCTAAGCACGGTCTTGCATACAGGTCTAGAAACTCCGGCGTTTTTGCATGGTGAAAAGTGTCATCGTTAGTGAGGCAAAAACGTAGTTCCTCATTTATCCACGGAAGCGCCGGAAAGTAGAAGTAGTCTTGCAGATATAGATATACAGCAATGGAAAAATAACCTGCTGACAGCCAGTACATGTGTTCACAACGTTTCTAGAAATTTAAACTACCTGAAACGCTCCGGTAGAATAGCATAGTAGGGAACCGGCCTTATCCTTCGCTATGTTTTATTATATTCGATGCGTCAGTTCGCCTACCAATAAAACCAAAAACGGCAAAAACAATTTTTTTTAACAAAACAAACTCGCTGAACTGACAAATCGATGAAAACGGTGCCTTTTAAACATACACAATGCGTTCATTTTTTATTTATTTCTCTTCCATTATATTTATATTCAGGTTCTTATTAACATTATTAAAGAAGCAAAAATAAAGTTGTAGAAACAAGTAAGGAATTCAAACTACTAAGAATGAACATTAATTATAAGGGAACAAATTTCGGGCGCACAAATTTCTTCATGCCCCATCTACTCAAATCGCGAAAGACCAAATAAAAATATTACATAAGTTCGAACATACGCGGAATAGTCTACTGAATAATAATTCTCATTCTGCCAGGGGGTTCGCAGTGAAAAATACTCAATCATTTTCGATTTATATCGCTCTTACAAATAATATTGGGTCTGTTCGTTTTGGCTACACTTTTCTACACTCCTTACGCCTTCCGAGGACTTTCTATTACTGTACCTATTGCAATTGTAGAAAGTGTAGCTAAACCGAACAGACTCTATGTTGATCTCGAAAAATCTGCGCCTTTGCACAGCTGTTCGGACCTGCGTTTGATTTGCTAACTCTACCTAGCAGCGCTTCGGGTGACAAAAGCGAGAACTGACCGTTTGCCTCATTATCTGAGTCACTCTCCACCCTAGGAGTTTCCAGACCGGGAAACGGTGTCTTGCAAGAGTTTTGTCATACCTCCCAAAGAGAATACAGTTCACTGCCATACCGACCGAACAGTTGAATAGAAAATAATCAAGTTTGCCGCTACGAAAGGCGCCACAGAGCACACACCAAAGAAAAAGAAAACAAAAAATGAAAACGCGAGCACAGTGGAAGGCATTTCCGTTGTAACCGGAAAGACGAGCCTATTTAAAAACGAGAGAAAAAGAGAGGTGTAAGTAGATCAGGGGAAATCAAGTCAACAATTGCCGGCAAGCTTTAATATTTCTACGCTGCCGCGAAAATTTCCGGTGTCGAGGCTCACGCGAGATTTCCTCTCCCTCGGAACAAAAATAGGCTGTCGATCGATTCGCTCCGCGGTTTTAGTGCTTCCTCGTGAACTTGTCGAAGACGTATAGCCGGGGTAAGTAATATTATTGCGTTAAAAGTGCAGCGAAAAAGAAAATACGCGAAAAGGCGTAAAGTCGTCAGAGGACGAGGCGCGCTTATATAGATGCCTAGGGAACTAGGACGAGAGACACGCGCGAGTTACCTGTCAAGTATACGCGTCGCGAGTGAGTCATTTGCGGAACACACTACTTTTTTACTTGCGCGGTAGGGGGTGTCGCGCGCGCGTTTGTGTGCTCATCTTCATCATCGTGCGTGATTCGCGTTGCACCGATTTTTGACAGTACTCGAAAAATTCCCGAGTCCCAATTATCCGCAACTACGTCACCCGCCATCGATCGAATTCGTAAGCGTCAAATATCGCGCGTCGATTAAAAAACCCGTGTTTTTTTATTTTATTATGTACTTTTTTTTATTTCTTCAATGCGGTGTTGTTTTCCTCAACGGGTCGGAAATTGTTCAACGAAAGAGTATCAAATTCGTCGTATCAACAACACTCCCCCTTTGATGGATCCCAATCGTTGACCGATAATGATAGCAACAACAATAATGACGATGTTAATACTTTCGTAGTTACAATCGTTGTTAAAGTGTCCCTGCGCTTCCACAGGTTAATCGTTCGTCACGATGGACATCGGCTTCTCGTCTTATCACAACGGGGGACCCGCGAGGGAGCAAGACTTCGGGAGGCTCTCCCAAACGGTCGGCACTTCCATACTGAAGATATCCCAAAATGGTACCTTTCCTACTTTATCTTACATCTTTGCCCCACATTCTCACTTCTAAAAGCAACTTGTGATAATGCGTCGCTTCAATATAATCCTCTATCTCTCTCTGTCCTCCGCACTCTAGTTTCTTCAATGCAAAAAATGGTCAACCAGCTGGGCGGGTCCACGGATTCTCAGGAGTTGCGAAATCAATTGTAAGTATTCGAAACATTGCTGATCAATTTTTTAAATTATTTTCCAAAATCTAACATTTTTTATGTAATGCGCACTTTGTTATACATTTTGCATCATTCTCTGCTGATCTTATTTCGTCTGGTATGTGCGTGCGTTTATAATAATAATATGGATTTCAATGTGCATTGCATCTGGTACGGTCCATATTCCAACATGTCACCAGGATTTCCCTATCTTCGTGAGAATAATAATAACGGGACTTGATCCCCGAGTAATCCGGTTGATTTTCGTACACCTCAGGCACCAGATACAACACTACACTCAGCAGCTCGCCAAAGACACGAACGTTCACCTCAGGGATCTCGCCGTCCTGGCGAGTAGCTCGTCGACGAGCAGTCCGGGCGAATTGCGCCAGAGGAAGATGCAGAAGGAGAGACTGCAGGACGAATTTACGAGCGCGCTCAACAGTTTTCAGGTAACATATTAGGTGTACAACTTGGTTCGGTCCGTTTTCAAAAGATGGCTCTAGGTGCTAGAAATGGTTGACGGCAACAACTGATTTTTGCTGTATCGCGAAGTATCAACATCCCTTAACCAAATATCGTTTACAGACCTTTGAGTTTTGCGCATCAAGTCTAATTTTTACTGCGGCGAAAATGTCGAATTTCGTACCAAATAAGCACCATTTGCGGGAAGTGTTGATTTTCTGTTTCAATTGGAAGAAAAGTGCAGCTGAAGCCCACCGAATGCTTGTGGAAGTTTATGGTGTACAGCTACACGCAACAATTGATCCGTTTAAAGCGAGCTATAGCCAAAAAACGTCCAGAATATGCGACCAGACACGAGTCCATAATCTTTCAACATGACAACGCTCGGCCTCACGTTGCTATTGTGGTTGAAAACTATTTGGAAAATAGCGGGTGCGAAATTCTGGCTCACCCGCCTTATAGCCCAGACCCTGCCCCTTCCGACTACCATTTGTTTCGATCGATGCAGAACGCTTTGACTGGAATACGCTTCACGTCGCAACAGGGTATCAAAAATTGGCTAGATTCATTCTTGGCTTCAAAAGATGAACGCTTCTTCCGCGACGGAATTCATAAATTACCAGAAAGATGGGGAAAAGTAGTGGCTAGCGATGGACAATATTTTGATTAATGTATTAATTCATTTTATTATTCAAATAAGTGCGCATTTTAAGCAAAAAAACGGACCGAATTAAGTTGTACACCCAATAATATAGACATATGTATATAGAGTGTTCTGTTACGAATGGATAATCCTGCAACTGTCGATAGGTCAGATCACGTCCTACTATATGCTGAAATTTCGGTTTAGTAAAAGTCACACGGTTTTCGTGATTTTGGGCTTTATGTTATTTTTTGATAAAATCATCTGCTTTCGGTTTTTTGCATGTCATTTCTACAAATGATACGAAGCGACGATAACCACGCAACTTTTTTAAGTAATTGGCACGATATGCGGAGTACATTTTTTTACATTGCAGACTATCAAAGTCAGATGTTCGAATTGGTTTGTATGAAAATTCTGCAGAGGATCTTTTTTCATACAGTTTCCTCAATATTTGGGGTTAAAAAGAAGACTTTTCTGGATACGACAAATAACCAAGAGTATTTCTAAAAAACCGGGTGAAAAAAGTTATCGTTTGTAGGAATGAAATGCGAAAAACCAAAAGCAGATGATTTGGATCGCGAAAACCGAGAGACTTTGACTAAACTGAAATTCCAGCATATAGTAGGACATGATCTGACCTATCGACAGTTGCAGGATTATCCATTCATAACAGGACACCCTGTATATGCGAAATTGATTGATCGATGGATTCCCTACGACTTGGATGCAACCGCGAGGCGAATGAAGTAGTTGGGTCAGAGCCAGAATCCACCAAAGTCCAGCTAGAAAAAATCAACCGATCAAGTGCCGAAAGGGCTACGTCCACCTAGCGGTCGGAAAAAATGGCCAAATTCCGAATGTTTTTTTTTTCCCTGGGAAACGGTTGGTGAAAAAGAAACGCATTTTTCTCAACACAAAGGTACATGTATTGAGTCTTGAAAAAAATCACCACAAAATACAGAAAAACAACAAATACATGGCCGTCGGCAAATGATTAAATGTTTTCGCGAACTTTGGCGGTGGACTCGCTCCAGCTTGAACGGTCCATCGGAAATCTAAAAACCAAACGGGTTATTCAAGTTAACAAGAAATACGAGGCGTCGACGATCGTCGATTCTTAAGATAATTTTTTTAAACAAAGTGACGAATTGAAACTCGAGCATACAAAATCTATGCGAAAAATCGTCATTTTTACGTAACTATTAAAAAATAAAGATCTATTTTTAAAAAGTGAGATCGTCAACGACCTCTAAATGTTTCCCATCGTATCTCCTGTAAACTTGGAAACAATCCGTCAAGCGGTTCTCGAGCAGAGTTGGGCGTAATTCATATGAATATAAATACAAATTTATTCATACTTCCCTTATTTGTATTCACATGCATGCGTACAAATACAATTGTATTCACAAATATTCTGACATACAAATAAATTTACAGAAAAAATTGTGAATATTTACAAAAAATCCTGTAAATTAAAAAAAAATCCCATCAAAATCTGTGAATGCAAATGTATTCACAAAAAATTGTAAATACAAAAAAATTCACAGAATAAGTTGTGAATTTTTTCGTATTTAAGACAAATTAAAATCAAATTCACAATGATTAGATTAAAATTTGCACGAAAAGTGAGTTCGTACGTATTTTGAGAGAAAACATTGCCTCGAGGCATAAAAAGTTTTGCACAAAACTTTTTGTGCGAAAATTTCTTTGCCTCAACACAATGTTTTCTCTCAAAATACGTAGGAACTCACTTGTGGTGTAAATTTTAATAGAATTGTCTTGAATTCGATTTTAATTTTCTTCAGCTTGAGGAAATTCACAACTCATTTTGTGAATTGTTTCATATTTGTAATGTAATATTTGAAACTCACAACTTTTTTGCAAAAATCGGAACCTCGACGCAATGTTTTCTCTCAAAATACGTAAGAACTCACGGTTGGTGTAAATTTTCATCCAATCATTGTGAATTTGATTTTAATTTGTCTTAAATACGAAAAAAATCACAACTTATTTTGTGAATAGAATTGTATTTGTATTCGCATTTACAATAAGTGAAGTATGAATAAATTTGTATTTATATTCACATGAAAATCACGATGTGAATAAATTCGTATTCGTATTGATAAATAGAATTACGCCCAACTCTGTTCTCGAGTTATCGTGACCACCGACTTTGAAAGCAGTGTTTCGAGAAAAACGCGTTTGAAGTTCGAAATATGGCACTACTACAGCCTGAAAGAGCTGTAGCTCATTCGATTTCAAGAATTTTTCGAAAATGCAATTTTTCGACGCACTTAGGAAAACGTAGCCCATGAATTCATGTCCATCGAAGCTGAAAGTGGCGATTCAATTGGTTGTTTTTTCCTAGCTACGTTTTCGTGCATACTGGCCTTCAATATCGACCCGTGCTAAAAGATGAAGATGTGCATATGAATGTAGGAGTTAAAGAGCAGAGAGCAAGAGGAAAGCATGAAGGTCGAGTTTGAGAAGAAATGAACATTGCAGGGAGTACAAAGACTGGCAGCCTCGAAGGAGAAGGAGATGGTGAGGAAGGCAAAGGCGAGCGCCGGTGTGAGCGGATTTGGCGAGAGGAAACAGGAAACGCTCATCGAGCTTCAGGACAACAGAACGCAGAAGCAGATACAGCAGCAACACTTGCAGGACGAGCAAAACCTGCGAATGCTCGAAGAACAAGAGGCGAGCATACGTCAGCTCGAGGTCAGTCTGTTTGGGTTTGTTTGCCAAGTATGAGAGCGGAGATTAGCGAGAACGCGGAGAAGCAAAGACAGGGGATAAGACGATATACGGGGCGCCAAGTTTTGACAGTTGATTCTTGATATGAGAACCAAAATAATCAGAATTTCAAGAACAAAAAATTGCCATTTCGGCTTCCTTAAGGGGTCAGGGCACAGTAACGGGTATAAAAACATGTGCGAATTTAACAATTTTTTTTCGTATGAAAAATCGATTCACTCATAAAATTAATTACACATCTATTTAGTATAATTATTAAGCTGTTAGAAAATATGTATATATTTTTTTTCGATGTACAAAATGGCCGACTACTTTTTGTTATCTTTTTTGTAGGCACTCCGCGCCGTGATATTTAACATCCACAATTTTTTACCTACAACGAAAAACAAAATTTCTCATCAATCTACATTAGAATACCTAGAGAAGTACGTACGGAATTTAAAAAATATTGTTTTATTCAAAAGTTGTAGGTATTTGAACTTAAGAAATGAATTTTCAGTGAAAACTTTCGTCATAACTGCTCGTAAAATGAAAAGTTTTCGATTAATCAGAAATTCCGTACGTACTTCTCTGCGAAATGCAATTAGGAACATAACTTTTAAATTTGAAGTAAACCGAGTGAAAAATGTTGAAGTTATTTGTCACGCCAATTGGAAAAAAGCTGTTTCGAGAAGTTTCGAGTAGTCGGCCATTTTGTACATCGAAAAAAAATATATATATTTTCTATCAGCTTGATATTCATACAAATAGATGTGTCATTAATTTTGCGAGTGAATCACTTTTTCATACGAAAAAATTGTTAAATTCGCACATGATTTTATACCCCTTACTGTGGCTTAACCCCTTAAGGAATTATGAGCGTTTTCAGCGGTAATTGAAAATACGTGAAAATTCAACGCTTGTTTTTGGCGCATCGGCACAATATCTTTATTTTATGACAAATAATAGAAATTGACCAGGCGCGCTTAAAAAATTATTTATTTGTTTGGGTTCGTTTAGTCGTATCATATAAATACGACTAAGCGTAGTATTTATATGATTTTCGACATGAAATTCCGAGATTATAGTGCTTTATTTGTTTGGGTATGTTTATCATATAAATACCACTAAACGTAGTGTTTATATGATTGTCAACATAAATTCTGAGATCACAGTGCTTTATTTATTTACATTCTTTGTTTATTTATAACAATAAAAATTGTTCCATATAATTACTACACCAAATTACTATACAATATATTTTACATAAATGTGGAGCCTTGCAAGTCCGAAGAGAGGTGAACCGTATACTTGTAATCCCTCTTCGGACTCATAGCGATTAAGGGGAGATATACACCTAGGAGCCGGAAAAGAAGGTCATTTTTGTGATTTTTTTCACGGAAAACTATTTGAAATGTCGGATTGGGGTTTTAATTATCTAAAAGTATATAGATTCAAAAATATGTTTAATTTCCTTTATTTAAAAATATCAAAAATATACAAGGATATTGTATGATCCTTGGAGCGTCGTAAAGAAATCTGCGTATACGGTAACCACTGGCGTTTCTTAAAAAAAAATTACTGAAAAAAAAACCAAAAAGATTATTAAATTAGATACTATAATCTAGTACTTGTCATAGCCGATTTTGAAAATATCGATTTATGACAAAATGGCGGACGTTTGAACGTAAATAGTGATTTTTGGGCCAAAAATTAGTTATTATTTTGCCTATAAAACAAAAACTAAGTAACGGAAAAAAAATCCCATGACAAGTACTAGATAATGGTGTATAGAATAACCACAAAAAACCTCAAGGCAATCGGTTCATTGGTTTTCGAGAAATTTTGGGTACCGATTTGAAAAACGTGCTTTTGAGAAAAACGCGTTTGAAAATTTGGGAATGAATAAATCATGAAATTTGTCAATTTACATGGAATCATCGATATCAGGCCCATAGTGTAGGTCTTCTACGGTCGACGGAATGTTCATAGCTTCTAAATCCTCGAACTCGACCATCTAGGTGTATATCTCCCGTTAAAAGTACTACTTTACTATCCGTCTAGTCGCGCCTCTAAGCGAGGAAAACATGGCAGTGGTATTTGAAATACATTTTTGGCTTCTGCGACACTGTGGAAACTATATATTCCCAAGTTACCTTGCCTGATGTTCCTTGAAATTTTCAAATTCGAAAAAATCGTCATTTTCGATAACTGACGGAAAATTCGAATTTTAACGCACAATAAGCGAAATATCAACTTTTACCAGTCATCATATTTTGTTTATTTCGAGTCGATAACCCTAAATTCACCGTCAAATCTTAGCGCCCCGGATATCGTACCCTTGTCCAAAAACAAATAAACAAATCGCGCCTTCCTGTTACAGAGCGACATCAGCGACGTGAATCAAATATTCAAGGATCTCGGGGCGATGGTTCACGATCAGGGCGAGGTAATCGACTCGATCGAGGCCTCGGTCGAGAGAACCGAAGTATTCGTCAACGAGGGCTCGCAACAGCTGCGAACCGCGGCGACTTATCAGAACAAATTGCGCAAGAAGAAGTGTATCCTCGTCGTTATCGGAGCCATAGCCCTCGCCGTCTTGATCGGTATCATCGTATGGCAGAGTTCTTAAGGTGGACAAACTTTGCTCGCTTCCTTTTTTTTCTCTCACTCCAAGTGAGAGACGGTCAAAGAGTGAAGATAGCCACGCCGAGCACGAGAACGTTCAACGAGAATAACAAAGAAGCGCGAGAAAAAATGAACGAACGTTTTCTCAGCTCGCCAGGAGCGTCGGAGACGAGCATCCTTGCGATCGAAAAATAAAAAGCCTCAAAATTGCCATTTGGGGCGATTTTATTTTCATTTCCGCAAAGCGTATGCTCGTCCCTGTCGAACGGCAAAATCCCCGAAACGTCCTGCATTTTTACGATATTTCGTTATTCACGGATGTTGATGGAACAACGAGGGGGGAGGGGGTTAGTTATTTTCCGCCCTTTGCCCGAGTGTGGTGACCATAATTGAAAGAAAAAAATTAGTTTCACACGCGTAATTAGAAATCTATTCGATATTATTATTGTTATTATTATTATTATTATTGTCTTGTACTGAGAGTACATACCCGACACTCCATAGAAAGTACACGTAAACGTACGTGAAAGTTTTAAATCGTAATTATCATTATTTCCCATTCGTCGGCCACAAGAACATTGCACTGGTTGGAGGAGAAAAAAAGAAACAATATTAACGTAAATATGACGAAGTTTCGTACTACGTTTTTTTCCCCATACGTATGGAATGTAATTATTTTGCAAGTTGAATTATCTTTTTTTGTAGCGTGAGAGAATATGGTAATGTAATCTAATGTATTATATAATCTTTAAGAACGTTGTTTGATTTTTATCTATATACATATATATATATAATCAAAGAAAATGAGCATTTGAATTCGAATTTCTTAATCTTTTTTTTTTTGTTTGATTGTCATTTGGACAAGTAAAATACAATAGATTTTATCGAGTAAAAGTGGCTGTCTAATTTTTCTTTTTATTTTATTTTAATTATTTATCGCTGCGATCTGATCTACTGTTTTACTTTGACACAAGTCTAAATGTAGCCTTTACTGAGATAAATTGGTGCGCGAGATTTGGTGCTTTTCGTCGATCTGTTGCGAATAAATACATGGAAATTTTGTGAAAAAGTTTTTCAAAGGATTCCCTGCGAGGTTTACGTCAACGTATGATATCGCGGAATATGAGGAGGAAATTCGTTGTATGCGCCTCTTGGATATCTCTAGTGGCGCCGCTTGGTGGCAGATTCAGGCAATTCGTGGACGTTCGACTGCGGTCAGCTGTACGCTGTCCGTATTAATTTCATTGAAAAGCGCTGTGTGAAATAAATAATAAATAGGTGGTACGAGGTGTTGTGTTTGTGGGGTGCAAAAATTCCTAATCTCGAAATCAGGAATTGACTTTATTCGTTTCCGAGACGAAATTGGGAAATCAACAAGAGAAATAAGTGGATAAAAGCTATCAAAAGAATGTAAGTAAATATTTTGACGATTTGATACAAGGAACGTATTGAAAATATACAAACGTTGGATTTTCTGTAATGTTTTATTCTTCAAGTACATCAGATAACATTTTTAGAGAACCACGTGCAACTTATTGTTTATTTCATTTTTTCATCTATGATAAAAATATTAATTCAACACTTCATAATCATTTTCAACGATTAAATAGTATTCACTAATAATATATTATTCATTTAACATTTCAGACTTATCCTTAATAATGAACGAACATCCGTAATTTGTTAATGCTGTTATATACTGAATTAAAAAATGCGGTTTACTGAATCTAATTTCAATAACAAATACACTCATTGCTTCATTATTGATATTTCTTCGATAAGGACATACATCTTCATTTTTCATTTATGATTGAAAAGTTGCTGAAAAAATATATTTTTTCCATTATTATTCAACTACTAATTGATCACATTTTGCGTTCCGAACTTAATTAATACATACCTCTACTTTTACGTCGTACGATGGATTATGCACTTTAGTCTATGGTATTACTTTCCTGTGGATAATTCGATCGCCATTAGCTGTATCGTCGATTTCGACGACCTTCTGAACGTGGTGACTTTGAAATGGTTTATGCCCTATACATTTTTAGTTAATTGATCATTATACGATAATCCTAAAAATAAATACGTAGTAGAAATTACAGTGAATTTGACAGAATATCTCGTGTTTCGTGTTTACTTACCTTTAGGCACAGATTTTCCGCGAAAACAATCTCCATAAATATTCTGGAAGCCACACTTGATAAGAGTGTGGCTCAACTGCACTACCACAATGTGGTATTGCACCAAATAAATAAATAATTCAAAACGTGCAGTGATTTGTATGCGAATCATGTGTACTGTTCTGAGAAGAACGACCACGAGTTGCCGCCGTTAGCTGGCAGACGGCGTTGCCGTCGCGTCGCCACGATATCCAAGAGGCGTATAGCTCACACTTCTTTTTGGGTGTCCGCCTCCATATAGCGCGTGACTGCTTGAAAAACGGCGAAGAGTTCGAAGGTTCGCGCGGTCCGAATCTTTTGACTTCGATCAACTATAAATGCGTTTAAAAAACATCGGGTGCATTTATTGCGCGAAAACGGCGACAAAACGCATGGGCCGCCAAGATTCGTAGCGTGATTGCGTATTTCCGGCAGGAAGAAAGGAAGATATGTTCCTCAGTGGTCTTTCGGAGCCAATATGGCCGACGGCGCGTTTAATCCGGTTGAAAATGGACATTGGGGTCGAGGCTGTTATTTTCAGTTGCCTTCCAAAACCGTAACCGTAAAAATTTGATCAATCACGTTACTCAAATTTGATTGTTCCAGCAACATTATTGGTTAAAACCTCGCGGATATCGTAAGAATGAATTTACGCCGCACATTTGTGCAGTTCGAGCTACGCGCGCGCCGATTCTCGCGCCTGCGCGCCACTGTTCACTCTCTGACCCCACGCGCCTGCGCGTTCTCATTCGTGCTACGCACCTGCGCCGCCAACTCTCCATACCACGCGGCGCATCGTTCACCGTGCGCTGCTTCTCGCGAAAACGTAAACAGCGAACGTCAATCCACCGACACCTGACATGTACGACATTTGTCACCCTAGCGTGAGTACAAATGCGAACGAGCTAATCAGTCGATCAGACGAGTTACAACGGTTGAATTTTCTCGTATAACGAAAAACTCGTAATAAAATTCCTGCATAGTTTTTGGGGCCGGTACAGGCACGATTGTACTGTACAGGCGTAGTATACAAAGGGCGCACGGAACGCAGCGCCCTTTTTCCGTCGCGGACTTCCCGTGCAACTGTACGCACGAGGAATTTGACTTCAGCGTCCGCTTTCGGTTTTATGAAGGGGTGAGATACAGTCAGAGGCGTGAAAAAACGAGCATTTTCAATAATTTTTGTTTTTATAGTAATTAAGTTTGTTTTACAAAAGTTGTTACACAGACTTTTTATGTCATATTTGAACTTGTACAAATTTTCAAAGAAAAATATTGAATATTTATAAAAATATCGCCATCTTTGTCGAACCCCCTTCGAACCCTTTGCGGCGACCATCATAAAATTTTACTGAATCATCTGAAATAAAAATCGTTAGTTTAATAATAAATCTAATCCTTAATCGAAGCTTTTTTTTTAATTAACAAAATGGCGGCTTTCGACAGATAACTTCCGATTTTCGGCCAAAAAATCGCTCGTTTATTCTTTAAAAAATAGAAATTTTCAACAAAAATAAAAATCCTTCGATTAAGGACTAGTTTCTAATGCTACCAATAAGCACACCAAATTTCATCAAAATCCATCGAGTGGTTTTTGAATTATGGTGGTCACCGACTTGAAAAACATAGTTTCGAGAAAAATGCGTTTTTAAGTTTTTCGATGTGGATACGGTATTATATGTTCGTAAAATTTTGAGCTCGATGGATGAAGCTAAACTTTTTTTATGTATTTTGATCCGCTGAATTCGAGTATCACAATTTTTCTGACGATAAGTCGAGCATTCAATTGTTTATAGCCAATTGTTAAAACAATTTTTCAAAAAATTAAAGTTTTTCGGGATGAATTTTTTTTTTTAACATTTCGGGCAATTTGAAAACGAAAGTATTCTTTACAAAATTTTGCCAAAGTCCATAGTTTTCGAGTAATACATTTTTGAACATTTCTGCAAGAGTTTTCCAATTTTACATCTGATTTGTGTATAGGAATACTAATAAAAAAAATTACTTACATCGAATCATCAATTCCTGGCCCATACAATAGGGCTTCTGCCGATGTGGAAGCTTCCAAAATATCAATTTGTTGTTGTCTTCGAAGCATTCTGTCTTCCCGGGTATTATCGTTTGCGCGTTTGTCAGCCGCTACCTGCCATGGGGGCCGACGCCCCTTGACTAATTGTGGGATATCCCGGAAACTATACATCGGTATGACTGAAATTTTCAGGGAATATTTTCGAAATATACTTCAAGAAGATGTTTTAAAGAAAAATCGATTTTTTGAACATTCTGACTGCATCTCACCCCTTAAGGTACACTAGTCATACCACTGATCATACTTGAGACTTGTACTATATATATTTTTAACATATGCAAGAAAAAAATTGTAATAACTGAATTTTCCATGTGTAAACTGTTTATTGAATGTTCACATTGAATTAAAAAAAGGAATAAATGCATTTTATGTTCCCCGCACCTGACTTTGTTTCGACAGATCGACGTTGAAAAGCATGGAGGTTAAATTCGCCTGGTTGAGTAAAAAAACGGAAATAGAACCAATGTTGCCAAATATCAAACCTAGAAATACTGCGCGAATCGTTGGAATAACTATTTTTTCATTTTTCTAATTAAATGTGAAGGTAATTATGCAGTATGAGGGCTTTTCCGAAAAACGGCAAGAAATTTTTTTTTCGCCCTGATGTTTATCCATTATAGTAAGTGATATTCCGTCGGGGGAGGCTGACAGTTCCCATTAATTACATACGTTATGGGGCTTTGAAGTTTCCGGAAACAGGTAATATTTCGACGCCTCGCTAAACAGCTACGCGTTTCCTTATAGATTGTGTATTATGAAGGTCACAATGTATATATTTTGGAACGATGAGATATGTTTTGATTTCGGTGACCACAACTGCCCTCTCTCACACTACTTGTTTCTATTACTTCCCGAAATACCGAAACGAAAACAAGAACAGCTCAGTCTCGATTATATCGTGAATAATCAAACACCTTTCTTTCGAAATGAATTGTACCGATTGCTCGTACGGATTACGCCAATTTCGTCGATTGTGTGAAGATTGCGAACAATTGATGCAATTCCTGCAAGCCCACGACGTTTTGTTTCGCACTGTGAAGTGTCCAACTTGTGGGGAACCAGCTCAGTGGAACGCGGCAGGTTTGGGTTTGTTTGGGTTGAAGGAGCCATGAGGGAAGAATAGAAATTTCGACACTTTTCGACATCAGTATTTTTCAAGATTTTTATCGGCCCTTATTAGGGCCAGAAAAATTACCAACGTAGGACAATTGTACAATACTTCATACTCCCCAATATAGGCGTCGAAATATTTAAAAATTCCCTATTTTATCACGTGTTTTTGCGAACTTCAAAACCCCGTAACTTATGCTATAAATGGAAAATGTCAAACTCCCCCGACGGAATATCACTCATTGGAATAAAGAAGTTTTCAGTGGAAAAAAAATTTCCGTCGTTTTTCGGAAAAGTCCTCATACTGCATAATTACCAACGTGAACATTCATTGAACAGTTTACACATGGGAAATTTGAGTTGATACAAATTATTTCTTTTGCATATGTTAAAAATATGAATTGTACAAGTCTCAAGTATGACCAGTGGTATGACTAGTGTGAAGCGATAGGACTCTTAAATTCGGACTCTTCGAAATTCTCGAATTTCAGTACTACAAAATTGGCGAGCTCGGCTGCAAAGACGATGTCAAAATCACCACCGCGTTCTACGTGTACATCGAGCTTTGCGAAGGTACCTACATCCCCTAATCACAGTTATTCAACGATCGCGCTAAATTAATCGCAGAAATTAAGCATCGTTTTGTTGTGCTTTCGCCACGCAAGAACGACGATTCTGGGACGTCGATTACAAGTACAACGAGGATCTCGACCTCGTTTATTTCGAGGCCAGAGTCAGCAAAAACGCGTCGGTCGAGATCTACGTACCTTGGGCAGCGAGCAACAACATCACGCTGCGGCAAATAGAAAATATCCAAGAACACCTGCAGTGCGCAAGGTATACATCCATGCGAGTGCACAGCTCCAAAGCGGAACAATTCACTCGCAATGCAAAATATTACTTGTAAAACATCTCGCGATATTTCCAATGGGAGATGAAAAGACAATTTTGCGGCAAGAAACCGATTTTATCGATGGTATTGAAGTTTGCATCGTTGGGATGCAACAAAATGTATTTTTTTGCGTTTTGCCCAATTTTTTTTCGGGCCTATTTAGGCTGCAAAAATCAGTGGAACATTTTCAAAGCACCCTATTAGGGTTAAATAACTTGAACTTGAAAAAAGGGTTTGAATAGTAATAAAAATAATGAAACGAAAAAATTAAGCAGAACTTTCGTTGCATTCCAATGATGCAAACTTCAACACCATTTTTATCGAGCCCAGTACAAAACATCGAAACCGGAAGTAACGATTAATGAAATCGATCAACTTCAAGCCAAAAGAAAAATTTCTCAAATACCACCATGGTTTGATAAAGTATTTTCTTTTTTATTATCAAAAACCGATATCTAAGCAACGCGTACACTTCTTAAAAAACAATTCATAAATGTTCGAGCACCATAAAAATAATGATCAGTAAAATAATTCAACATTGTCTACAATTTATAGCCATTTTTTTGTCCGATGTTTTGCCTCAGTCATCTCGTGTACAAAATATTTCATTTCAATCCCTTGATTACTTTCGCTGTTTTTATTTCTCAGCTTTACGCTCGTACTGAAGGGTGGAGAGAGCAGCAGTATTTTTTACCGGGTGACCGAAGGCCTCAGGAAACCACCAGCACCGGAATTGACCCAGGGGCTCAAGCTGGCGAGCGCCAAAAAGTCAGCATTGGAGCGAGCCATACGTAACAACGGTAGAAATTTGTACGAGCTCGCCAAATCCCAGATCGATGATCATTGATCGAGCCGAAACTTTATTCCAGTATGTCTTTCACGTACCAACGATGAATAAATCCGCTTAGCCCTTTTATAAAAATTGCACACGTATATATGCATGTATATGTATGTATATATATATATATATATCTCCTCGTCGTATATTTTCCTTTTTTATCTTTAACAATATTTGCATATTATGCGTCCTTACAAATTTAATTACTGGAACGTTATCTTACAATCTGTTAGTCGTTCGTATATGATTTACAGCACGATGGGTGTATAGTACGATATACCATTAAGACATGAGGAGGACAAAAAAAGAAGAAAAAAAAAGGTTGTGTACAATCGGGGAAAACAGCAGTCTCAACGAAGACTGTTCGATTAGTTTTTAAAACTATGACTCCCGCAAGGTTGAGAGTGTGTTTAAGAATGCATCAGACGTACGTTTTCGGCCAACAGTTTGATTCCATCAAATTGTCACTAATAATAATGGGAATAGGTCATCGACTAACAGTTTAAGGTAGACCGAGCGCGCGCTCTTGATTTCTAGAGATTTTGTTCAAATTTAAACCAGACATTGTTCATATCATTGCGCGTGGTTGAGTGAAATTTCGGAACAGTCGACTATTTAGGTTAGGAGATAATGGGTTTTAAAATTGAAACTTTTAACACTGGAGCGTCTTGACCGAAAGTCAGGTCACATAATTCGTCGTACCATTCTATTGTGTTTATAAATTTTGAAAACAAATTATATTTAGATAGCAAAGTAGTTAGGGAAAGAGTGAAAAAAGTTTGGATTGCCTTTACTATTCAGTTTAGAAAAAAACGTTCAGCAAAGACAGAATAATTCTCCGCAAAAAATATTTGTCCCCTATAATAAGAAGACATATGGCAATACTGCAGAACAGTATTGTTCAATATTTCGAGAAAAAAAAAATCATCGTGTTCCTAAAGTTAAAAACTTTTATCATAAAAAAATATTTTCGTTATAAATGTTAATATTTTATATTGTTTGTGTTATCTTCATTAACAAATAAAAGTATTGGTTAATTCATAACTAATCAAAAACTTTGTTCGATTAAAAATTATTTCCAAATAAAAATTTGTGTTGCAGTATTATTGTAAATATGCCGCGCAAACTTACGTCATTGGATACCAGAGTTGGGCGTAATTCTATTTATGAATACGAATGAGAATTTATTCACATCGCGATTTTCATGTGAATATAAATACAAATTCATTCATACTTCACTTATTTGTATTCACATGCATGCATACAAATACAATTGTATTCACAAAATTCTGAACATACAAATAAATTCACAGAAAAAATTGTGAATATTCACAAAAAATGTGAATATTTACAAAAAATCCTGTGAATTAAAAAAAATTCACATCCAAATCTGTGAATGCAAATGTATTCACAAAAAATTGTAAATACAAAAAAATTCACAAAATAAGTTGTGATTTTTTTTCGTGTTTAGGACAAATTAAAATCAAATTCACAGTCATTCGATTAAAATTTACACCAAAAGTGAGTTCTTACGTATTTTGAGAGAAAACAATGCGTCGAGGCAAAGAAATTTTTGCAAAAAAAGTTGTGAGTTTCAAATATTACATTATACATATGAAAAAAATCACAAAATGAGTTGTGAATTTCCTCGAGTTGAAAAAAATTAAAATCGAATTCTCGACAATTATATTAAAATTTACACTACAAGTGAGTTCTCACGTATTTTGAGAGAAATCATTGTGTTGAACTCAACACGATGTTTTTGCTCGACGCAATGTTTTCTCTCAAAGTACGTAATAACTCACTTTCGGTGTAAATTTTAATCTAATCATTGTGAATTTGATTTAAATTTGTCTTAAATACGAAAAAATTCACAACTTATTTTGTGAATATTTTGTGTATACAATTTTTTTGTGAATACATTTCACAAAAGGTTCACAGGCATTCACAGGGTTCAAAGGTTCAAAGGCATTCACAGGTTTGGATGTGATTTTTTTTTAATTCACAGGATTTTTTGTGAATATTCACAATTTTTTCTGTGATTTTATTTGTATGTTCAGAATATTTGTGAATACAATTGTATTTGTATTCGTATTTACAATAAGTGAAGTATGAATAAATTTGTATTTATATTCACATGAAAATCACGATGTGAATAAATTCGTATTCATATTTATAAATAGAATTACGCCCAACTCTGTTGGATACGTGGGACGATGCGGTGTTGCCATATGTCTTCTCATCATAGGGGACAAACATTTCTTACGGAAAACCATTGTCTAAATTTCAATGCAGTGTTAAAAGTTGCAACTTTAAAACCCATTATTTCCCAATCTAAATGGTCGATACTTCTGAAATTTCGCTCAAACATGGATAATGATATGAACAAGGTCTGGTTAAAATTTGAACAAAATCTATAGAACTCAAAAGCGCTTGTTCTACCTTAAGCGAATATTAGACAAAAAATAATTTTCTTCGTATGGACCGACTCCGTTCATTTTTCTGAACACTTGTCATGTTTTGCACACACTCCGATAAATGGACGATCGTGAATTATGTTTATTTTGTAAAAAGATTCCGCGTTACCCTTGAGAAGTTTCCAAATCGTTGAACGGGCGGCTTCGTAACCTTCGAATAAATCCGAAAAGGGAAACAAAAAGAAAGATGGAACATTTTCATGAAAAATCCTTGGTATTTGAAAAATGAACTATTTTATTTCATACGAAGAAAACATTTTTCGTCGATTATTTGTCAGACAAATATCCGTATTAACAATTCGTTGAAAACATTTCGGTATCATTATTTTTTGCACATTTTCGCCGGTTCGCGAAGTACGGAAATTCCGATTGAATTAAACCTTTGGCCGGGATCGTACGCGCGCTCCGTGATAAAACGTTGAACTCTTTAATCTCCCTCGTACGGGGAGCTTTTTTTAAAACTTATTCTCGCAAAGTACGGTTCGCGCAAAAATTGATTAAGCGTTCGCGCGTTATGCGTTTCATTCTTTTCACCGGGCACGATAGTCTTGTCGAGTCACAGTGTCATGTGGATAACAGCAATTTACCGCCCATTAACGATTTCCCTCTCTTTCATTTTTGCCGTTTTTCTTAGTATGAAAAAACTCACGCGGCTTCGGGCGTGGCGGAACGATTGCTTTTTCTTCTCGTCAAAACGGATACGTTTACATTTTGTTTTGAATCGTTCAAGGACACTTTAGGGGTATGCAGGGGAATTCTCGAAGCGTTGATTTCCTCGTTTGCTTTGCTCTTCATCTCTTCGGTATAAAATAGTTTTACCAGACTACTATCATTTTGCTAATGCTTTATAAGGCAACTGGGAGGCCGACGGGTTGCCGCGAATATCACAAGTGGTTTAAACATCTTTTCACAATTTCGAATGGTTCCGTGTTTTTCCGTCTTTCTCTCTGTCTCGGTTCTCTCTGTTCCTCATCAGCGTTGGAACTCTCCATTTGCTTTTAAACTCGCTCAACTCGTTTATTCATATCACATTTTTTCTTTCAAGATTTCAATTATTCAATTCCTTTCCGAATCTTCCCCTTTCAGTTATTTTGAGTATACAAAAATACGGGCCCGTTTGATTGAGAACGAAAAAAAAAAAAACGTTTCTTCCACGGATAATTCGGCTGCCACGTAAATAAAACTGATTGTTAACTGGCGAATCCGAAGCGTCGAGTATTCAATTTTCATTTAATTCTCCCGATTCACTCTTCCCTCGTCTTGTTCTCCGGCAAAACATTGGAGTTTCATTTTCATCGGAATCGCGTTGTCCGTCGAGAAAGCAACGAAAACGAAAAAGAATATCGATGCCAAATCGTCAACGGAATAAACAAGCGCATCGCGAACCAAGCGCTCGAAAGTAATTGGAAGAGTTTCAACTCTGATTCACGTCCCGGGGATGTCCGCTTTGTAAAAATAGTTCAACGTAAAAAACCTCGCAGATTCTTCGCCCTCTTAATACTTTTGTTTCGTTCTTTCTTGTACCGCAGTTCTTTTCCTCGATTGTCGCTACGTGTATGCGCGGCGGCCGTGTCTCGAGAGACGCTGCTCGGTCGGTCGCGAGATGTGAGATGGAAGGGTCGAATGGGACGTGTGTACGGCCCGGGGGGGGGGGGGGGGGAGTGTGTATGTGTGTGGAGGAGGAAGACGAGTAAAAAAGAGACACACGTACAAGAACTCTCAGTGTCGTATAAATATTGCCACCGCTCGCCTCCGAGAAGCGAGAGGTCGACCTTTCTTTTTTACTCGTTTAGAGCCAAGCGTTAAAGCTACTTCAAATCTTGCGTGCTTTTTTTTTTCGTTTTCCATGCGTAACCAGCTGAGTTGGATTAAAAACATTAAAAATATACAAATCGATCGCAACGAAGCGAAAACGTGAGGCTTGCCCGGCGTTGTTCCCCGGACACGTGCGAGGGATCTCCAAGGGTATTTCTTTTCTTTTTCTTTTCATTTGTTTGTCGTGTCTTTGCACGTTCGCGATTGTATCGCCGACGGACTCACTCGCGGCATTAGCACCAATCCGCCATATAGGTGAAGTCCCGGAAGAGACCTTGTTCCAGGTCGCTCAGCGGCCTTGGATCTTTGGGTGCTGTGAGGTGAGGCTTCTCCGACGTAAACTCCTCGTCGAAGTTGCTCACGTCCTCCACAGACTCCTGAAAAAGACGCGGTAAATAAAACGTTTAAGGTGGTACGAATATGTGATTGGTCAATGGATCGCGCTGCTCTATGCTTTTTTTTTATACGCTACGGAGAATGCACATGAGCGTGTGCGTTTCAATACTGGGACGAGGTTACCAGCTATCTAAGGGGCTATACCAGTGTAACACTTGGAAAAAATCGATTTTGCCTTTTTCGACAGTTTATACTTTCGAGAATATTCTGTAAAAATGTCAAGGCCGTATCTCTATCTTTTTATCTTGCGAAAATCGATAGTTAAATCTTTAAACGCGTTTTTCTCGAAACTGCATTTTTCAAATTGGCTTCCATGATATCTGAAAAGCTATTGAACGGATTTCACTCAAACTTTGATGGTATAGTCAGCACATCTATAGTTTTCAGCCGAACTAGAATATTTCTGATACCTGCCATAGTTATTTTTAAGCTGAAAGAGTCGAAAAAAATTATGAGGGAACTTGGAACATAACTTTTAAAAGCGTGCCAAAAATTCAATTTCCGATATTTGAACTTTACTCTAGTTCCGGCTATAGCCTCAGGTCTACAAACTGAGATGCCGTTTGATTTTTTCATTTAAGATGAGCAAAACCTCCGGAATCATGGCAGCCGTCAACCAACTTTTGTTTACACATAACTGTCTTCCGAACGGTGTAAAATCGATTCAATGCGTTATTTTTGTTGGGAAAATTCTGGGGGACTGCAAAATGTTAATAAATGTGTGGTAAACATTCAAAGATAGTGTGTTTTGGTAGTTCATCAAAAGAAAAATCCCAAAAAAGCGAAAAAAAATTGCTGTCACATATGATGGCCCTGTCAAAGAAAATATTAAGGTAATTCTATCGCTTCACACTAGTCATACTACTGACCACACTTGAGACTTGTACAATGTATATTTTTAACATAAGCAGAAAAAAAAGAATTTGTAATAACTAAAATTGTCCACGTGTCAACTGTTTAATGAATGTTCACATTTAATTAGAAAAATGAAAAAATAGCTATTCCAACGATTCGCGCAGTATTTCGAGGTTTGATATTTGGCAACATTGGTTCTATCTCCGTCTCTTTTTACTCAACCAGGCGAGTTTAACCTCCATGCTTGTCAACGTCGATCTGTCAAAATAATGTCCGGTGCGGGAAATACAAAGCATTGCATTCGGGCCACGACTGGTAAAAAGCGTGGAAAATTTGTGTCTGCGAAATATGTTGGTTAAAAATTAAATATGTGTGGAAATTCGAATGAGTGAGATGAGGTTAGAACTACAGTCAGCTGTTGCCTTGCTGTCGCGTCTCGTTATCGTTGCAAGTGGTAATAAATCCAATACCGGAAGTTCAAATTCAACTTGATATTACATCAAAATTAGGTCAATAAGCGTATCTTTTTCGGAGAGCCTTGGATTGCCACAAGTGTTAAGTACGTGAATCTGATTGTTTTTCAGAATATAACGGATTCCCACTATTATAAACACTTTTGTAGCGACCGGAAATTGGCTTTTTGTATGTCGTCTCGGAATTCCTTCACTAAAATACGCAATTTTAATATTTTTTCTCTCTGTAATTAGCACGATAACCGATCCTGAAATTGTACAGAGACAATTATTAATATATTTAGTGAAGCTCAAAAAAAAAAATTAAAATCCTATGGATTGATGCCTGGCGATAGGATTACCTTAATGGTAACTTGGAAAAATGTGACTAACAGAAAAACTTTCGTGGCCGCGACTTTTCAGAGAGAATGTCAAAATGTCCACATCTACTAGATTTGCGCGAAACTTTTCATTCCACTTTATCGTTGGGTATAATAATCGATTGTAACTTATTTTTTTATCGAGCGCCACTAATTGTGACGTTGCTACCGATGATTCAGAATGCCCCCCCCCCGTTTATGCCCCAACAAAATACGGCCCTCCGCGAAAGGAATACCTCAATTTTCATTCGTTATTTCGCAATTATATTAATATAAAAACGCCACGTGTTCGTTGCGAGTTTCGCGAATATTCGTCGCGTCCAATATACTCACGATCACTGGCACGAAGGGCGGTTTAACGCGTCTCAGGAGCAAATCATCCCACGCTATATCCCGGAAGAACGCCTGTTTCTTCACGTCCTCGGCATCCCTCTCGCTGCTGCCCAATCGTCTATCGGGATTCTTTCTCAACAGTCGTCTCATAATGGCTATGGCTTCGAGTGACAAGTATCTCGGATAGCGAACCTCGTCGTTGACTATGGAGTCGAATACTTCCTCCTCGTCGTCGCCGGGGAAAGGTGACTTCAAGGGCAGAACGAAACAAAGTTTGTTCAACAATAACGTTCTCGTTTTCTCTCCGAGGAAGGGAAAACATGTTTTTACAACGTTAAAATTACCTCGCCGACGAGCATCTCGAATATCAGTACACCCAAACCCCACCAGTCGACCGCCCGCGTGTACGACGTATCCGTAAGTACCTCGGGTGCTAAGAACTCCGGGGTACCGCAAAACGTGCCCGTTCGATCGCCGTAACCCATGCCCTCTTTGCACAGCCCGAAATCGGCGATTTTCACGTAACCCTCAGTGTCGAGCAAAAGATTATCCAGCTTCAAGTCCCTGTAACGAGATTGTTTTTTTTTTCCCTCGTGGCGATCACACTCGCGTTTGGGCGCTACGTGCGCACGATACACCCATAAAGAATAGGGTATTTTACTCTATGTAAGAAAAATACTAAGAATGGATAAATAAGGTCGTTTTCGCAATGAACAATCGAATAATGTTTGCTTTAATTTATAAAAACACAATAAATTTTATAATTCATGAAAAAAATATATTGGGAGTACAAATAAGTCTCCGGCGTTTGACAAAGGATGGCCCTACAGGAGGTTATGGTTGAAATTGTCAGATGTTAAACGTGAGATCGTAAGGTCGGACATCTGGCAAGACTATAACGTTGAAATAGTAGCGATTTTGTATCAGCATCACATAATTTTTTTTCGTGCGAAAATGTCGAGTTTTGATCCGAATAAGCGCTATTTGTGGGAACTTTATAACTTTTCTCTACTTCTTTAAGGCACCACACCACGGTAAAAAGAAATTTGTAGTATTGGCGGAGGTATAGTATTTTATGTGAAACCGTTCGTAGCGCACGACCGCGCCGAGCGCCAGAAACGCGGCTTTGAACGCATTTTTCTCGAAACTACGTTTTTCAACCTGGTTGACAACATATTAAAAAAACTATTCATCTTATTTGCATGCGCCACGTCTTAAACTGTTCGAAAATCCAGTCTCTATGGCACTACGTAGGGATTTTTAAAAATAAAGTTCCCTCTTCTATTTGTTTTTTTTTATGAACGATGAAAATTTTCCTTGAAAATCGGAAATAAAATTCGCTGGTCCGCCATTTTTTTTTTCAGATATCGAAATTCCCCTACGTGATTCTGTAAACCTATATGTCTAGTTTCTAAATATATTTTTATTTCATTTTTCAAATGAACCGTATGGATTAAGGGACTATACCAGTGTGACACTTTTAAAAAATCGTTTTTTTTTTGCCTTTTTCGATAGTTTATACTTTCAAAAATAACCTGTAAAAATTTAATGGCCGTATCTCTATCATTTTGTCTTGCAAAAATCGATAGTTAAATCTTTAAACGCGTTTTTCTCGAAATGAGATTTTTCAAATTTGCTGACATTGTACCTGAAAGGGCAATTATCCGATAGACTTGAAATTTGAACTGAGTACTCTGGAATATATATACTCTACAATGACGTAGGATATTTTGGATTGGATGAAAATTGACGATTTGGCATTGAAAAAAACGACCATTTTATAGGCAAGAAAACAGACTTTTTTTCATAACTACGCCATTTTGTTAGATTTTAATATTTTTCGAAAATCCTACGTCATTGTACAGGAAATACCTTCCAGTTTAGACATTCTTTCCTTTCGCGGTTTCAGCTACTCAATCGGCCGGAATCATGTCAGCAGTGGAGGACCTTTTTTGCGCCTCCAAAAGCAGCGCATAAGTCGCTTGGATATTAATATTTATCTATGAAAAAATTATATAATATAGATCAAATATAGCCAAATATATTCTTAATTTTCCGAAACATTTAATCGAGTACTTTTCTTCCAGAATTGCCGAAAATCACCCAAATTTTCAGCGTTTACACTGCTATAGCCCCTTAAATGCATGTTCATGGCACTTGTCGATTCCATAAAATTGAAATAAAAATTCTGGTAGTTTATCACCACCAAAAGATCAAATTGTCAAGATCTACCTTTTGAAAAAGGAGTACCCTATTGCTCAATGATGATAGTCTCACCTGTAGATGATACGACTCTCGTGCAAATACTGTAGACCGAGTACGACACAGGCCGAGTAGAAGACCGCGCGCGATTCACCGAAAACGTCAGCATGTATGTGCATCATAAGATCACCACCGGCCGCGTACTCCATCACGAAACACACGTGGGCCTGTGCACCACAAGTTCGCGGCAAAGAAAAAATATACGTGAGAAAGTCTTTGGCAATAGTGAGAGAGAGTTGCGGGCTTAGGCTACTGTGAAAATGACGAACGCTCGTTCGTTGCATGAGGCAAGTCAAAGTGAAGAGGACGGTCTAACATATCGTGCAGGAATCGCAGATTGGAGGTAAACTTATGATTACAATAGAACTGCTAGTAAAACTTTGAACGTGTTTCTCTCGAAACTAGGTTTTTCAAAACGGTGTACACGATTTCTCGACATCTAACGAACGGATTGGCTTGAAATTTGGTACACTTTTTCACTGTGACAGTAATGTAGGCCTGACCGACGTTTTTCTTCTCAACATTTTTTTATCATTAGCGTTTAACAATGATGGTGTCACAAATGAAAATGTAAAAACAAACTGCTAAATAGATAAGGCAATAAACTCCGGTGGGTTAAACCGCCGACTTTCTTTGCATTAAGGCGCGATATACATTTACAACGATCAAAAAATCGATTTCTTTTTTTTTCTCTGTAAACGATAGAACTACATATGTAGAAAATTTTCCCAGTTTCAAAGCGAAATTCGAAATACTTCAAACGTTACAGCTCGTCAACGTCGTGCCTCACCGCTCGGATTCGGGGCGGGGGTGAACTTCAAACGCGTTTTTCTCTAAACTGCATTATCGAAATTGGCGTGCAAGATTACTCAAAAACTATTAAGCCGATTGAGTTGAAACTTGGTAGAAATATTGATAATATTGGTACCTTCTACTTGACGAAAATTGTTTTTGAAAATTTGAAAAAAAAGCTACTTTTTTAATCGACACTTTACAAAAATGTTGCGTGAAATGTTGATTTTTTAAATGCAAATGCGTGCCATTTTCTCAAATTTGCATTTTCTTCTTTTTAATTACCGTCACATAGAAACTATACATGTTCTAACTGAAAAAATGTTTGAACTTTTTTGCAAATCAAAGTCTACGAGAAGCTAGACTGCAGGCCGATTCGTAACTCCCGCGGCGACCTTGCTGTAACACTCTGCCACAGCTCCGCCATTTTGATGATGAATTAATTTTTAAAAATTGTTTCGTATACTTAAATATATTATTAAGGAGAGATATACACCTAGATGGTCGAGGTCGAGAATTTAGAAGCTATGAACATTCCGTCGACCGTAGAAGGCCGAGGATTTAGCTATGAACATTCTGTCGAGCGTAGAAGGCCGAGGATTTAGAAGCCGTGAACATTCCGTCGACCGTAGAAGGCCTACACTATGGGCCTGTTATCGATTATTCCATGTAAGTTGACAAATTTCATGATTTATTTATTCCCAAATTCTCAAACGCGTTTTTCTCAAAACCACCCACGTTTTTCAAATCGGTACCCAAAATTTCTCGAAAACCAATGCACCGATTGCCTTGAGGTTTTTCGTGGTTATTCTATACACCATTATCTAGTACTTGTCATAGGATATTTTTTCCGTTACTTAGCTTTTGTTTTATAGCCAAAATAATAACTAATTTTTGGCCCAAAAATCACTATTTATGTTCAAACGTCCGCCATTTTGTTATAAATCGGTATTTTCAAAATCGGCTATGACAAGTACTAGATTATAGTATTTAATTTCATAATCTTTTTGGTTTTTTTTTTCAGATGATTTTTGAAGAAACGCCAGTGGGTACCGTATACCCAGATTTTTTTTTTACGACGCTCCAAGGATCATACAATATCCTATATATTTATATTTTTAAATAAAGAAAATTAAACATATTTTTGAATGTGTATACTTTTAGATAATTAAAACCCCAATCCGAAATTTCAAATAGTTTTCCTTGAAAAAATGCACATAAATGACCTTTTTTCCGGCTCCTAGGTGTATATCTCCCCTTAAAGTATACCTAAAGTTTGATAGTTGTAGAATAATTATTTCTTAGTTTAAAAAATCCCTCAATATTGCTTATTCTTCCTGTCTAAATGTATATTCCGCCTTACGTGAAATTTTTTAAACAAAAAACATATTTAAAAAATGAAGAAAAAAATATACAAACATTTTTATGGCTGAAAAAAGATTTAAAAAAAGTTCGATCAAGTCTTTACCAATATTATCTACTTTAAGGGACTATACTTTGAAAAAATCGATTTTTTCTTTGCCTTTTTCGACAGTTTATACTTTCAAAAATATCCTGTAAAAATTTCAAGGCCGTATCTCTATCATTTGATCTTGCAAAAATCGATAGTTAAATCTTTAAACGCGTTTTTCTCGAAATGCGATTTTTTAAATATGCTGACATTGTAACTCAAAGAGCAATTATCCGATTGACTTTAAATTTGAACTGAGTACTCTTGAATATATTTACTCTACAATGATGTAGTATATTTTAGATTGGATGAAAATTAACGACTTGGCATGAAAAAAACGACCATTTTATAGACAAGAAAACAGACTTTTTTTCATAACTACGCCATTTTGTTAGATGTTGATATTTTTCGAAAATCCTACGTCATTGTACAGGAAATACCTTCCAGTTTTATGACATTTTTTCCTTTTTCGCTTTTAGTTACTCAATCGGCCGGAGTTATGTCAGCAGTGGAGGAACTTTTTTTGGCGCCTCCGAAGGCAGCGCATAAGTCGCTTGGATATCAATATTTTTCTATGAAAAAATTATGTAATATAGGTCAAATATATTCTTAATTGTCCGAAACATTTAACTGAGTACTTTTCTTCCATAAAATTCCCAAAAATCACCCAAATTTTCAGCGTTCACACTGGTATAGCCCCTTAAGAAAAACAACTTGACTTTTTTGGTTTCCGATCAACCGGGTGGCCAAAATCAAGTACACCGTTGAGCCCTTCGCGTTCAAAGGTCCTTCACGAGATTGTTCATAACTCCTTTAATAATTAATCTTGTTTATAACACTTGGTACACAACTTTGTTAATATACATACAAACGTCCAAACGATTTTTCAACCATCCTACGTATTCCTTCAAAATGATTTGTTTCTTTTTCAAATAATCCTGACTTTTTGTATCTTCATAGTAGCCTAACCCCTTGAGAGAGGCAAAGTACGTCTCACCTCGGTTTGAAAGCATGCGAACAAGTTAACGAGGAACGGATGTCTCGTGGCATTCGCGATCTCGAATATCCGTTTCTCCGAGAGCAACGACTCGACCTCGTCCCTCGCTATGATGTCACCCTTTTTAAGCGCCTTTATCGCGAAGTATTCGCCGGTGTTCCGATACTGCGAGAGTATCACCTTGCCAAAGTGTCCCCGGCCGAGTACCGACAGAAGCGTGAAGTTTTCCAGGGTCATACCGGTCAGCTGCGAGTGTCTTCTCGATTCGTATGCGCTGTCGCGATATTGCGACGGCCTCACCGGCAACTCGTAAACAACCTGAATTAAATAATTCCTTCGTTTGTCCTCGGTTTTAACGGTGCACGTTTATTCAATTGTTTGCACGCTCGTGGGCTTGTTAGATTCATGCACAGCGAGGATTATTCACATTTTGTTCTGCATTTTTTTTTACTCGTCTTTTAAGGAACCATCAGTGTAAAATTTTCAAAAAAACGTTTGTTTTTTTACATTATCCGAACTGGCGTCGCTGATTGATCGTACGTAGACAATTTATATGAAAATTCCGCACTCGAAACTTTAAACGCGTTTTTCTCGAAATGTCGTTTTTCAAAACGGTGTACACTCTTCAAGAAAGAGTTTTCAAGCTATCCGCCTCAAATTTTGACAGAACATTCTTCACCCCATTCTTTGTCTTGCTATGGAAGCTTTTTTTAAAATCTTTATATTTTTTTTAACGAAAAACTGTCGAAAAAAATAGGCTAAATTTGATACTGTTTTTTCGAACCGTCGCCATTTTGTCAAATTTGATTTAAAAAAAAATCTCCATAGCAAGATAGCGGCTTTCATACAGATTAATAATCTTTTTACAAATTTAGTTTCAGATAATATTTACGGCCACAACCGTGTACACCCTGAGGACTCCCTTTGTCGAAGACATTTTCAACCGTTAAGAAAATGTTTAAAATAAATAAAAATAAACATATGAAGATTTATTTTCTGTTCTGCATGAGTGCTTTGATTGGATAGAAAAAATCAGACTGATTAGCATATTTACACTGTGGTGATTCCTTAATCCGATTCACCGTTAATTGACGGGCACTCGGGACAGGCTGAAAGCTTCAGGCCGAGGAATCAAAGATTTTTTTCGATAAATCGCATTGATTTGTAACTACAATATTAATAATACAAATGGCGGAATAGCTACATATGGAGAATGGAGACGGGAATAAGGGGCATAGGAATAGAAGCGTGGAAAAGTGCAATAAACTACCTGTGAAATAATGAAAATAATGTACCCGTGTACTGAGAACAGCTGTCGAAAAACGGCCTGGGGTCGAGTCGACCCCGTTTATGCAGAAGTGAGGTAAAAGGGAATTCTTTTTGTAAATTCTGGTGTTTTATATATTATATATATTAATATTTCGTATTATATTAATATTTAAACCCAAAAAAAATTATGATCTTTTCGTGGTAGTACGTATTTTTAAACGCATCTTCCACTTTTAACAAATGTTTGGGCACTTAATTTTTGTTTTCCTCAAAAAATAAATGTTGGGCCATAAAATAAGGATCATTGACTACAAAAAAAAATGCATATTTACCAAAATACAACGATCTGAAAAGCGTCTGGGGTCCGATCGACCCCATATGCAGTAAGAGGTTCGTGGCAGAAGTGTGCAGTCGAAGGGTTAAATGCAACCCCATTCAAATGGGGACTGGAAATAAACGGAGGTCATGGTGGTGGTAGGAGTGGGAGCAATATGGCAAAGGACAAGAGACGAAGATATGGAGGGAGTGAGAAAAATAATCGTAAGAAGCATACGAATAAAAACCGACCGGGAAATACAACAAGGTTTGAAGAAATTGAGAATTTGACGTATTGTAGGGGTACGAAGGGAAAAGAAGGGCATAGAGGGAAGAACTAAAAAAACATGGGCCAGGTTAAAATGCGGAAATATAGGACGAGAAGGTAAAAAGGGCTACACAGATACTCTATGCCGGTGTTGTAAGAAGAAAGAAAGATTCGAACACATACTTGAATGCGGGAAAATAAAAGAAAAAATCAATAAGGAAGTGGTAGGTTTGGAAAAGTGGCTACAAGGAGGAGGCACTAAAAGGAAAAATTACTAAAGAAATGAAAGGGAAATAAAAGATTTGTACGAGTACGTGAGGGCCTTCAAATGCACGGCAAGAAAAGAAGCATAATAGAGGAAAAGGACGAAAGACAAATATTAACAAAAAACAGAAGGATACAGATAAAAGGGTGTCAATGTACATAGAGGGGAGCTGTGTAAAAACTCGCAACAGTGTGCTTAGAAATGAAGAACTATCCTACTATACAAATGGCGGATAAACCCCCAGGAGACTGTTCCCCAGTAAATCCCTCATCACTATTTATTTACTCGATTAAATATTAAATTACCATTCCATTTGTAAACATTTTTGAAAAACGTTTTTTTGCACTATCAAAAAATATGGATTTTCATAAACATGCTGTTGAATTTTGATCGCGAAATTCGAATTATTCCGGTCGCTACAATGTTTCGTAGAAAAAGGAATTCCTGCAGCTGCGTGAGACCTGGCGCAGATTTCTCGAAAGGTCGTTTTTCAAAACGGTGGAAAATTTAAAACCAATTTTCAAGCTATCCAGCTCAAATTTGGCCACAGCATTCTTCCCGACATTCCTTTAAAATTTCACATTTTTTAAACGAAAAACTGTCGCCCAATTTGACACTTAATTTTTAAATGAAATTTCGCCATGTTAATTTTCATCGAGAGAAAATCCTCCGTACTCTACAGTTTTTCATACTGATTAATAATCTTTTTGGTTTTTTCTTTCAGACAATTTTTAGAGTAGGACTTTCCACCGTCAGGCGCTATTTTTTTAAGCATCATTTTGCAGTGGCCAACAAAATTATATAAAAAATAAAGCTAAAACATTAAAAAATATTTTTATGTACACCATAAGTCATTTGGATAAACAAAAAAATCGGACTGATTATCGCATTTTATTTAAAAACAAAAAAATCATGAAAATCAGCAATTTTCAAGCCAGTCACACTGGAATGGTCCCTCAACCTCACCATCATTCAGTATATAAAAGACCGTATAAACACAAACAAATATAAAATGAGGTTAAAATACTAAAATGAACCCGTCTCCTTAATGATTCACAATGATTAAGTCAAAATGACAAAGTATTGCTCGCCGACTTATTCAATAAAGATAAAACCCAATGGTGCTTCATCGGCTACTACAGTGGATAAAAAAGGTACTTTATTATGGTCATAAAGGCATTTTATTTTTTGTGATGGATAATTTGAAAAAGACTACGTGTACAAATACTTTTGTTACCCACTGTATATCCGCGATAAATCGAAAGTTTCATTTCAAGTACGAATGTCATATGTGAGGAAGTTGACGAGGCTCCATTATCGGCCACATCCTCGACGGTTTGAACAATAGTCTTTTCCCGTCCTCTTTTTACTGCCATTTAAAAAGCTGCTTCGTTGCGTTGAACGATTGGCAGTACCGTCGTAACATTCCCGCACACGAGGGACGTAATACAATGCGATCTCATTGGGCACAACAGCAGCGGGGAATCAGCCATGCGCGACCACTCCCGTTGACAAGAGACAACAGGAGAAAAAACAAACCCGTCCGTTCCCAACATGCAAAAAGCGGCGGCCCTTTCAGTAGGCACGAAGTTTCGCATCAGGGATTTTTCAAATAATGAAGGAATGGCTCCGTTGCAAAAGAGACGGAAGGAGAATAAGACAGGCGAGTATCGATTGATCGGTCTGGGGTCGCGTTCAATAATATGAAGAGTGGTTGTGCGAATTGTGAGAAAAAAAAATATAAACGACAAATACGAAGTGAGGTTCGTTGTCAGCAATCATTGAAAAACGACTCGGACCTTCCCTCCCATGGGGCGATCAATGACGAATCAGTCTGTCTCGTTTTCGACATGCCTCGTTCCTCATCAGCATTACAAATCTCCATTCACCTTTGAGCTCCACTCGTTTAGGCATATCACAATTTTCAGTGTAAATTCTCTCTCTTTTCCCTTTTTCAATTCCTTTTAAAAAATATTCCAAGTGTACAAAATGGCCTGCCCGTTTGATTGGAGGAAAAAGTTTCTTCCCAGGCTAATTCGACTGTTGCATAAATAAAATTGTCGGATAACCCGCTAGGTCCACGAAATGAGTTTTTGATTCCTATCTAAGGTAGTCCTATCGCCAGGCTTCAATCCATAGGATTTCCATCATTTTTTTTTTGAGCTTCACTAAATATACCAATAATTGTATGTCTTAGACTATAACTAATAGTTATTGTCTCAATAAACATAATTTTAAAATGACGTAATTAATGGACGGCCCCTTCCGGTATCGGATTTATCACCACTTGCTACAATAAAGAGACGTGACAGCAAGGGAACAGCTGACTGTAGTCCTAACCTCATCTCAGTCATTCGAATTTCCACACATATTTCATTTTTAACCGACATATTTCGCTGACACAAATTTCCCTCGCTTTTTACCAGTCGTGGACCGAATACAATGCTTTATATTTCCCGCACCTGACATTGTTTCGACAGATCGACGTTGAAAAGCATGGAGGTTAAACTCGCCTGGTTATGTAAAAAGAGACGGAGATAGCACCCATATTGCCAAATATCAAACCTAGAATTACTGCGCGAATCGTTGGAATAACTATTTTTTCATTTTTCTAATTAACGTGAACATTCATTAAACAGCTTACACATGGAAAATTTAGTAATTACAAAGTTTTGCATCTGTTAGAAATATAAATTGTACAAGTCTCAAGTATGATCAGTGGTATGACCAGTATGAAGCAATAGGACTACCTTAATCCTTACATTAGTCTTCTTTTGTTTCGTTCTTTCGTTTTGATCAAGCTCTCGTTACCGTCAAAAAAAAAATCGATGCCAAATCGTCAACGGCCAGATTTTCAATTCTGACTCTCATCTCGGATTTCCGCCGTCTCCACTCGAGATTCCATTACCCCAAAAAGGAACGAGAAATTATTGCGTACGATTAGCAATGGGAAAAGCGACAATTGTTAAAGTCGACGACGGATTATTCGCAACTCGGTTAGACACAGCAAATCCAAACAGACAAGGGATATTAGTTGAAACCTTTGACATTGTTCCCACAATAATGCAATTACGATATTACGAGAATTACAATAGAATTACGAGGAAACTGTTAAGACGATTAAAAAACAGAGCGGCATGTGCGCACGAGAGCGCTCGTTGGAATAAAAAAAAAAAGAACATAGTTTCGCCGGTGCGGGATCTTTTATCTACCTCATCCTCGGGAAACTCGACGACGGGTTGGGGCGAGGGGGTGCGCGGAGAGGGTGGTGCTATCAGCACTGGACGAGGCTCCGTCACGAGGGGCCTCAAGCTCGCACCTGCCTTCTCCTCGTTGTGCAGAAAATCAAACTCCTTAAGTGCACTCTGCAACTACACGGACACAACTAACCGCTCAACGATATGTCCTCTACTTTTCCTAATTTCGAATGTACATACTACCGGCGATAAGTACGAGTACGCTTCACCGAATTTTCGATCGAGTCAAATTACGGATCTTGACAACAACAAAAACTCCGCTATGCTTTGTTTTATTATTCTCTGCTACTTTGTTTTACCCACTGAGTGATCTTGATCATGGTTGCTTTTTTCGACTTTGCTACCTTCCAAAACTCGCGTGTACTTTTTTGACAATTGATGATAGAAATTCTTTCTCGAAAGGACTCGAAAGAGCCGAGAGATTGAGATTTATCTCCAATTTGCCTCCGAGAATTTGTTCACTTTATTTTCGTAAAGTAGCGGAATTTCAGAACGCCGTAACTCGAGAACTATAGGGTTGAAAATAAACGAGAAAAAAAGTTAGATTGAAAAAAAAATAGATGAGAATCCGAAGGAGACAGTTAGATCTTTTGTTTGGACTTGTTCGAGTCGAAAAAACCGAAAAAAGTGTGCTCATACTTTCGACCGGTAGTGCACATCTTGTTTGTTTGTTTGTTGGCGAAAGATTCGTGATTGTCGATGAAGAGTGGCAGCAGTAGCGATTGTTTGACGGCAAATTAGAGTCCGCAAATAAAAATAATAATGTAAACGATCCAATAATAACATCGAGAGTGAGTGCAATAAAGTGAAAAAAAAAAACTACGAGAAGAGAGTCGAGCTAGATTTTCAAACAAATATATAGGCAAAAGCAAACTACCACCATCATAACCACCACCACCACCACTGCTCTTGATAAGCGAGTTACTTGCCGGATGAGAGTGAGATGATGCACGTATTGTTTGTTTGTTTTGATTTTTCCGTGTCTTTAGTCTCTGGCAACTTACTTCCTGATCGAGCTTTGGCTGAGGCAGCGCGCCGATCGACGACGTGGACGTTTTCTTCGATGGCGGTGGCGGGGCCGGGGGCGGAGCCGTGGGCGGCGGGGGCGGATGCACCTGCGACGATAAGCTGCTGCTGGACGAGGACATGCCCAGGGGTCGCGCCCCACCTAGCCCGCCCTTGTCGGGATCCGGTATTTCACCGGGTGTCTCGATTTTGTCCTCCATCGAGGTTTCGAAAACTAGCTGCATTGGTTGAGGTCCTGTCGATTCAATGCGATATCGTACAATATGCGTAAGCCGAACGGGAGGCATACAAATTCGTACAGCGTATCGTCGAAGGAAAATCTTTAAAATGTTCGGCTGTCGTTATGCATTAGACACTGGGAAAGATGCATCTTGCAAGTCGATGCTGCACATAAAATCGCCTGGTGAGATTAATTTTGTCGCGGTTCTGATATCTTCCAACTTAAGGCGGGATATGCATTTAGACAAAAAAAAATAAGCAATGTTGAGGGATTTTTTAAACTAAAAAATAATTATTCTACTATTATCAAACTTTAGGTATACTTTGAGGCGAGAAATCCCTTTAGAACTTTCAAAAAATCGATTTTCCTTTTTTTTTACATATTTCGAAAGTATGATACCCAAAGAATATACTGACCAAAGGAAAACTCGAAGTATTGAATATTTGCGGAGTTATCGCATATAGTCTAGAGCGCGGGGACAGCATGCGGTCAGGTAGTCACATGTTGAAACTTTAAACGCGATCATCTCGAAACTACTTTTTTTTAAACTGCTCGTGTTGTAGCTCAAAAAGTTATCGACCGGATTGGATGAAATTTTGGGAGGTTACTCTCAGTAATATTATCGGAAGGATATACCTAAAGTTTGAAAGGTAGCGTGTAAATAAATAATTTATTTGGGGTCAAACATGTCGAAAAAATGGTCGAAAATTCAAACTTTGGAGTAAAAAGGCTCCCAAATTTTCAATTTTGCACTTTTTCATGATTTTTCAGGTATATCCTTCCCCTTAATGTGTCAGTAAACGAATGGCACTTATTAAATCTTTTTTCAGATCAACAGAAAAGGAGTGGCAGCTGCAGCACTTTTCGATGTCGCGGGAAACAGGCGTCCGAAGACCCTTAATAACGCCGCCATTTTGTTGGTCATCCCAGAAAAGATTTTTTTTTTAAACTTGACAGTTATAATAAACTCATGTCCAAATTTGAAAATGATCAGATTATTTTATCCCCTCTAAAAAAATTCCCGAAAAATACCTATTTTTCACGCTCCTAAACGGATCTCTCGCCTTAACAGTATATTCAAGTATACGGAACAATTTTTTAAAATTAATTCATGATCAAAATGGCGGAGCTGTGGCAGAGTGTTACAGCAAGTGCAGTCTAACTTCCCGTAGACTTTGATTTGCAAGAAAGTTCAAACATTTTTTCAGTTAGAACATGTTTCTATGTGACGGTAATTAAAATGAAGAAAATGCAAATTTAAGAAAATGGCACGCATTTACAAAAAAAAATCAACATTTCACGCAACATTTCTGTAAAATGACGATTAAAAAAGTAGTTTTTTCTTCCAATTTTTCAAAAACAATTTTCGTCAAGTAGAAGTTACCAATATTATCAATATTTCTACCAAGTTTCAACTCAATCGGCTTAATAGTTTTTTAATAATCCTGCACGCCAATTTCAATAATGCAGTTTTGAGAAGAACGCGTTTGAAGTTCACGCCCGCTCCGAATCCGAGCGGTGAGGCACAGCGTCGACGGGCTGTAACGTTTGAAGTTTTTCGAATTTCGCTTCGAAACTTTGAGAAAATATTCTACATATATAGTTCTATTATTTAAAGAAAAAAAGGAACCGATTTTTTATCGTTGTAAATGTATATCCCGTCTTAAAGTATTCGGTTGAGATGAAGCTATTGATCTTTTTAAGGCTTAAAACAAAGCCCATTGAGCCGTCTTATTTCAGGGCTAGAAAATACGATGAAGTCAATTGACCTGGACATGGTGAGCAAGGCCTGACGGCGCCCGAATTCGGTAACTTGTCGATAGCAAGTTTGATATTTAGATGCTTAACCGGGGAACAGATTCTTGGATGTGCCGGGTGCGACTGATATACCGGACTGTCGAAATTGATTTTGTAACCTGCTATGCAGTTTAGGACAAACTGGTTATTCGTAATTTGTTCCCCAATGAGGTAGAAAGTAACGAAGACGACCCGCCACAACGGCTGACTCTAAGGTCTTTTTTGAGGGGTCATTTCTTCTTTTTTGTTTTTCTTGGAAGCCAAACGAACAAGAACCAAAAGCTCACCAGAGGGTGGACTCTCGGAGCTTCGAGTATTGTGCAACGAGGGCGCGGATCGTTTCAGAAGTCGTCCCCATGTCGCGACGTTTATATTCATCTGATTGGCACGCGGAAAGTTCTTCGCTTGTTGCTTGAATATCTTTCTCTGGCGCTGGAGCTTCGGCTTTCTCGAGATCATCGGGTTGAGGAACCTTATTTCCGCAAAAAGCAAACCCTGTGGCTCCAACTGGAGCGCCATACCGTGCCTAACGTCGTCGATGAATTCCTCGAGGCGTAAAAATTTCACGGCACACAGCGAGCGCCAATCCTTCCAATAAATGCCGATCTCGAGCTCGCGCGATTTGTCTAGCTCTATGGAGAATCTCTGATCCCAGGCTTGCTGGGAGCACGGCCGCCAACTCGTTTGAGCTACCGTTTGATTGTCGAGCTTTATCATTGCCATAATGTCGTCTGAAAGGTAAACGGGAGTCCGTTTAATATCTCGGATAAGGAAAGGAAAACGCGTGGATACTAACTGCTCGTCTCATCCTTGACGCTGTAGGACTTGCTCGAGCTGCGACCGGTGACGCCTTTTACGAAGCTGCGCAAATCCGGGCTCGCGGGATGATGATCGCGCCTCGTTCTGCCCGGGATTTCCTCAACGAGATCCTGACAACCCATCAGTCTGACCTCAAGCTGCCCTGTCACCGCTGCGCATCGCGACAACGACACCGGAAACGTCGTTCTGCCCTCGAGGGGCCCGCGAAACGGTTGTAACGAGGTGTACGTCACGGGCACCGGGCTCGCCGACTGCACACTCGCTAGTTCGCGCTTCAATTGCGCCGCGGTCGCGCTATCCGCTGGCAATTCTTGCCTCCTGTGATCCAACGACAATCTCAAGAGATCCAACTTTCTACTGGATTCCGACAAGCTCGCTTGTGCCTCGGTCAGGGCTTTCTTGTCCGCGACTTTCGCGCTCTGCAGCAATCTTATCACGTTCTTTGCACCCTCGACCACCGCCGCTTCGATCCTTAAACGATGACGAAGCTCCTCGACTCGCTCCTCGAGAGCGAGCTCCAAACTCGGCTCGTATTTGTCTGCGAAGCCAAAAAAGCACATTCGTTCAATTTGGAGACGGGAAGCAGTTAAGCGGTTACGCGGGTTTGAAAATTCCAAAAAATCGATTAAATATATTTTTTTATCTAATAGTACAATATGTCTAGAATATTCTCCCAATGTTTTAAGGGGTTACGCCACAGTAACGGGTATAAAATCATGTGCGAATTTAACCATTTTTTTCGTATGAAAAAGTGATTCACTCATCAAATTAATTACACATCTATTTAGTATGAATATCGAGCTGTTAGAATTTTTTTTTCGATGTACAAACAGCTTTTTTCCATTTGGCGTGACAAATAACTTCAACGATTTTCACTCGATTTACTTCAAATTCTAAAGTTTCGTTCCTAATTGCATTTCGCAGAGAAGTACGTACGGAATTTCTGATTAATCGAAAACTTTTCATTTTATGAGCAGTTTATGAGCAGTTATAACGAAATTTTTCACTAAAAATTCATTTCTTAAGTTCAAATACCTGTAACTTTTGAATAAAACAATATTTTTTAAATTTCGTACGTACTTCTCTAGGTATTCTAATATAGATTGGCGAGAATTTTTTTTTTTGTTCTAGAGAAAAAATTGTGGATGCTAAATCTCACGCCGCGGAGCGCCTAAAAAAAAGATAAAAAATATTAGTAGTCGGCCATTTTGTACATCGAAAAAAAATATATATATTTTCTAACAGCTGATATTCATACTTAATAGATGTGTAATTCATTTTATGAGTGAATCACTTTTTCATACGAAAAAAGTGGTTAAAATCGCACATGATTTTATATCCGTTACTGTGGCCTAGCCCCTTAAGTCAATCGAAGTAAAAGTCTAGGAGAGAGAGAGAGAGAGCCTTTGGGAATTCCCCCCGTTGGGAAATACCGGCCGGGAGCGACGCAGGTATATCGCATTATTCTCAAAACACTACTTTTTAAAGTCTGCGGACACGATTTCTTAAAAACTAATACACCGATCTTATTAAAGTTTTGCACACTTCTTAAAAATAGCATTGACTAGTGATTGAACGAACGTTTTTTTTTTATTACAACTAATGTCACAAGGCTATACGTAACGTAAATTGTACCAAAAATTGAACTATTTTGCATACATCTCTGCCAAAAATTCAAATTTCAATTCTTTTTTTTAATCCTTCGTTCAATCACGAGCTATACTTATCTACCAACAGAAAAAAATTGTTTTTTTAATTTCTAGAATTTGGCCCTTAAACGCATTTTTCTCGAAACACTGTTTTCAAAGTCGGCGGACACGATACCTCGAGACCCACTTGATGGATTATTCCCAACTTTACAGGAGATACGATGAGAACATTTAAAGGGCGTAGACGATCACACTTTTTTTTTTAACGATCTTCATTCTTTAATAGTCACGTCAAAATGACAATTTTTTTCATAGATTTTGTATGTTCGAGGATCAATTCGTCGGCACGTTGCTAAAAAAAAACGATTTAAAAAATCGACGATCGTCAACCCGTTGGGTTTTTACATTTCGGATGGACCGTTTAAGCTGGAGAGGGTCCACCGCTAAACGTCGCGAGAAAATGTTCATCATCTGCCGGTGGCCATGTTTTTGTTGTTTTTTTCCGTATTTTTTGATGATTTTTTTAAAATGGTGTTGAACTTTGCATCGTTGAATCGCGATTTGAAACGATTTTTTTTATTATTCTTATTTCCATCATTATCCAAAATCATATTTAGCAGAATTAGCCTGTAGATTGCTCAATAAGAAATCTATTTTTAAAAATGGCGTCATTTTCGTAGCTCAAATCGGCCAAAGAAAGCTTGGGAAGTAGAAGAAAATTCATTTTCGTTGCATTACAACGATGCAAACTTCAACATCATTTTTTTTCAAAGCTTCCCAATGTATGTACCTTTGTTTTAAAAAAAATACGTTTCTTTCCCAGCAACCGTTTCCTAGAAAAAAATCGGGATCTGACCATTTTTTTCGGGCCTCTAGGTAGATATACCCCCTTAAGCAAACGTCTTTTCTGTAAATTTGCCTGAATATTATTCTTTTACACGTCAAACTCTATTTTTCGCTTTTTGAGTAGGATATACAGTTTTTCTACGATCGCCCAAAGACCCCAGACGGTACCGCTATTTCGCCGTACAGCCTGAAAAATAGTCAAATGTTCAACAAACTGGTTTTACAACTTTCCACGAGCGAGTTACAGTTTTTTGCCCTTTGCACGATAAATGTAGTCCCATAAATGTAGAAGCAGATATAGAATGAATGACAGAGAGAGAGAGAGAGAGAGAGAGAGAGAGAGAGAGAGAGGGAGTGAGAGTGAGACACGTGGATGATTATCAATTTAGATATCGGCCGGCTTAGCGCAGAGTTTTCCTACTGATAATTCTGCCACCGCAGTGGAAATCCAACTCTCCGTAGCTTGTACCATTCATCAAAAGAATCTCTGTGTCTTTGATGAATCGCGTATACGACTAAACATTGGTTCGTTGGGAAAAAATACTACGTTTTTTGGTTGAAACAATAATTGTCTTTGTACAGGAAATGCCGCTTCGTATATCCTTGCAGGCATCTACGAGCCCACCCCTTTTCCCTTTGCCCTACATTCGTCACTGCGCTATTTCCAAATAAGGTTGAAGTTTGCATCGATGGAATGCACGAAAATTAATATTTCTAAATTTCGTTAATTTCTTTCAGCAGAGTTCGCCTACAAAAAGCCTTGAGCCATTACTTAAGATATTTATTCAGCGATCAACTATAATAGTCTATAAAAAAAATTCTGCAATAACAAAAATATGAAAAATTAGATGTTACAAAAACTTTCATTGCGTTCCAGCGATGCAAACTTCAATACCATTTCCGGTCCCGCATAGACGCCCCCACAGTTATCCACTAATGTGGCTGCGAAAAAAAAAAAACAATATTCTCAATTAGTAGACACGTACCTTTGTTACCAGTCGCTTCACCATTGGGCACTGGTGTATCCCCACGTGCGTGTTGCTGCTGGCGAGCTTGGCGAACCTTCATTATCCGCATCCTTAGGAACTCGATTTTCGCCCGTGAATCGTCCAGCATCTGTTGGGCCTCCTGGAGCAACTTTTTGTCGCGATGACCGCTCGTCAAGCTCTGTATCATGTTCTCCGCTCCCTGTTTAACTTTGAGCTCGATGTTGAGCTGTTTCTCGAGGGACAACAGCCGAAGATCGGTGAAGAGGCCGTCCTGACTCGGCGACGATTGTCCCATCGGCGACAGAGGAGTGTCTGATGGCGGCAAAAAACGAAAAACAGTTCGTTCGGATTTTCGACGCGCAAGTAAAAAATTGTCAAGGCCGGATATACATTTACACGAGAAAAAAATTCAGCAATTTTGAGGGATTTCTTAAACCAAGAAATAATTGTTCTACTTTTATCAAACTGTGGGTATACTTTAAGGGGAGGGTAGGGGTTTGCACTTATAAAAAACGATTTTTTTGTCGTTTCTTATACTCAAACATTTCAAGAATATAATCCCAAAATTTCAAGTCAAGCAGAGCAAAACTCTCGAAGTTATTGACTATTTAGTCCCGCTTCTCTAACACTGTAGGTGCGACTTCTCTAAACTTCAAACGCGTTTTTTCTCGAAACCACTTTTTCAAAGTCCGTGTTCACTGCCATTTGAAAACTACATGACCGATTAATTTCAAACTTGGTACACACTTTCTACACATAAAATACCTCCCCCCAACGGTTAGTTTGAGATTTTTTTTACAACGAGGGGGATTTCCACCCCCAAAATGGCGGAATTTTTCGTGAAAAATGGCACTTTTCACTTTACATGACCACCAAAAATTTAGAAATGAAAAAAAAAAATTATCAAAGACCGTTGGGGGGAGGATTTGATGATACTTCGACTAAATTTTAATGGTACTTGATTTCAGATAATTTCTAGCTGAGATACAGTGAACACCGCAAATCGTATTTTTCCAAAGGCGTTTTCGGAAAAGCTTTATCACCGGCTTGTTTGTGGATATTTTCGCGTAGAAAAATTTCACGGTATGTTCTTGAAATGACACTTAACAATGTACAAAAGGTTTCAATAAATTTACTCTATCCATATAGATGAAAAAAAATCGCAAAGTGTTTTTTTCACGCTGAAACCCCTATCCTCCCCTTAATAGTATATTCATGTAAACAAAACAGTTTTAAAAAATGAAAAAACAAGTTCAGTTAGAACATGTATAGTTTCTGTCTGACGGTAACTAAGGAGGTTGCAGCGTTAACCACAATCTAATGTTAAATTTAATTAAAAAAATATATGTTATTGTTTAGACTATACTGAGTCTTTACGAATTTTTTGAACTTTTTTCACCACCAAACACCAAAAATAAAAAATAGGTTGATGTATGTAATTGAACGTGCGGTTAGATGGGCAAGACTTTCACACTAAATGTTATGTTTAATTTTTTTGTTATTTAGCACCAAGATAAACCATTTTTAACAACGGATTAACGCAAACTGAATTAAAGTAAGCATTTAGAAAAAAAAATCCTCATTTTGCCCATCGTAAACCATGGGCCAATAATCTCGTGACGTAAATATGAATATGCATAATTATAAATTACCCAAAACTTCATTGTGAATTGTATAAAACATTCGTTGTCGTAGTTTTTTCATAATAATCATCGATAATGTTATACTTTTTCAAGTTGGTAGTAAAACAAAAGTTTTTCTACTTTACGTAATACAAATATTAAAATGCATAATTTTGCCCTTTAATTATATATTTTAAAAAATTAACATATACAGAATAAATCTGTACCTCGTATGCATTTTTTTGAGGTTCATTGAAGAAAAAAAAATGAATACGTAATTTGACTCAACAGAATCGCTCCAACCTCCTTAAAATGAAGAAAATGCTAATTTGAGAGAATGGCACGCATTCACCAAAGAAAAACCAACAATTCGCGCGAAATTTCTGTAAAATTTGGATTAAAAAAGTCGTTTTTTCTTCTAATCTTTCAAAAATGATTCTCGTCAAGTAGATGGTAGCAATATTATCAATATTGGTACCAAGTTTCAACTCAATCGGCTTGATAGTTTTTGCGTAATCCTGCACGCCATTTTCGGAAATGCATTCGAAGTTTACATAAAATTTGAATGAAATTGCACTAGGTACTCGTGGTAACTAATTACTCGAGTAATCCGTTACCAAGTAATTAAATGATCAATTACAGTAATAATTGTAATTGTTAGTTCTACTTGAATTACTTTTTCCCCAACTCTGCTTGCTCCCTTGCACCTGCGGTGCACGCTCCAAATCCGAGCGACGAGGCACATCATTCACAGGCGTTGTAACGTTTGAAATTTTTCGAATTTTGCTTGAAAACTTTGTAAAAATATTCTACATATATAGTTCTGTCGTTCGAGAAAAAGGAGAAAATCGATTTTTTCATCGTTGTAAACGTATATCCTGCGTTAATTAAATTGGCGAATATCCGTTCACCTTGGCCATTGGAGTAATCTCTCTGCGGCGACTGCGGTTGGCCCTGAGTAAGTATAATTTGACTCTCGAGTTGCTGCAGCTCGGCCTGCAGTTCGTTCAGTTTGCTGTTCGCTTTCTTGACGATCATGGCGACGTCGGACAGTGCCTTCCTGTCCGTAGCTACCTCTCTGAGTTTCTCAGCTCCCGCCTTGATCTTCAGCTCCTTGCGTATCTCGCGCCTTATGTGTTCCCTGAGCTCGTCGAGACGCGCCGGCAGGGGCACCCGGTCGCTTCCCGCTACCCCATATTTGTGCGACAATTCGCTCAGAACCGGATATCTCGTGTAATCATTCTGAAAGCGAAGAAGAACAGAGCGTAAAGATCTCCGCGGCTGGGAGAAATAAGGAAGGAGGGAGGGAAAGAGAGACGGAGATTTACATTCCCGCTTGAAAACAAGCCCTCCATTCATCAGACTCTCTCAATTGGGCCTTATTGCCTCTGGTTCGGATGCTCGACCGTCGCAATTACCATACGGCGAATAAGACGCTTTATGCGTGTGTATATAACGGCGCGCATATCGCCAGTGCTAGTTTTTCTGAGTAGGCAACAGGGATTAATTTGTTTTCCACAAACCCTGGCGAACGCAAATACGTGAAATTCGGCTGGACGGGACAAGGAAAAAAAACACAATGTTTTCTCGTTGGCTTAAGGGGTAACTGTAGAATTTTCAAAAAATTGATTTGTTTTAAATTGGCTTCAAGATGCTTTGGACCATCTAGAATAAGGGGGAAAAAGTTTGGTGCCTGTAAAACAAAGGACCCTTTTTCTCAGAACACAATTTTTCAAAATGGCACGCGGCAACACTCCAACAATTGTCATTCTTTTTGCTGCAAATTTGGAGCACATCTTTGAAATAACATTCCGAAGTTTATTATAACATTATTTATTAACAAATGATTGTTCTTTTTACTGTTGAAAATTGAGTTTTTACTTTAAATGCTTGCCAATTACACATAAATTCATATTTTCAAAATCCCCTACGCATTTCTCTAGTTATATCCGTGTTAATTAATAGAAATTTTTCAATTTTTTTCCAAATCCAAATTTGTGTGAGTTGTACGGTGTGCCGCAGAGGGTCTCAAATTCGACATGCCTCGCAAGAATGTCTCCAGTGTCATCATTTTGTATAATTTTTTTATATAATTTTTGTTTTTCGATTCGAAGATATGAGTAACATCCTTGAATATTATCCTCTTACTTGTCCTTCCAGCCAAAAAAAATCGCGAAAAATGCTTTGATGCCTTAATGATTAGTTTCCCCAAAAGTCAAAGAATATCCGCAATACGCGATTCGTTGATTTACATGGTATTAAAGTTTGCATCGTTGGAATGGAACGAAAATATTCTTTTTTCGTCTTGCCCAATTGTTTCGCAGGTACACTTAAGCTACAAAAATCACGAAATCATTTTTACGATCTTCATTAGGGTTCCTTTACCCAAACGTGGAAAAAGAGGGTTCACATAGTGATAAAATGAAGAAATGAAAAGTAAAGATGAATTTTCGTTGCCTCCCAACGATGCAAACTTAAACACGATTGATTTAGGAAGTAAAAAATCGAACATTCCGTTCTTTGTTCGAATTCGCAATTTTCATTACCCGAAATCCAAGAAAATCCGTCGTCGAAATTTAGAAATATTTGATTCGTCGGTTCGGAGCAGCAGGGGAAGAGAAATACAAAAGTTTTATTCCATTGGCATGCACTTTTTTTCTTTCGGCAAACTAAAAATACAAGAGTCGTTTCGTAGATCCCCGCGCGAGCGTATTTCCTCTGGAGGTGGAAGAAAAACGAAGGAAAGTACGTATAAAATATGACATGAAAATAGCGGTTAACGTCATTGCCGAGAGATTTAACGTAGTGCGTGTGTGGCGCTTCGTGAAAACGTCTCTCGCTCGGATATAAGATCACACGTCCCACACGCCCCATATTCTCTCTCTCTCTCTCTCTCTCTCTCTCTCTCTCTCTCTCGCTCGTGCTTGGTCCAAGATGTTTCGTACGCGGACACACACGCACACGCTGCAGCACAATTAACTCTTCCCTTGCCCCCACCCCCGGACGCGCACGAATTCGCGAGTCTCATTTTACCGAGAGTAACAGAGAGAGAGAGAGCGATGGAGTCTGAAGGAGAGTAGAGGGAGAAAAAAGTTGATCCAGTAAACGTAAGAGAGCCGAGAGATGGATAAAAACTCTGGCAGCGAGGAAATGTAACGAAAGAAACAAAACGAAGATTTTTTTAGTGCCAATGGAGGGGAAATGAAATAGGGTTGGAAGGGGGGGGGAGCTACACGAACGATATAGACTGCGTTCCAATGCAGTGTCTTAAGTTTCGTGATATCCAGGCGACCTTATCGAGCTGAACGTTTTACGAATGAGTCCGACGAGACTATGAAATAACACCTGAGCAAACTATTGTCCAAAAGAGTCTCCGACTCACCTGATAATAGCCCGAATCCGCCATCTTGGCCACCGCCGCGCTGCTTATAAAAATCCCCCTTGGCACTCACTGATTCTCGCTCTCTCTTCCCTTCGTTCGCCGAGGTTTTCTACCCGTCCTTTGTCCACGCACAACCGGAGGAATACATGATCTCTCGGAGGTGAAAAAAAAAACAAGAAAACAACAAATCGCAACACAGCGACTCCGCAAGAGCCCTCAGACCGGCGGAGACGTCATGACGCACTGAATTCTCTCGACACGACACGCAACGCACACACACACACACAGAGGCACGTTAATTTGTCACTCTTCCTCTGCCTACTGGTCCGAAGTTCCTCGGCAATGCGAGGCCGATTGAGCGGCCGAGATCGCGAAGAGGGGCGAATGGAATACGATTATACAATGGTAAAGATATACGGATGTCGCAGTGAAGAGGCTACGGGGCAAAATACCTCGCGAATGAAACGTAAATGCGACCGCGTACCACCGCGTCGGACGGGAGACTGACGCAGGGTTGCCAGATATTTAGTCCGACGAGCTGCCAAGAGTGGTCGCGGAAGTAGCCAAATCCAGAGCTGCGTTAATTTAGCCAGTTTACTTTCACTTTTAACATTTTTTTCACTTACATGTCACCTCTGTGAAGATGGCCCAGTGACATTGGGTTTTCAGATTTTGTTTATGTCGTTTTTTTGTCACTGTTGGATGACGGACAATCTTTCTTGGGCATTTTTGAAGGGATAACACCACTCTGGCGGCAGAAAATAGGGCCTAACGTTGATAATTTATTTTGGGAGTATGATAAAAGGAATTGGTTTTCTTTTGAAAGGGTTTATTTAACACATATTGAAGTGTTAAAAAAAAGGTTATTATAATTTTCATACAAAATGGCAGCAACAGAGCCCATCTAGAAAAACGCGTTTTTTACAAATAACTTGACGGGAGTACGGTTTTCTCGTAAAGTATAAGACCAGGAATAAAAACAAAAAAAAATATAATCTATATATTATTAGCTATGAGACTACGTAAGGATTTTTTTAAATCTAATGTTGAAAAAATGGCACACTTTGAAAGAAATGAATCGATTTTTTGCGCAAAAAATAATCAGTAAATTGTTTGTAAAAAAAAGTTTACATTTAATCAAAAATCGGCTACGTACTCCCATAGAGAATGTAATTGTGAAGCTACTATCGAAATTTCAAATCGATCCATGCAAAGCTGTCCTCCCGGTTTGAAAAAAGTGGTTTCGAGAAAAACGCGTTTGAGGGGCTATACCAGTGTGAACGCTGAAAATTTGGGTGGTTTTCGGGAATTTTTTGGACGAAAAGTACTCAATTAAATGTTTCGGAAAATTGAGAATATAATTGGCTATATTTGACCTATATTACATAATTTTTTCATCGAAAAATATTGAGATCCAGCGACTTATGCGCTGCCTTCGGAGGCGCCAAAGAACAAAGTTCCTCTACTGCTGACATGATACCTGCCGATTAAGTAGCTGAAACCGAAAAAGGAAAAAATGTCGTTAAACTGGAATGTATTTCCTGTACAATGACGCAGGATCTTTGAAAAATATCAAAAACCAACAAAATGGCGTCGTTATGAAAAAAGTCTGTTTTCTGGCCTATAAAATGGTCGTTTTTTTTCAATGCCAAATCCTCAATTTTCATCCAATCAAAAATATCCTACGTCATTGTAGAGTAAATATATTCAAGAGGACTCAGTTCAAATTTCAAGTCAATCGGATAATTGCTCTTTGAGTTACAATGTCAGCAAATTGGAAAAATCTAATTTCGAGAAAAACGCGTTTAAAGATTTAACTATCGATTTTTGCAACATAAAATGATTGGATATACGGCCTTGAAATTTTTACAGGATATTCTTGAAAGTATAAACTGTCGAAAACGGAGAAAAAATCGAATTTTTGAAAGTTCCCACCGGTATAGCCCCTTAAAGTTGTACGAGGCGCCTGAAAAAAGTCCGAGGCGCTGCGGCAAAATCGATAATTGAACCTTTAAAAAAAAAATTCGCTACAGGACCAATTGCATATTGTTTTTATGCCCTCAAAGTATTTTTGAAGCAAAAAAAACGATTTGTCCAAAATCCTAGAGTAGTGTTATCTCTTAAGGACATGTACAAGGTCAACATAACCTCCCAAATTTTATAATCCAATTTTTTCATAGATCGTTAAATTTTTTAGGAAATACAAAGCTCTGGAGAATTCCCTGACGCAGAGCTTGATGATTTACTTTTGCCTTAAATATTATCCATCTCTGAGGAATCTCTGTTCGAAAATTTCAGCTATCTCTCTCGCACTCACATGTAACGTGGTACATTTTATACTTCGCCTTAAAGCTAAAATATCAAAACAATTTCCAGTGTGAATTTAGCTGATTTTTCAATATTATTTTGACCGTTTTGTGGCTCGATCGGAGTGCAAACGTTTGGTTATTACGTACATCATAACTTGAACCATTGTTAGTTCGTCGTACTGTTTAAATCAATAGATAACAAATATAAATTCCTGTGGTTAATGGCGTCACGAAATCACAAAGGCGTTTTCGCATTAGCGGAGTCAGTCGTTGAGTACTGGCCAATCAGAGAGCGTCTCTATATAGCCGTCGAATAGACAAACGCACCAAATATCGAAGCCGAGATTAAAGTGCTCAGCCAATAATGACTCTCGAATGATTTCGTATTAATTTCTGTAAAAAATCGATTGTCAGTCGTTTGGAAGTGCGTGTCCGATGATTTGTATCGTTATCATTTCATTTTTCTTTCATTGCATCCCAATTTCTTTTTCAGTGTAGTCGTTTCACGACTAGTCTGAAGTTGGCACCGTTAATACTGTGCAGAGTTGGCCAGCCGAGAAGATAATTCTACTAATATGTGGAAATGATGTTTTTCTCCTATTCTGAACGATTGTCAGTCGTTTGTTGATAATATTTAGTGTTATGTAGTAACCTGCAGCAATGTACACATGGTGTGAAGTTTCTACTTTATCGATATAAGCGGTAGCAGTTTATCGACACAGTCGAGTGGGTCGAGTGTTACGTTCCAACCGCGACCTTATACACAGGCTGTGAACACCGTTTTTTAGTGTTGGGAAGTGTCACCGTTAGTGAGGCAAAAACTTAGTCTTAAAGTTTCATCTTCAGGTAAATATACAGAACGAAATTTTAAGGTTTTCTAAATGAGAATGTATATAGCCGTTCTCCATATGTATATTTGTATACGTAATAATCAATTTAAAAAAGTTAAGATCTACAATCAACATATTTTTATTCTGTTTTTATCCTTAGTTTTATTATTACTCTTATACTACTCTTATTGTATTAAGCATGATCTGCAGCGTAAGCATTCGGCGACGTTCATATCGCATTCTGCGTGAATTGCCGTCTAGGAATTTCCCCTAGCCATCACAGCTGACGCTCCGATCACCGTTTAAAGAGAGACACATGCCGCATAGCAAAATTTAATAAATTATTGTGAAACAATTACAGGGTGGATCAGCTACAATTTTTGGAGGTGAATTCCGTATTAATCGAAGATTCGAATCAGAAGTTTTGTTTGTTGGGTCAAACGACGAAATTTTACGTAAAGTTATCATTTCCGGTAAATTTTTCGGAGGCTACGTTTGAGTGCGTGTATGTTAGGCCAACTTCCAACGTTCATATCTCGGAAATGGTACGGCGGAGTGGCTTAAATTTTTTTATTTCAACGTGATTAACGACATACTATCTCTTTCTCACAAAAAAATAGGAGGTTAAACGTTAGTCGATTTTTGAATTGTTTCCTCCGAACGACCTTAACGAAATCAAACTTTATACCAATCACTTCCGATATAAAACTGACGAAACGAGGTTATGTAGGTGAAGCAGCTACAACCTACGCGAATGCCATAAGCAAATCGGCCTCTGCGACACTAGCGACGTGGCGGAATTTGAAGAAATTGGCCTCACTAACAAGGAACATCCCTCAGGTGACACCCTTCGGTTTTGTTGAAATTTGGATATGTTATGAAGCACAGCATAAAATACGTATGTTTTTATATCGGCGGAAAAACGGTTTTAAGGGGGAAACCACCCCTCGAAAAAAGGCATCCCTAGGGGTAATATAGCAGTATCACATACAAGGAGTCCACCGATTTTAATGAAACAACAACGAAAATTCTAATCCGAAGCAATGAAAAATCCACTACAGTGATACTGTAAAAAAAATTAAGGGGTGAACCACCCCCACATTAAGCGATGGTTTCACCCCTTGATACCGTTTTTCCGCCAATAAAAAAAAATACGTATAGCTTACTTTTCGGTGCATTATAACATATCCAATTTTCAACAAAATCGAAGGGTGTCACCTGAGGGATGTTCCTTGTTAGGGCACAGGTGTTTGGACGGAATTCCCAGACCTGTATACACGACCATGGCCCAGACCAGTTACACGACCGTGCCTTGTGCAGCTAGTTGAATATATCTCGTCATTCGGGAACCATCGTTTACGCAGCGGAAATACCCGAAGCGTTCTTGCTCCAGAAAGCGACAGAACTACAGTCCCCACCCCAAATTCCGCCGCCGGACTGTTTGATTCTCCGTCCGTAGATGCTTAGGGCCACGCTCGCGGAGCGCTTGATGTCTTTCTCCTCTAAAAGTCCGCTAAATACTCACATTCTCGCGATTCGCACGCACATCGCACAGAAAGATCACGTGTATGCACGAGCCAGTCAGCTGTTACGTAGTCGAGAGTACATCGGCGCATGCTCGGTAGAGTTTCCGCAAGCGTTCGCGCGCTCTGCCAGTGTCGTCGCGCTCGTCGTCGTATACCAGCACATTACGGGACGTTAGTTCTCGGTCGACCCGACGCTCTTGCACCGTTATCTTCACCTCATTTCTCGAACTGCCAAAAAACACTGGGTGTAAAAAAGAAAAGCAACAATTACAAAACTTCAACGAGCTAACGAAAAAAAAAAAACGAGAACCTACCAACGTCCTTGTCATCGTGAACTAACGTCTCGAGTACGACAAAATGATGGCGACGACCTGCGTGAAAAACGTCGGGAAACAGGCATCGCGAAAAAACGTGAGTTCGCCCCATGGAGACAAAATCATTTGCCGTTACAATTGCAATTCGATGAACGTAAAGCGGTTCCCATACGATACAATCGATGACCTGCGAAAGTCTTTGCTTCACTGCCAATATCGCGCTCTCGTTTCATTCACTGGCCTTGCAACATAGCCGACCTATTACGATTACCATTACCGCTTGCTTGGGAAGAAATAAAAGCAGAACATTTGCGAAGTCTGATTCTTGACGTATCTTCTTTTTTTTTCTCTTCTAAATCTAAAACATCGGACCATCAAGTATGGTACATGGAGCGAGGTAAATATATATAAATATATATCTATATACACGTCCCAGTGTGTAGAATTGCGTGAATCTACTAGTCATTGTAAAGCACTATCGTTACCGAGCCACCGGCAATTTTTTTCATCCTCTGTTGACAAGCAAGATGTTCGTTGTGTGCTTTTTCTTCGAAAAAATGTGGTCCGTTTTACCTTGGCTCATAATCCGTACTTGGCGCGGGTCATTGAAATATCGTGACGATTAGACGACGGATGTATTGACCGAGAGAGTGGCCCTTTCAGGTACTGTCGTTCTTTGCCAGCAAGAAGAATGGCTACGCCACGGAGGCTAGTTTCGAGACTAAACCCTACAGATTGCACAAACTGGAATCTGGTCCATCGAGCAAAGTCAGCGTTGGTCGGGAAGAGGCGCTTAAACTCTACAAACAGTTGCACACCGTGCGTCGCATGGAGACTGCAGCGGGAAATTTGTACAAGGAAAAAATCGTCAGGGGTTTCTGCCACTTGTACTCCGGCCAAGTATGTGCTTCCGAGTTGCGTGGTGGAAATTTTTGTCTTTATCTATCGAGGCTTCCCCTCAGGAAGTGCAAAACGTTGTGTGAGACGGGAGGTTTCGGTATTCAATGCATATTGTGTGCAGGGTATCCTGTGTGCGTTTGAGGGGAGATATACACCTAGGAGCCGGAAAAAAAGGTCATTTTTGTGCATTTTTTCAAGGAAAACTATTTGAAATTTCGGATTGGGGTTTTAATTATTTAAAAGTATATACATTCAAAAAAATGTTTAATTTTCTTTATTTAAAAATATCAAAAATATACAAGGATATTGTATGATCCTTGGAGCATCGTAAAAAATCTGCGTATACGGTACCCACTGGCGTTTCTTCAAAAATCATCTGAAAAAAATGACCAAAAAGATTATTAAATTAGATACCATAATCTAGTACTTGTCATAGCCGATTTTGAAAATATCGATTCATGACAAAATGGCGGACGTTTGAACGTAAATAGTGATTTTTGGGCCAAAAATTAGTTATTATTTTGCCTATAAAACAAAAACTAAGTAACGGAAAAAAAATCCTATGACAAGTACTAGATAATGGTGTATAGAATAACCACAAAAAACCTCAAGGCAATCATTGGTTTTCGAGACATTTTGGGTACCGATTTGAAAAACGTGGTTTTGAGAAAAACGCGTTCGAAAATTTGGGAATGAATAAATCATGAAATTTGTCAACTTACATGGAATCAAAGATACCAGGCCCATAGTGTAGGTCTTCTACGGTCGACGGAATGTTCATAGCTTCGAAATCCTCGACCTAGACCATCTAGGTGTATATCTCTCCTTAAGAAATTTGAAATACATTGATCATCCAGTTATCGAGATATTCGCTCTGGAAGTTGGCATTTCTAACACCTGATGCATAGGACAAGTCTCTGGGAACATCATATTTCCGTAGAGCATGACAAAATGACGAGACTGAAACTCGTAAAGAACGGTGGAATGGTAGATGAATGTTTTACGGTTATTATGAAGAAAAAACTGATTTCTTTGACCTGTGAACTCTCAATTGAAGCCCCAAGTATGAAATGTGCGAATAAATGTGCACGCTTCGTGGAATGCATATTTAGATCTTTCTTCTGTACAAACTTTCAGTCTTTACGAATCGTCCCTTATAGAGCGGCCGTTTTTCCATTTTATTAAGGCGTTACGCCACTGGTACGACCCAAAAAAAAGGTTTGCATCATTGGAATGCAACGAAGGTTCTTTTTAATTTCTTGTTTTCATTATTATCCGAAATCACGTGTTGCAGATTTCTTGTAGATCGCTAAATAACAATCCTAAAAAATGTTTGCATGATTTAAGTAGCTTAAGGGGCCAGTCCACTTGGGAGCCACGAAAAAAGGCTATTTTCGCGATTTTTTTTGGAGGGATTTATAAAGGATATGAATATAAAAGTTGTTGGGCTTGGTAAATAAAGTCTTGAAATACATTTTCAAAAAATTGTAATTCATTTTTATTCATTTTTAAGTACGAAAACTATAGTTTAACGTAACGTCTCAAAAATACGTGGCCTAGGTAGCTCCATCACAACTCGGCAACGGCTTGTCTGAAACAAAAAAATCAAAGTCTATTAGATTCAGTATGGCACCAGCTACAAAATGGCCCTCGGATATAAAGTTTTATCAAAAAATGAAAAAATGGCAGATGAAAAACGAAAAAAGTTTTTTTAAACGCGTTTTTTCGCAAAAAAAAGAGTAAAAATAAAAATGTCAAAACCATCGCGGGTCATCTTGTTGCGAATCATGTTTACAATATGCGGTTCAAATTTCAAGAGAATCGGTTTATTAGTTTTAGAGATACGATGGAGCTAGATTTTGAAAACGTTGTTTCGAGAAAAACGCGTTTGAAGTTTATACTATGAAAAACTCTTACCTAAACTCAATCGGCAATTCCTGCACCGTACAAAATCCCTTCTGATTGCTCATCATCGTCGATTTCTCCAAATCTTGCTTGCTTTCGATTTTTTGAAATTTTCAAAGTGGACTGGCCCCTTAAATCTGCCAAAGGAAGTTTGCGATATAGAAAGAAAAAAAAATGTCCGTTGCATTCAAACGATGCAAACTTCAACGTCATTGAAAAAATCAATTTTGGGGGAATAAGTAAGATGATTGAAAAATCGTTTAGACATTTATTTGTACGTACATTAAAATAGTTGTAATCCAAATTTGATTTGAAAATATTAATAATTGTCGATTTTTTGGGCAAATTTTTGGAAAGTGAAAAATTTGCCTAGAAAATCGTCAGATAATTGTTAATAATAAATGAACTATGCAATATAAACAAAAAATCATACGTACTTCCATAGACAATGTATTTTTCAAGATATATTCAACATTTCAAGTGAATCGGTTGAAAATTGTCTGAGTCATGTTCCCGGGCAAGTTAAAAAATGCAGTTTTGAGATAAACCCTGCACAGCCGCCATTTTGTAATTAATGGCTTCAAAAAAATTATTGTATTCAGTCACTGATATGTATGATAAACACCCTTTTTTGTAATCTCGATTTATTTTGTAGTTTTTCTGAAAAAAAAATCCCCAAAAAGCCTATTTTTTCGGCCTCTAGAGTGCCCTAACCCCTTAAGGATGTAAAATTGCCGCGAGGGAGAAAAAAGTAACGGTTCTGCGGATTTTCAGGAAGCCATAGCCGTAGGTATGACCGCCGCGTTGCGTCCTCAGGATTCGGTCATAACGGCTTACAGAGCTCACGGTTGGACCTACCTTATGGGAGTCCCTCCCCTCGGCGTACTCGCCGAGCTGACCGGACGTCAGGGCGGGAACGCCCGGGGCAAGGGAGGCTCGATGCATATGTACGCGCGCAACTTTTATGGAGGAAACGGTATCGTCGGAGCTCAGGTATTGAAAAATGAAAAAGAAGAAAAAACCGCGGTACCTTTGCAAACCTGACTATCGAAGAAAAAAAAACGGATTGCGGCAATGTGGAACTGGTGGAATAAGTAAAACGACCGGTTCCAACTAATTTGTACTTTTCAAACGAGATCCATTCAAAAATAAATGTTTGCAATTTGAAGGTACCACTGGGCGCAGGAATCGGGTTCGCTCACAAGTACAAAGGTGACGGCGGGGTCTGCTTGGCCCTTTATGGCGACGGTGCTGCCAATCAAGGCCAGATATTCGAGGCGTACAACATGTCGAAATTGTGGGATGTACCGTGTATTTTCATATGCGAGAACAACGGTTACGGAATGGGAACCAGCGTCGATCGTGCCTCCGCCAATACCGAATACTACACGCGGGGAGATTACATTCCCGGAATATGGGTAGGTAGCTTTCCGCCCGCAGATTCGCTCGCGCAGACTTGTGTTCAATGCTCCGTAATGAAAGGTCCTCCTGAATGTTTCATTAACCCTTTGAAGCATACATTTTTCCTTACGTTCAATTGGCTTGAATTTTGTACTCGGGTGTTTTCGAGGTCGCTGATTACGAATCTGCACTAAAAATTCGGGAATTCAAGATGGCGGATCCAATATGGCGGACCATAAATGCAAAACGTCGTTTGATGATAGCAAAAGTTGGTACTCGGGGGTTTTCGGGGTCGCTGATTACGAATCTGCACTCAAAATTCGGGAATTCAAGATGGCGGATCCAATATGGCGGACTATAAATGCAAAACGTCGTTTGATGATAGCGAAAGTTGGTACTCGGGGGTTTTCGGGGTCGCTGATTACAAATCTGCACTCAAAATTCGGGAATTCAAGATGGCGGATCCAATATGGCGGACCATAAATGCAAAACGTCGTTTGATTATAGCAAAAGTTGGTACTCGGGGGTTTTCGGGGTCGCTGATTACAAATCTGCACTCAAAATTCGGGAATTCAAGATGGCGGATCCAATATGGCGGACCATAAATGCAAAACGTCGTTTGATAATAGCGAAAGTTGGTACTCGGAGGTTCTCGGGGTCGCTGATTACGAATCTGCACTCAAAATTCGGGAATTCAAGATGGCGGATCCAATATGGCGGACCATAAATGCAAAACGTCGTTTGATGATAGCGAAAGTTGGTACTCGGGGGTTTTCGGGGTCGCTGATTATGAATCTGCACTCAAAATTCGGGAATTCAAGATGGCGGACCATAAATGCAAAACGTCGTTTGATGATAGCAAAAGTTGGTACTCGGGGGTTTTCGGGGTCGCTGATTACAAATCTGCACTAAAAATTCGAGAAGTTAAGATGGCGGATTCAGTATGGCGGACCCTAAATGCAAAACGTTGTTTGACGACAGCGAAAGTTGGTACTCGGGGGTTTTCGGGGTCGCTGATTACGAATCTGCACTCAAAATTCGGGAATTCAAGATGGCGGATCCAATATGGCGGACCATAAATGCAAAATGTCGTTTGATGATAGCGAAAGTTGGTACTCGGGGGTTTTCGGGGTCGCTGATTACGAATCTGCACTCAAAATTCAGGAATTCGAGATGGCGGATCCAATATGGCGGACCATAAATGCAAAACTTTGTTTGATGATAGCGAAAGTTGGTACTCGGGGGTTTTCGGGGTCGCTGATTACAAATCTGCACTAAAAATTCGAGAAGTTAAGATGGCGGATTCAGTATGGCGGACCATAAATGCAAAACGTTGTTTGACGACAGCGAAAGTTGGTACTCGGGAGTTTTTGGGATCGCTGTTACATGAAATAAGCTCGCCCAAGAAATATAGATCATCAAATTTGGAAAAAATCCTATAGTTTTTGCCCTTTGCAGCCGCCATATTGAATCCGCCATTTTCAATTTGACGATTTAGACTTCGGGTTCGTATTCAGTTGATCAAAAACAAAGTTTTTACCTATTTTTTGGTTATGGATTACCTGCTATATTAGTCGTAATCAGATTTATGATGTAAAACGTTCGTTTTTTTTTGCACTTTCGTTATTGACGCCACCCGCTACGTGAAAAATAAAAATTTAATAGCTATGTTTTAGTAGTTATTGAAGCCCTAGGAACCTTGAAACGCATTTACAACCACCATCTTTAATTAAAAAACACTTTTGAATCGTCAAATTTTGTATTGAATTAGGTGTAACAACAGTGTTATACTGTGCCGCACAGGGTTAAGGAACACGTAGACTTGTGGTGAAGAGCATCAATACCGAGAATGAAAGGTTGCGAGGTCGATCTCTCCGATTCCGATGAAATTTGGCGTGCTTGTAGAATGGGCAAAAATAGGCGACACGTATTTCTTTACATCTGCGGAACCCGATTTCTAAGGGTAGAACCGCACCCTCGAAAATTGGGGTGTTTTTCGTCGATAACGTTTCAACGGTACGAGATATGTAAACATTTCAAATTGCAACAATGTTTATTTTTTCGTGTACTGTACATTGGAGATGAGACCGGTAACGTTATCGACGAAAAAACGGAAAACACCCCTATTTTCGAGGGTGCGTTTCACCCCTTAAAAATCGGGTTCCGCAGATATAACAAAATACACGTCGCCTACTTTTGCCTATTCTACAAGCAAGCCAGATTTAATCGAAATCAAAGAGATTGACCGCTACGCCAACCGCTGCTTGGCAAACATACTAACGTAAATGGCTTATACGGTGCGAGAGCCGCGTCAACATTTTTATTTTCTAAACGCTTGGCCATCTGGAGTTCCCACTTCGGGTACTTTCATTTTTAGCCAAGCCCCGCATGTCCTATAAATTTGAGCGAAATCGGTGATGGCGAGTAGGGAACACCCCCTTGTTAGTGAGCGCTGACGTCACAAAAGTAACCTACTGTCCGAATTTCATGTAATTAGCTTCAGCGGTTTTGGCTCTGCGTTGGTGAATGAGTCTAGATGCTTTTTTTATATGAACAAACTGCAATTATTTATAACTACCATCGTCCCTTCCTGTGTTCTTGCAAAGCCTCTGACTTTTCAAACTGATTGATACACGAAAAAACTTTTCGGCGCGTATGTTCACGGAACAATCTTGCATTCGTACTAAAATCATTAGTTTGGGGGTAAAAAGCGAAAAACTGTTTATAACGTGACGAGGATACGTCTGCCATATTTGGGGTATTTGTAAAATAGAGTTGTTTCGTCGTTAAAATGATGAAAGCGGTTTTTTTTTTCGATTCAACGGCACAGGTCGACGGAATGGACGTTCTCGCTGTGAAAGAGGCGACTCGCTTCGCCCTGGAATATTGCACCTCGGGTAAGGGGCCCCTCGTCATGGAGGCCATGACTTACAGATACAGCGGCCACAGTATGTCGGATCCCGGCACGAGTTATCGCACAAGGGAAGAAATTCAGGAGGTCAGACAGACTCGGGATCCACTCACGAGCTTTAAGGAGAGAATTCTCAATGCCAATCTCGTAACCGCTGACGAGCTCAAGGTGGGTTGTATTGGAAGTCACGTGATATACGTAAAACAAGGATCAGCCTTAAGGGGCTACCTCTACCTAGAGGCCCGAAAAATGGCCAAATTTCGAACTTTTTTGCACGGAAACGGTTGGTGAAAAAGAAACGCATTTTTTTCAACGCGGAGGTACATATATGAAGCGATTTGAAAAATCACCGAAAAGTAAAGAATAACAACAAAAACATGGCTGCCGGCTGATGACGAAATTTTTTTCGCGACGTTCGGCAGTGGACACTCAAGTTCAAACGGTCCGTTTGTAATCTGAAAACCAAACGGGTTATCCAAGTTAACCCTCCACGGTAACCCTGGGCCAAAATTACTACCGTAAACCGGGGTAACTGCGGGACCACTTTGGGTAACTTTGGCACACGTCAGTACAACTAGAGCTTCAAATATTTGCCGCGTGGGTACAAGCACATACCAGTGTATGGCAGGAGCGGTGATTGCGCGCCAATTTATAAGGCATGGTGTTGGTGCGAAATTAAAAAGTCGAATATTACGCGATGTCTCAACGTTGTACCCCCCAGTTCCAAAGTTACCTCGGTTTACGGTATTATATGTTGGGGGGCGTACACAAATTACGTAACGCAAAAGTTCCCAGTTTTTGACCCTCCCGTCTCCCCACGTTACGGGACCGTAACGCTTGGCCAAACCCCCCCCCCCCCCCCCCCCATTCCGTTACGTAACGAGTGCTTTGTCGTCAATAATTGCGATTTTTTCATAAACATAATCAATTATGAAAATATCGGGTTTGTACTCATTTTATGAATATATTCATCTAGTTTTATACCAATTTTTATGACACAATCTTGAAAACTAACCGAGATATATGCCCTGATTTGACGACGAAAAAAAAATTCTCTTCACTGTCCCATCGATATCTTTATGAAAGGTTATCTGTAAATCAAAAGTCAACAATTTTCCGATATCTATAAAAATGTAGCTAACGTTATGCATAGCCGTTTTTTTTACAAAATGCCGACAGTTTGGACACTTTTATATTTTCAAGGCCCTTTTTCTGTATTCAAGCAGTCTTTAAAAATAGTAATTATCAAATGTTAAAACGCGGATACGTACAACGTTAGTCACTGCGGTTGTTATGTTTGTAAAAAAATTGAAAATCGATTGATAAGTTTTTAAGTATTCGCACGGACAAGGTCGAAAAAACTAGTTTCGAGAAAAACGCGTTCAAAGTTTTCGTTCCGTGTTTCTTGATATAAAGTTATGTTTTTTCTAGAATAACGCAAACCTTGACCCCCCCATGTACGTAGACTGCAACGCCTGGCCGACACCCCCCCATTGCGTTACGTAATTTGCGTACGGGCCCTTGTTGGCGGCCAATGCGACTGGCCTGCCTCCTAACGGTGCTTCGGTGGACCGTTTGTAAGTTCAGACTAGGTCCGGACGTGGGGCTATTTTTTTCCTTCAACTATTTCCCACTATGGAGCTATTTTTCCCTTAAACTATCATATCTTGAGAGCATCACCCTAAAATGTTGTGAAAAAACATTGAAAATTGCCATAGTTATGATTTTTTAGTAAGAAAGGTGCTTTTTTACGTATTGACGCCTTGCTGATTTTGTTCTGCCACATTAAAATTCGATTCAAAGATAATACTCTGAATTCCACATTCTAGAATGTTCAAACTAATATCCTGAATTTTTATGAGCCATTCGGAACGATACGGCCGACGCGGCAATCGCTTGAAATATGGCTGGGGTCATTGCGACCCCCTTCGACCAGCTTGTTATAGCCAGTATGTGTTACCGCGAAGGGTTAACAATAAATACGAGTCGTTAACGATCGTTGATTTTTAAAATCATCTTTTTGTCAACAAGGCTGCGACGAATTGAAACTCGAGCATACAAAATCAATGAAAAAGGGTGTAATTTTTTGGCAACTATTTCAAAAAGTAGATCGATTTAAAAAAAGTGAGATCGTCAACGACCTTTAACATAATCCTATCGCTTCACACTAGTCATACCACAGATCATACTTAAGTACGTGCCCCTTAATTTATTAAGTGAAGCGAAAAAAAATGAAAATCCTAAGGATTGAAGCCTGGCGATAGGATTGCCTTAAATGTTTATGACCGTATCTCCTCTAAATTTGGAACAATCAAAGGTTCTCGAGATATCACATCCACCGACTTTGAAAACAGTATCATCTGCCGGCGTCCATGTTTTTGTTGTTTTTCTGTTTCTGGTGATTGTTTTTAAGCCTCAATATATGTACCCTTGTGTAAAAAGAAATGCGTTTCTTTGTCACCAACTGTTTCGCAGAAGAAAAAAAACCGATGGTCATTTTCTCCGGGCCTCTAGGTATACGTAGCCCCTTAAGGACGGCTAACATAAGCCCCCATTGAACAATTGACGTTCGCGTCGTTATTCCAGCAAATGGAAACGGACATAAGAAAGGAGATCGACGAGGCCGTGAAAATGGCAAAAGCCGACAAGGAAATACCGCTCCATGAGCTCACGACCGACATTTATGCGAATTGCCTCGAGCCGGAGATACGAAATACGACGCCCTTCGCCCCGATGAAACACACCAATCTCGGACCCGCCATAAACGCTTGAGTACGGAAGAACTGCGCGATATCTCGCCCGAATCGTATTACCAAATCTCAGTTAGTTAATTGAAGCACGCGCATACGCGCGACTTTTGCCGAGCGATAGAATCGCCTCTTGTACAAAGTGGAATGAAATTTGGCCGGAGAAAATGCGTTCTGCATTTGTCCCGCGGGGTGCGCTTTAGTCGTGCAATATACAGGAAGAAGAACAACGATGGATTTGTGCCTCGACTACTGCCCCGGAAGTCTCATCGCTGGTCGAAACACGAGGAGGAAAGAGTTGTCATTGAGCCGACGCGAACGTTTACTGCATACGCATATTCAGTCGAATGCTCGAACGGAAGAGCGACAAGCGTGACGGAGGAGAAATTATGTAATCGTAGTAAAGCGTGTACCTGATCATGATCGCTCTCCTCCGACGAGGGAGTACGAGAGACAGCGAGAAACAAAAAGAAAGGTTGTGTATATATAACACGAATAAATCTACGCGGGAGTAATAAAATCGCTGTTTCTTATTGTTTCCATATTCCTGTGGCATATCACCCCAAGTTTAAATTCCACATTATACAAATTACGCGCGTATTACCGACCGGGCAAATGGGCGATCGAGTTGAGGGGCTATACCAGTGTGAACGCGGAAAATTTGGGTGATTTTCGGGAATTTTTTGGAAGAAAAGTACTCAATTCAATGTTTCGGAAAATTAAGAATATATTTGGCTATATTTGACCTATATTACATAATTTTTTCATAGAAAAATATTGAGATCCAAGCGACTTATGCGCTGCCTTCGGAGGCGCCAAAAAAAAGTTCCTCCACTGCTGACATGATTCCGGCTGATTGAGTAGCTGAAACCGAAAAAGGAAAAAAATGTAAAACTGGAAGGTATTTCCTGTACAATGACGTAGGATTTTCGAAAAATATCAAAATCTAACAAAATGGCGTAGTTATGTAAAAAAGTCTGTTTTCTTGCCTATAAAATGGTCATTTTTTTCAATGCCAAATCGTCAATTTTCATCCAATCAAAAATATCCTACGTCATTGTAGAGTAAATATATTCAAGAGTGAGTTCAAATTTCAAGTCAATCGGATAATTGCTCTTTGAGTTACAATGTCAGCAAATTTGAAAAATCTCATTTCGAGAAAAACGCGCTTGAAGATTTAACGATCGATTTTTGCAAGATAAAATGATATTCACCATAAGAACTGCTAATTAGCTATACCTGGCCTATACAATGGCAAAGGAAAAAGGCAAAAAAAATCGATTTTTTTTAAGTGTCACACTGGTATAGCCCCTTAAGGGGAAAGACCATTTACAAATTAAAAAAAAATTCTTTCCGGGTATCGATAGTTCAATGTCTTAAGAATATTGTGTGAATTTTTTAAAGCGAAATTCCAAGAATTGCCTGAGTTTTCGCGGAAAAACTCCAGGTGCGTTCGGGCCGAGTAGACGCAGCGTGCGGCCCACGACGGCGGCGCATGCGCCCTTCTATATTTCATCTTGCTCCGATCTTTTGTGTTTCGTAGTCGAACGCGGTAGGGCTCATCGTTGTCGATGCGTCGCAGGTACTTTCAAATTCAACTTGAGCCAGTTGTGAACAACTTACTGCTTTTCATAATGTCCACGTACCCAAAAGGTTCTCGTGCAACACCTGAGGGACCTTCGCGGAAGTGACGTGCAGGATTACTCAAAAACTATTACGGGGTTAGATTTTATACCCGTTAGTAACGGGTATGAAATCATGTGCGACTTTAACAATTTTTTTTCGTATGTAAAAGTGATTCACTCATAAAATTATTTACACATCTATTTAGTATGAATATCACGCTGTTAGAAAAAATATTTTTCTTTTTTCGATGTACAAAATGGCCGACTACTCGAAACTTCTCGAAACAGCTTTTTTCCAATTGGCGTGACAAATAACTTCAACAATTTTCACTCGATTTACTTCAAATTTAAAAGTTATGTTCCTAATTGCATTTCGCAGTTATAACGAAATTTTTCACTGAAAATTCATTTCTTAAGTTCAAATACCTACAACTTTTGAATAAAATAATATTTTTTAAATTCCGTACGTACTTCTCTAGGTATTCTAATGTAGATTGACGGGAATTTTTTATTTTTGTTCTAGGTAAAAAATTGTGGATGCTAAATGTCACGCGGCGGAGCGTTAAAAAAAATATAACAAAAGAAAATATTAGTAGTCGGCCATTTTATACATCGAAAAAAATATATATATATTTTCTAACAGCTTGGTATTCATACTAAATACACATGATTTTATACCCGTTACTGTGGCCTGACCCCTTGAATTCGCTTCAGTAAGATGTACCCGTTATTGTCACCACCGCAAAGCAGCCGATCGTGTGGCGCTAGTAGTCACCCGAATTACCCCTATTCTCTCCACTCCGCAAAACGCCTCGTCCCATCCATGGAGCCTAGATACCAGGAGGTTCAGCGGCAATGCAAAGGCGCTGAAAAAAGCGTCCCCGAAAATGTCCCGAAGTGATGGCGCTGGGGTGCAACGGCACCTACATATATAGTAATATATTGGTCAACGAGGTGATAGTGATCGGATGAGTTTCTAACCTCACGACAGACTGATCGTGACATCAAACGTCGAAATATCCGCCGATTCATAATTTCCTCATGGCGGTTCGGAAAAAAACGCAAAAGCGAGAAAAGATCTCAAACTCAAACTCAAAATGGCGGCGATACAGCCCATCTAGAAAACCGTGTTTTTTTTACATATAGCTTCACGGGAGCACGGTTTCCTCGTAAAAGGTAAGACCTGAAACAAAAACCAAAAAAATGATAATTTATATATTATTAGCTATGAGACTACCTAGAAATTTGCTTTCAAATTATGCAAAACCAGCGCACTTTGTAGTGCGCTATTAATAATATCGATTTTAAGAAAATAAATCGATTTTTTGCCAAAAAAAGCGGTAAATTGTTTATAAAAAGAAGTTTACATTTAATCAAAAAACGGCTATGTACTCCCATAAAGAATATAATTGTGAAGCTGCTAGCAAAATTTCAAATCGATGCATGCAAAGGTGGTCGAGTAATCCGTCTTCCGAGATCGAAAAAAGTGGTTTCGAGAAAAACGCGTTTAAAGTTGTACGAGCAACTCAACGCGCTCCAAGGCGCTACGGCCAAATCGATAATTGAACCTTTAAATAAAAAAAATTGCTACATGACCAATTGCATATTTTTTTTATGACACCAAAGTATTTTTAGGAAAGAAAACGTCTGTCCAAAATCCTAGAGTGGTGTTATCCCTTAACACTAATGAGGGTTAGGTACATCATCTGTGATCTGCCTTAGATCGCACCCATGTTTAGCGTATATCTATATACATATGGGTGCCGGAGCACCCCAGCGCCATCATTTCTTGTTCTCGTTTTGGGGACGAGTTGAAAGGCCTCGCTGAACCTCCTGGTATCTAGGCTCCATGGTCCCATCACTTCGTCATTTCTAACCTCCGCAACGTGGACATTTTCTCTGTTTTTTCGATCTCGATGGTCGATTTATAAGTGTCGAATTATTGAACATTGATCAATTTGATGGTTGGGCTTTTGCTTATGTGATTGAGCTTGAGCATGATTATAGCTCACCAGGAATAACAAGCTGTGTTATGTATTATGCAACCGCTATTTTCGTCAGGCAAATTATGGATAGAGTCACGTGCTTCACATGCATAGAATCTTTTTCAACATCAGAAAGTAACGCCACTCTCCTCAAAGCATATGTCACTGATTTTCTGTTAAACGATCCGTGGGTGCATCCAAACGAACACTTGTACCGGTTTGAAATGTTTTTAGAAAACCGATTTGTGGCTCATCGCAGTTCGGCACGTGTTTTCGATTCTATATTGGGCGATGTATATGAATACGAAAAACTCTCTTTCCCGTGCAAGAAACACGCTGATAACGTTCTCTTACACGTAATTCAGCATTACGTAACGATGCGAATGCAGCAATATTCTGTACGTCGCTCAACGCTGCGGAAAAAAAATCTGGATAAGAAAAAAGTATCCAAGCATCGTCTAACCGAATGACAAATTAATTTTACACGAAATAATTGATATTTGTTTACGATTAATAAATATTTTTATAATGCAATAATACTTTCATATATGTAAATATTTTATCCCTTCCCTTGTAAAAATCTACTCTGGAATTTTAATGTCTTAATAATTAATCATCCAACCGCGTCGAATGCAGCCGCTGCGCGACCGGAGTGGGGGAACGCGGGTTACTACCAACGCCCCTCGTGGAGAGTGACAATAGAGCGGACACTATGCTCAGCAGTGCCGAGGGGTTGGTTGGAACGAGGGGGCTGGCATTTTTCAGAATTTTTGCTACGCAAAATATCCTCTGTTTGTAGTGTCCTACTCTGCCACTCGCAGCGCTAGTTGTTTTCGAACAATCCTGAATCCATATAATTCGAAGACTTTCCATAGCTTTGAATGCGAGGATCGGCTAGTACGGTGAAAAACGCACCTTTTCAGGATTGCGCGGATACCCTGAGGTACAACCGTGCACAACACACGGCCTTAGCACACGAGTATAAGTAATTTCGGTAATTTCATCAATTCCGCACCGCCGCTTGAGGGGTGAGATGCAGTCAGAGGCGTGAAAAAACGAGAATTTTTAATCGTTTTTTTTATAGTAATTAAGTTTGTTTTACAAAAGTGGTTACACAGACTTGTTATGTTATATTTAAACTTGTCTTGTACAAATTTTCAAAGAAAATATTGATTATTTATAAAAAATATCGCTGGATCATCTGAAATTAAAAAAAAAACAAAAAAATTCATTAGTCTAGTAATATATCAAGTCCTTAATCGAAGCTTTTTTCAACTTAACTAAATAGCGGTTTCCCGACAGATAACATTCGATTTTCGACCAAAAAATCGCTCGTTTATTGTTAAAAACAAAATAGAAATTTTGAACAAAAATGAAAATCCTTCGATTAAGGACTAGTTTTTAATGCTATCAATAAGCACACCAAATTTCATCAAAATCCATCGAGTGGTTTTTGAATAACAGTGGTCACTGACTTGAAAAACATAGTTTCGAGAAAAACGCGTTTAAAGTTTTTGGATGTGGATACGGTATTATATGTTCGTAAAATTTTGAGCTCGATGGATGAAGCTAAACTTTTTTTATGTATTTTGATCTGCTGAATTCGAATATCACATTTTTTATCGAAAAGTCGAGCATTCAATTGTTTATAGCCAATTGTTAAAACAATTTTTCAAAAAATTAAAGTCTTTCGGTTTGAATTTTTTTTTTTACTTTTGGGCAATTTTCAAACGAAAGTATTTTTTATGAAATTTTGCTCAAGTTCATCGTTTTTGAAAATTTCTGCAAGAGTTTTCGTATTTTACGCTTGATTTATGTATAGAAATACTAATTAAAAAATTACTTACATCGAATCATCAATTCCTGGCCCATACAATAGGGCTTCTGCCGATGTGGAAGCTTCCAAAATATCAATTTGTTGTTGTCTTCGAAGCATTCTGCCGTCCCGGGTATTATCGTAACCGGGAAACCGGTTGCTTGCAGCTGCCGTCCGCTACCTACCATGGGGACCCAACGCCCCTTCACTAATGGTGGGATATCCCGGAAACTATTCATCGGATTTACTTGAAATTTTCAGGGAATATTTTCGAACATCATACCTCAATAAAATGTTTTAAAAAATCGATTTTTTGAAAATTGTGACTGCATTTCACCCCTTAAACTCCAAACGTCAAAATAGTCGTATTCGGCGTCGGGGTGGTTGAGTACGCCACGCGGGCCTCGCGCCTGCGCAATAAGAATATTGTCAGTGACCTACTAGCGCCACGGGGACAGGTAGAACTAAATAAAGCGGTCAAAAAGCGTAGCATTTTCATATACGGTAAACGATAGGAGGTGCCAGCCCCCTGGTTGGAACTCAGGAAACAAAACATACTCGCGTACTAAACTTCCGATTTTGCAAGATAATACCTCATTTCTACACAGGGCTGCGTACGCTGTTCGCGAGATGGCGGGTCGAGTCTTTTCCATCCCTGACCAAAAGAAACACTTAGGAAAAACATGCAATGTTAACCGCACGTTGTTTCTACTTTCTTTTTCCCTCGACGGCTCAAAATGCGTCCCAAAAGGGAACCTTACGCAAAGCTCAGCGCAGATGGCGCCACGTAAACAAAAGAAGCTGTCAACGCGCGCGGTATATTTTCACGGTGTCGGTCTTCTACTAAAATTATATTAATCGACATAATGAACAGTAATTACGGATATTTTACTATATCGCAATTGGAAAATCGGTTTCTACTCTTTTCCTTCTCTATTGATCCTTTAATGTTTCTTTTTTGCTCCAAAGAAACAGGGAAGGTATAACCCTTTTTTCAATATTTTCCGGCTCAGTTCATCTCCGTCAGGAATGAAAATGAGCTCGGTAAGTATTAAATAATCAAATAATACCAGAAGGTTAAAAAATGCAAATATTTCAAATATACTTTTTAGGTTATGATAATAAGCTACTTTACAATATACTTTGAGGAGTAAATAGCGTCAAAAATATTATGTTTATACACTGAGCTGTAACAAATTCTTCATTTCTATAGTCTGCAGATCTAAAATGATCAGAATATAGTCTTCAATGTTTTGTGGCTGTAAAGTGCTTGCGACGTATAGCAATTTCCCATTGCTTGCGACATTTTTCGTTGTTAGGAAATAAACGAACACCTCCGTTTCCAATTGCACAACACTGATGCATCCTTCACAATTTATTCACGACAAACGGATTATGTAAAGAAAATTCAAAAGTAGTCGTAGAAACACCCGCAAAACCATAGAGAATCTCACTAAACGTCATGTTCTGTTTACGTTATAATACAATGTCCCTTCTAGCGGGAGAAATTGCCAGTGTTCCCTATTGATTGCACTTTGTCAAATTTGATTATTAAAAAAGCTATAGGCACAACTGGGGACATTGGTGTAATCTAGTTATAATAATTAACGTCTTGACGTTATTACGCAATAAAGAAGCAACTATGATATTCGTAGTAATGGCTTGCACACATCGGTGGTCAACATTATTCCGCCTTTCGGTATTCACAGCAAGTAGGGCCTTAGAGCGGGGAGAGCAAGTAAATAATTGATGTCGCTCTAATTCGTAGGTCAACGAGCCTAATACAAAAGATATAACGATAAAGAATTCGCCGCGCCCTGGGCAGACGGCAAACAGAGTTTAACCGGCCACGCAGCCCTCAAGGATGTCCTACGATTGTGTAAACGAAAATATATGTGTGCGTGTGTGTGTATATATCTATATATTTATTTTTATGGGCGAACACCCTACTCCCGAAGTTGCTCGTCCGGTTGAGCTCACTTATCTCCGTTTTCGATACTACTAACCTCCAAACCTTTTTTTCCTAATCGCTGCAATAACTTGGGTGATAACTATTTTCGTCGAGGAAATGGCGCTCGAAAGAGAAGACAAGAAAGATGTAATATTGGACCTGGACGGCAAGGGTCGCCTTTGTCCGTAAACGAAGTTTAAATTTAGATGAAGGCATGACACACGCGGATTAGCGTATTTTTATTTTATAAGCGGATCGGATCTGCGTGAATTCTCCAAGGTACTATTGGCATCTTCGCGTCTCATTTACATGTTCTCTTCGTGTCTCTCTCCACGAATCATGTGTCACATTCTTCATATTACATCCTGACTGTTTTTACTGACCAAATTGAGTGAGCTGAAATTCTTCACCTCGAATTTACGGATCACAGAGTTGCCACTGACAATCTTGTCCCGTATATGTGTAATGCTAGTTAATTATACGTGAAGCAGCTTCTCAAACAAACGTCCCCTTGTATACGTACAGGGTGACAATTATTAGGTAGCCATATGTTTTTTGACGGTCTGGCGCGGAGATATTGCGACCGGGAAACATGATATTGAATACTTTTTTAAGTCCTCTTCCGTTAAAAATATCGCGCAGTTTAGTGATGGGTCGTATTTGCTAGTGAATGCGAGAATTCTGGGAAAAAATATATTGAGAGTACAAATAAGTATCCGCCGTTTAACAAAAGATGGCAACTGGTGCGATGGTCTAGTGGTTAGCGTGCTCGCCACTAAACCAGCGGACCGGGAGGTCCCGGGTTCGAAACCCAGTCGCGTACATTTCGTCGTGAAATGTTTTTCTTCGGCATTTCGCCGCGAAATAAGACTAGTTCCACGACTGGGGGGCGAACTCGATGACCGGTTGTATTGGTATAGGTTTTCCGCAGTTTCCCTATACCCATGACAGAAATGTCATGATGAATATAATACAGAGGGGGAAGTCGGCTGCGGCCGCAACAGGGGGGAACAGGGAGAAAGATGGAGACAAAAAGGAGTCAAAACAGTAGAGGAAAGGGTCATAATGATGGGAAAGAATAGGTAACAAACGCGAAAAGCGTGTACCTAAGGAAAAAACCAATAGTAGTACAAAAGATGGCACCAGCAGGAGGTTATGGTTGAAATTGTCAGATGTAAAACGTGATAAAGTCGTACATCTGGCAAGACCATAACCTTGAAATATTAGCAATCTTGCATCAGCATTACATAATTGGTTTCGTGCGAAAATGTCGAGTTTTGAGCCGAATAGGCGTCATTTGCTCTTACGTTTGGCACGAATCTCCCTCCACTAATGCTTCCAATCCCGCGTCTCCATTTCGGCCTTCCGCTACGTTCTTTGTCTCCGACGCCAAACTCACCGTTCTTAAACTTTTGAAGCCACTCACGACAACTTCTTTCACTTAAAGCAGCCTCACCATATGCTTCTACAAGCAATCGATGCGCCTCAGCTGCAGACTTCTTCAAATTAAAGAAGTAAATAAGAGTTATAAAGTTCCCGCAAATGACTCTTATTCGGCTCAAAACTCGACATTCTCACACGAAAAAAAATTGTGCGATGCTGATACGAAATCGCTAATATTTCAAGGTTATGGTCTTGCCAGATATCCAACCTTACGATGTGATGATTTACATCTGACAATTTCAACCATAACCTTCGGGTAGGGCCATCTTTTGTCAAACAGCGGAGACTTATTTGTACTCCCAATAAGTTCTATTTAAGTTAACGGGTTAGGTCACAGTAACGGGTGTAAAATAATGTGCGAATTTAACCATTTTTGTTTCGTATGAAAAAGTGATTCACTCATAAAATTTATTACACATCTATTTAGTATGGATATCAAGCTGTTAGAAAGTATATATATATTTTTTTCGATGTACAAAATGGCCGACTACTACTATATTTTCTTTTGTTATCTTTTTTTTTGCGCTCCGCGGCGTGACATTCAGCATCCACAATTTTTTTACCTAAAACAAAAAACAAAAATTCCCGTCTATCTACATTAGAATACCTAGAGAAGTACGTACGGAATTTTAAAAATATTGTTTTATTCAAAGTTGTAGGTATTCCAATGAATTTGCAGTGAAACATTTCGTATAAAACTCCTCACAAAATGGAAAGTTTTCGATTAATCAGAAATTTCGTACGTACTTCTCTACGAAATGCAATTAGGAACATAACTTTTAATTTTGAAGTAAATCGAGTGAAAATTGTTTAAGTTATTTGTCACGCCAATTAGAAAAAAAGCTGTTTCGAGAAAAACGCGTTTAAAGTTTTAGCTACTCTATGGCCATGCCAGAGGTGGGCCTACGTTATACGCTCAAAGTCGGTGAAAATTTTTTTTATTGCTATAAATCGTTTAGTAACTTATTCTTATGATGATAAAGCACCGTTTTAGCGAAAAAAAATCGATTTTTTGAAAATTCCACTGTGGCTTTATCCCTTAAGAGGGAATGTCACCTCATCGCGGTCGGTATGGTAGAACAATTATAGATTCCCAAAAATCTCTGAAACGGCTCTTCAGATCCCGTCGAAACTTTGCCAAACGACGTCAAATAGATAGACGAACAGCTGTCTTCCCCTCAAATTTTCTGAATTTGAAAAAAAAAACTAGATTGGCTTATCATAAGCCAATCTACATTTTTTTTCTCAAATTCAGAAAATTTGAGGGGAAGACAGCTGTTCGTCTATCTATTTGACGTCGTTTGGCAAAGTTTCGACGGGATCTGAAGAGCCGTTTCAGAGATTTTTGGGAATCTATAATTGTTCTACCATACCGACCGCGATGAGGTGTCATTCCCTCTTAAGCAGAATGAAGATAATCGAATTCCACAGATGATACACTCCGGAAGAATTTTTTGAAGGGTTTAGCCTACTGTGAAAATAACGAAAACTTGTTAGTCGCTTGAGGCAACTCAAACTGAATAGGTAGGTCCAACGTATGGTGCAGGAATCGCAGATCGAAGGTAAACTTATGATTACAACGATGAAACTGCTAGTACAACTTTCAACACGTTTTTCTCGAAACTATGTTTTTCAAAACGGTGTAAACGAATTCACGACATCCAATAAGCGGATTGACTTGAAATTTGATACACGTATTTCGTGTAATAGTGAAGGGTGTCCCAAAATAACCCGACATTTTGATTCATTAATAAAGCGTATTATTTATTTTAAAATACGAATATTTTAATTTTAACATAAGTTAAAACAATGAAGGTTATGTGTGGAACACAATATCCGATAAATGGCATAAACGGCATGGACTTGGAAGATGTATTCTTTCATGAAGATGGCGCAACCTGCCACACTGCGGGCGAAACAATACATTTATTGCGGACGAAATTTCATGGTCGTGTTATCTCGCGCCGCGGCGCCGTGAATTGCCCACAGAGATCGTGCGATTCGACGCCACTCCTTTCTTTCTTCTGGGGATTTCTGAAAGGAAAAGTGTATGCTAATGATCCACAGACCATTCAGGAGGTCAAGGAAGCAATTGGACGCACCATTAATGAAATTAGTCCGCAATTATGCCAAAATGTTATTGACAATTGCGTCAAAAGAGTGACCGTTTGCAAACAGGGACGAGGCCGCCATTTATCGGCTATTGTGTTGCACACATAACCTCCATGTTTGTACCTTATATTAGAATTACAATATTCGTACTTCTCAAATAAATAATACGTTTTATTGATAAATAGAAATGTCAGGTCATTGTGGGACAATCTAGTTTAGTCTTGCCCGACGTTTTTCTTTTCAACATTTTCTTAATTAGATATTAACAATAAACATGTCATTTTTTCTTGGAAAATCGAGAAAAAAAGTTAAAATTTTGTTCTTATGTTTGAAGCACGATAATGAAATAAGCTCGGGCAAGTGAGCAAATATTATCATTTTTAAGAAAAAACCTCGTTTGTTTTATTTCAGATCAACTGGGTGGCCAAAATCGAGTACACCGTTGAGCCCCTTACGTCCAAAGGTCCTTCACGAGATTGTTTATGACTTCTTTAATGATTAACATTTTTTTATAAAATTTTGTACACAACTTTGATAATGTACATACAAATAAATGTCCCAACGATTTTCCAATCATCTTACCTGTTCCATCAAAATGAATTTTTCTTAAATAACCCTAATTTTTTCCCAACATGCTCAATATATTCTGGCAAACACTGCTCATTACAAAAATACGCTATGTATTATTTTATCGAAGAGGACTCGGAAGGCTACCCAGAACCATATTTTTCGAGGTCGAAAAATCTGTGCGCAAAACCCTTAAGGGTTTAACATCTAGTTGGATTTTTTTGCAAATATCGATTTTTGGTTTTTGACGGATTGTCAAAATGTAACATTTCAAAAATATTCTCCGAAAACTTTAGATCGATCCGTTCAAAATTGAGGGGGTTATGGGCGTCTATAGGTAGGATCCGCGAACCGGCGATCTTCAAACGCGTGTTTCTCAAAATAACTTTTTCAAGATCGGTGACCATTGTCACCGGTTGTTAGATTTTGATGTTTTTCGAAAATCCTACGTCATTGTACAGGAAATACCTTCCAGTCTAACGACATGTTTTCCTTTTTCGGTTTCAGCTACTCAATCGGCCGGGATCATGTCAGCAGTGGAGGAACTTTTTTTTTGGCGCCTCCGAAGGCAGCGCATAAGTCGCTTGGATCTCAATATTTTTCTATGAAAACATTATGTAATATAGGTACAATATAGCGAAATATATTCTTACTTTTCCGAAACATTTAATTGAGTACTTTTCTTCCAAAAAATTCCCGAAAATCATCGAACACTTCAGCGTTAACGCTGGTATAGCCCCTTCAATCCTTCGTCCAAGCACTACATAATTTCATGCAAAAACTAAATGCCCTTGATTTTTTAATTACGGATGATTTGTTTCCCAGCTGCAGGACGCGATGGACATTTTTCAAACGATTCTGCACAAACGATTGTATCTGCCGCATTTATTCCTATTTTCAATACACAAAATGAAGAAGATCATACTCTTCAATGCAAAAAAATCTGCACCCGCTTGTCCAGAAAAAAAATCACGAATTCTTTTTTTTCGTGCCACGAGTTGGATGTAACGCGTTAAAAAGCACATGGCCACCCTGTGAATATTCGTATGATACAATTCACAGCGGGCAGTGAAGATCTTTCGAAGAGCTCCTTTGTTTACGCGTTCGTAAAAATAACGATATGGAAACGTTGAGTTTTCGTGTCACGCGCGGGCATCGCGATCGCCGAAGATGCCAGCGTGCGCGCCCAAATGTTGGCAGCAATCGCACCACCGTAAAAAGATCGTGACGCGGGGCACGCACGACAAACAAAACTGCACACAAAGTGGCGATCGTGTGGAAGACGAAACGGGAGGTTGGAACCGGCGATTCTGCTTCGTCTCACGAAGCGCGCGCACGACATAATTACTCGCGTCCCTCGCGAACCGATATTCGCGTTCGCGAACTCTCGTATCGTTTGGGAAAGAAACGCAGGGAGGAAGAGGGAGGAAGAGGGAGGAAGAGTGAGCGAAAGAGAGAGAAAGAGAGAAAGAGAGGGATATAGGAACATAGGTACACAAGCGATTACGAAGCCGAGCTCTTTGACTCTTTTGCTCGCGGACGAAAACGACCGACGTACCGGTAGTGCCCCATCGGAGTTGCAACGAAGACGACCAGCGATCAAACTGTAGTGTGCCAACGGACCGCCACTTTTCGAACGGATAGCATCGAAAATTGCTCGTGCAGTCTCGCGATCGCGAGAACGCTGAGAATAGAAACAAATAAAGGCAATTCCCGTGAGATCAACCTACGAAAATCATGGCGAACTCGAAAGAAATTTCGATTGTGTCAATTATCACTGCTCGGGGTGAGTACGACTTTCATCACACGATAATCCTATAAAAAAAGAATGTGCGCGAATATAAAGTTTTCTGAACTCTAATGTCGTGGGAAATATTCGCGGCTTCTTTTTTGTTTTCTTCTCGCGTAATGTCTTCGTATGGTGATCTGCGTCCGCGTCCCTTTCACAGAGGGCGTTGGACGGAGATGGCAGAGCAGACAAAAAACGCAGGGTTGATCGAGCGTTTCACCGATGCGAATTGCATTTTTTTTTAGATGTAGATAAAAAAGATAGGTTTCGATAAAAATGTAACTACGTCATTTTAACGAGTTTAGATGAATACCATCGTCGTGATGAGATGAAGTCTGAGTTTTTCCGCTGTTATAAGCCTTGAGGCGGGATATACATTTAGACGGGAAAAAATTGAGCAATTTTGGCGGATTTTTTAAACTAAGTAATAAGTATTCTACATTTATCAAACTGTAGAACTGTATAAGGTAGCAATATTGTCAATATTTCTACCAAGTCTCAACTCAACCGGCTTAATAGTTTTTGAGTAATCCTGCACGCCAATTTCGATAATGCAGTTTTGAGAAAAACGCGTTTGAAGTTTACGCCCGCTCCGGATCCGAGCGGTGAGGTTAACGGGCGTTCGAAGTTTTTTCAAATTTCGCTTTGAAATCGTAACGTTTAAAGTTTTTGAAGTTTTTTTTTTCGAATTTCGCTTTGAAATCGTAACGTTTGAAATTGTTGAAGTTTTCTTCTTCGAATTTCGCTTTAAAATCGTAACGTTCGAAGTTTTTGAAGTTTTTTTTTCGAATTTCGCTTTACAATCGTAACGTTTGAAAATTTTGAAGTTTTTTTTTCGAATTTCGCTTTAAAATCGTAACGTTTGAAGTTTTTCGAATTCCGCTTTAAAATCGTAACGTTTGAAGTTTTTGAAGTTTTTTTTTCGAATTCCGCATTGCAATCGTAACGTTTGAAGTTTTTCGAATTTTGCTTTGAAATCGTAACGTTTGATATTTTTCAAATTCCGCTTTGAAATCGTAGCGTTTGATTTTTTTTTCGAATTTCGCTATGAAATCGTAACGTTTGAAGTTTTTGAACTTTTTTTCGAATTTCGCTTTACAATTGTAACGTTTGAAGTTTTTGAACTTTTTTTCGAATTTCGCTTTGAAATCGTAATGTTTAGAGTTTTCCGAATTCGGCTTGGAAATCGTAACGTTTGAAGTTTTTGAAGTTTTTTTTTCAAATTCCGCTTTGAAATCGTAATGTTTGAACTTTTTTTCGACTTTCGCTTTGAAATCGTAATGTTTAGAGTTTTCCGAATTCCGCTTGGAAATCGTAACGTTTGAAGTTTTTGAAGTTTTTTTTTCGAATTTCGCTTTGAAATCGTAACGTTTGAAGTTTTTGACGTTTTTTTCTTCAAATTTCGCTTTGAAATCGTACTGTTTGAAGTTTTTGAAGATTTTTTCTCCGTATTTCGCTTTAAAATCGTAACGTTTGAAGTTTTGCGAATTTCATTTCGAAACTTTTGGGAAATATTCTACGTGTGTAGTTCTACCGTTTAAAGAAGAAAACAAAAAGAAATCAATTTTTTGAGCGTTGTAAATTTATATCCCGCCATTACCGGTTAACCCTAGCTCGTGCCCAGAAAAAAGAGGAATTTTCGTAATTTTTTTTGGGAAAACGTGTGCTGGTTTTTAAATATTTTTTTTTTACTATAAAAAGTGTGGTTTTAAGTATTTTTTAATCATTTTTGTATTGATAAATATTTCTAAATGTGGTAGATACAGTGGTTCGTTATTTACAATTTTTGTATTGGAAAATGCAAACCCAAACAAACCCAAACAAAGTGACGACTCGAAAACAAATCAACCGAAATGAAAGGTCAAACGCATTCAGTTTTTGGATGAAATTATCTAGTGCTTGGATGAAGGATTTACTAGAATATTGATGTTTGAAAAAATTGCCGAAGTTCAAATTGAAAGTGTCGATTTTCGGTGGAAAAAACACTTTATTTTCGTTGATAAAAAAATAAAACTATACGGCCAAAAAAGAATTCTTTCGTTCAAGCACTCCTTTTTGATACGTAAAAGGAACTAGTAAAATTTAAAGTTGATCGGTGCAGTGATTTTTGAGATATCGTGGTCAACGATTGTTTTAAAATAAAAAAAATGCATATTTTCATTTTAAGGGAAAACGCGTTTAAAGTTCGCCAGTTGGCAATATCTACCTATAAACACCCACAACACCCTCAATTTGGAAAGGATCGACTCGAAATGTTCAGAGAATATTTTAGAATGTTATATTTTGAGAATCCGTCGAAAACCAAAAAACGATATTTAAAAAAATGCCAACTAGGTGTCAGCTCTCGATGAAATACTCACAGCGCTCATTCACTATAAAACGCCGAATTGAATGGCTATTTTTCATAACAATCTCCAATGAATTATCCATATTACATTTTTGTCGTTACGATTTAGTGACCCGCAGATACTTCGAAATTGAACCTTTAAAAAATATTGACATTGAAGTTGCATCGTTAGATCGCAATGAAAATTATTTTTTTTTATTTTCCAAATTTTCTTTGGCAGATTTGAACTACGAAAATTCCACAAACATTTTTTCGGATTCCTATTTAGCGATCTACAACAAATTCGCAACATATGAATTTAGATAATAGTGAAAATGAGAAATTTAAAAGAATTTTCGGTGCATTCCACCGATGCAAACCTCGACCCTATTGAAAAACGTATTTGAGTCCAAAATATCAGTACCCATGAACCTTATTCGTCGGTGAAACGCGCTCCCTAAAGTCCACCTATTAAACTCAATTTGTAAAGATATTGAGTTTAATAGGTGCACTAATGCACTTTTTTGCGTTGTGCAACGTTCGAAATTATTTTCTTAAACTTAAGTTGAAATGAGGGGGGAGTAGGGATGGTGAAATGTTATTTAAAATTAAGAGGTCTTCTCACTTCAGACTCTAAAAAGAGGCTATTTCCGAATTTTTTTTTGATAGGTTTATATTATAGATTTGATATAAAAGTTGTTACACTCAATAAATACACTTTCGAAAGACATTAAAAAAAATGTTTTTATTTATTTAAGTCACTATTTATAGACGAAAATGGTAGGTAAAAAAATGTCAAAAGTCAATGATTCAGTATGTTAATGGCTATAGCGCATATCATGCGATTTTTGATATATGCAAAAATAACAAAATAGCGGACATTTTTCGAAAAAACAAAAAAAACGTTTTCTTTCACCGTTGTTGGCAAAAGAATAGTGAATATCAAAATTAAAAAAAAATCCTTGATATACGCTATAGCTATAATTGTAAAGAATGTGTGGTTAAAATTTCATAAGGATCGGTTCAGTAGTTTCAAAGATTTTATCAACAAGCCGTCGAACAACGTTGTTTCGAGAAAAACGCGTTTAAAGTTTGTTTGGGTTACATAAATATATAACAAAATTTTTAAATGTATTTCGAAATTGTATTTATTAAGTGTAACAACTTTTGTATCAATATCTATAATATAATCAAATACAAAAAATCATGAAAATAGCCTTTTTAGCGTTTAAAGTGAGAAAACCCCTTAAGGAGTTTCGGGACAATTGACGAAATGTTACCAATTGATTCAAATTTATACACTCAATTCTTTATGGTATACTAAATGCACCGTCGAAATTTCAAATCGATCGTCTACACCGTTTCTATAAAATTAACAAATGAAAAAAAAAATTTTCAACTTGGAGCATTTAACGTTATGCCACTGACGACGAAAATGTCATAATATGCTGAGCGATTTGACAGTTTTTCATAATATTTTTTTTTATTTCACACTATTTCGTGCGTAAAACTGTCATTCAGCGATGAACGTAGCATCTCCTTATGTTGAAAAGTATTTTTTTTTTAATTACAAATTTTATAGAATTGGTGTAGACGATCGATTAAAAATTTGAAGGATGCATTCAATATAGACAAAGAATTTACTGTATAAATTTGAATCAAATGGTAACACTTCACAAATTGTTCCGAAACTGCTTAAGAATGGCTTTCTTTGGTGATGCTGAAGTTTGCATCGTTGGAATCCAACGAAAGTAATTCTTTTTTCTATGGTACTGAAGTTTGCATCGTTGGAACGCAACGAAAATATATATTTTTTTTCATACTGCACGATTTTGTTATGGCTCATTTAGTCCATAAAAATCACTAAAACTTTTAAAAATATCATTACGAGAGATCCATTACCTAAACCTGCAAAAAAGAGTTTAGGAAGTAATCAAAAATAAAGAAATAAAAAAATTAAGAATTTTCGTTGGATTCCAGCAATGCAAACTTCAACTTTTTTGTCAATTTAAGATACGAAAATAGCTCAATCATTTTTTCTCATTCCCAAAAGAGATCCACGATCTCAATCTACAAGAAATTAAAGATTGTGACAAAAATGAAGAAGTTAAAAAAATTGCAACGAACATTTGTTGCATTCCAACGATGCCACCTTCAACGCCATTTTCTCTGTTCGTGTGTTTTTTTTACTTTACTCTCAAAACTTTTGAAATAATTCTCTCGACAAGTGCAAAAAGTTGAGCTCTCGAAGTTTTCGAGCGAAACGGAAAACTCATCGATTGGAACATCGCTAATTGGTCGTTTGTATAAGTCGAAAAATAACGTATTCATTGGGCGCGTGAGATGAAGATAGAAAATATATAACGAACATACACTGCGGAAATTCAGAGATACCAGCATCGAAACGAACTTCGCAGTTTTTATCTTCCACGGTTAGGGACGTGGTCAAAGCGTAAAATATTATGGATGACAATCAATCACCACGAAATAGCTCGCGTTAAGACAATAATTCCCACGTGTGTACCGTCAAACTCTCCCGTGATGCTTCTACGTACGTGCATGGCTACTCACACGCCTGTGTATATACGAGTGTGCATTCACAGGGTGAGCCACTCCGAATTGGACACTCGAAGCTGAAAAGTTGCAAACTGTCCATGTGTAGTTCAGAAATTGTATGGAAAAGTGTTATGCTATTAGGGGACATTCTGAAAGAGTTGTCAGATGAAAGTATTTTAAGGGGCTATATCAGTGTGAACGCTGAAAATTTGGGTGATTTTCGGGAATTTTTTGCAAGAAAAGTACTCAATTAAATGTTTCGGAAAATTGAGAATATATTTGGCTATATTTGACCTATATTACATAATTTTTTCATAGAAAAATATTGAGATCCAAGTGACTTATGCGCTGCCTTCGGAGGCGCAAAAAAAAATTCCTCCACTGCTGACATGATTCCGGCCGATTGAGTAGCTGAAACCGAAAAACGAAAAAATGTCGTTCAACTGGAAGGTATTTCCTGTACAATGACGTAGGATTTTCGAAAAAAATCAAAATCTAACAAAATGGCGTAGTTATGAAAAAAAGTCTGTTTTCTTGCCTATAAAATGGTCGTTTTTTTCAATGCCAAATCGTCAATTTTCATCCAATCAAAAATATCCTACGTCATTGTAGAGTAAATATATTCAAGAGTACTTGGTTCAAATTTCAAGTCAATCGGATAATTGCTCTTTGAGTTACAATGTCAGCAAATATGAAAAATATCATTTCGAGAAAAACGCGTTTAAAGATTGAACTATCGATTTTTGCAAGATAAAATGATATTGATATAAATGATAATGATTTTCTTGAAAGTGTAAACTGTCGAAAAAGGCAAAAAAAAATCGATTTTTTGAAAGTGTCACACTGGTATAGCCCCTTCGTTTTCTTCCTTTCAATTACCGTCACATAGAAACTATACATGTTCTAATTGAAAAAATGTTTGAACTTTTTTGCAAATCAAAGTCTACGGGAAGCTAGACTGCACGCCGATTCGCAACTCCCGCGGCGACCTTGCTGTAACACTCTGCCACGGCTCCGCCATTTTAATGATGAATCAATTTGAAAAAATTGTTTCGTATACTTAAGTATACTATTAACGTATACCTAAAGTTTGATGATTGTAGAATAATTATTTCTTAGTTTAAAAAATCCCTCGATATTGCTTATTTTCTTCCTGTCCAAATGTATATCCCGCCTTAACTCCGAGTTGATACGAAGTCATGATGGTCGATCATTTGATGTTCAGTGATTTGATGTTCATTGGCTGCCTTTGGGCAGCCGCAAATAGGCGAATTTTCAAGATTTCTTTGTGTCAAAACTACTTATTCTACAAAACTAAAATTCTATGTTGACATTATTATATCTTTTAATATACCGAAAACAATTTTTATTTTCTTTAACATTTGAAAATAGCGGAATTGGCGACGCTTGCTTCAGAGACAGTTGCCGCCTGAGTTCCACGGCGTGCAACCTAGCGTCTGGTACACTGGTCCGAAACATCAGAGCTAATTCTGTTTAGATTTCTAAGATGCCTACGCTCTATGTGAACCTAAAAAATCATCATGAAAGTGAAAATTCGTAAAATGGTATGTGTTTGAAAAAATAATATATTTTTTATGAAATTTTCACTATTTGTCAATGAAAAAATCGTTTTTTCAAATAATTTTCTAGGAACTTTAGGTTCAAATAGACGGTAATTATGTTATCCAAAAGTGTGCAAAAATTCAAAATGATCTATCGGATAGTTTTTGACTTATCTTGTACGAGGTTTACGAAAAAGTGGTTTTCAGGAAAACATCATTAAAGTTTCAAGACGCAAAAATGTTGTGGCTGTAAATGACCTACCGATTAATCTGCGATTTCGGGGCCATAAAGTCAGTAGTAGTCCCTCAACTTCCGCGTGGAGTTCATTTTCGGTCATAAGCTCTTAACGATATAACGGGATCTCTCCCCTTAACCGTTTCGAGCTATTTCCCGTTTCATTTATTTTCCTCGAAATCTTATTGATTTCGTTTAAAAAACAACCCCAAGAGGAGGGGGTGGGGTGAAAACTATATTGACAAAAAACGAATTTCCATTTTTGTCTTTGAGCTTCAGATTTGTCGTGCCGAGTGAAATGTAGACATTCGTAGAATTTGGAAATAGCTTTAAAATTCTAACTGATTTTTGTCTACAATCCATATTTCACATCATGTTGAAGTTTGCATCGATAGAAAGCACGGAAATATTTGTTCACTAAATTTCCCAAATTTTATTTAACATATTTAGGCTATAACAATCCCGCGACCATCTTTTGGGCTCTTTAATTAGCGATTTACAACCCGAACCTACAAAATATGATTTTCCATACCAATGAAAAATAAGGAAGTAGAAAAAGAATTTTTTTTTACTTCCTTATTTTCAGCATATAGTTGATATAAGGCACCTTATATCAACTACACGTTGATATAAGTTGATATAAGGTGCCTTATATCAACTCATTTTAACATATATTTGTTGATATATCATATAAGTTGATATATCAACTTATATCAATTTATAAGATATATGTTGATCCTATACAATCAAGATCAACTTATATAATTGAATTATATAAGTAATTTTCAGAGTGTAATGAATAATTTACAACCTGAACCTAAAAAATATGATTTTCCATACCAACTAAAAATAAGGAAGTAGAAAAAGATTTTTTTACCTCCTTATTTGCAGCATATAGTTGATATAAGGCACCTTATATCAACGTATTTTTACATATATATGTTGATATATCAACGTATATCAACTTATAAGATATAAGTTGATCTTATATAATCAGGATCAACTTACGTAATTGAATTATATAAGTAATTCAATTATATAAGTTAGTAATAAGTTATATAATTGGGTTTGAAGTTCAAGTCCATTATTTCGGAGAGTTGATATACGTTGATATAAGTTGATCAACTTATATAATTCAATTATATAAGTTGATAATTGAATTACCAACTTATATCATTGGTAATGCAATTATACAAGATGGTAATGAGTTATATAAGTTGATATATCAACTTATATCAACTTATAAGATATAAGTTGATCTTATATAATCAGGATCATCTTATATAATTGAATTATATAAGTAATTCAATTATATAAGTTAGTGATAAGTTATATAATTAGGCTTGAAGTTCAAGTCCATTATTTCGGAGAGTTGATATACGTTGATATAAGTTGATCAACTTATATAATTCAATTATATAAGTTGATAATTGAATTACCAACTGATATCATTGGTAATTCAATTATACAAGACGGTAATGAGTTATATAAGTTGATATATCAACTTATATCAACTTATAAGATATAAGTTGATCTTATATAATCAGGATCATCTTATATAATTGAATTATATAAGTAATTCAATTATATAAGTTAGTGATGAGTTATATAATTGGGCTTGAAGTTCAAGTCCATTATTTCGAAGAGTTTTCGCGCGTCCGATTTCTACCAACTCACCCGGTATACATATATATTACAGGCAGTACAGATCTCGCGAGTTATAATTCGTCGACACGACAAGGTCGTGAAAACTTTTGCGAGAAGATGTGAAATAATGGAAGATATTACATAAACGAATTACACGTACGACAATACCAACGTGGCGCTTGTCACTTGTGTGTAGTTTTCCGATCGGCTCGCTCCAGTAATTCCCGATTAATCGTCCATCAATTATTCGGTTGTAAAAGAAAACGATTCAACGTATATAGCTCTGTAGGAGGCTTTTCCAGGCGAATCAACGGAGCAAACCGAAGTGGACTCGGTGATGCTGATAGGAAAGGCGATAACCTTAAAATCAGTACGTGGCGTATGTGCTAGCTAATTAAGTTTCACAAGAGCTACAGAAGAACAGAGACGTGACTGTACATCGACATGGAAAAAAATAATCTCGAATAGTTTTGTAACGACCAATAAGTCATCCCTCGAATGTCCCGCTGTTGATAGATCGGCTGCAATTGGAAAAAAAAGAAACGCGACTTCGTTGCGAGAATTTTTTCTTCGTCGAAGCGAACGCAGTCATGGAAATAAGCGACGATATTTTCGGGACTATCCTTGCGTGCGGGAAACAATAGGCATTGCAAGCAGCAACAACGTTTGAGGAGGATGAAGCGTTAGCCACGATCCGAGATTTGAAAAAAATAAAAATATATTCCATTGTCTAGACTATACTGAGTCTTTACGAATTTTTTGAGAATATTTCACGACGAAACAGTAGAGATAAATTTATATGTAAAAATATATTTAAAAAAAAAACAAGCTTTTAAGTTACTGTACTAAACTGTAGAAAATATTTTTTTCTACCAAGTCACCTATATGTGGCTATCAATAAAAACTTGGGGCGTGAAAAATGTTTAAATGTTTAACGGAGACTTTGTCCTTGGAGTGCCATATTTCAGGTGTTTACATTTTATTTTTTCTAAAGGAAACGAGTAAAGCGTTTTGAGTACGGTTTTTTCTGGCTTTTATTCATGATATACAGAACGTTAAAAAAATAAATAAAAAAACCAAAATGGCGGCCGTTGCAGCTCCGCGAAAACAGGTCCTCAAATCGCGGGAGGTAAACGGCTGACATCACTGCCCCCTCTTTGTTCATCTGAAACACAAATTCAAAGCATATTATCAATCTGTGACCCTTTGGTCATGGAATGACGGATGGGTTTTTCGTTTAGTACAAATTTCGGAAAATGGCGGCAATTTAAAAAAAAATCGAATTTTCGCGTTTTTTTCGCATAAAAAGATAAATAATAAATGCAAAAATGTATCTATCGAAAAAACGATCCGTCATTCCGTGAAGACATATTTTCTGAGTATGCTCTCCAAATTTCAGGTCGATATGTTAATTACAGCGGTCAGGAGAATGTCAGCCATTTTTAAAAACGTGTTTTCGAGAAAAACGCGTTTAAAGTTTTGTAATGTGTGTACACAAATGTGTTTATAATTACCGCTAATCGGCAATGCCTGGTCCATAGAGGCATCCCTATTCTTCTTCTAGCTGCTCATGTTGAGCCGCTAACATCTCCCGCCGATTTCAAGGACAGTCTCCCTTAATAAATTTGATTAATTCAGTTTTATTAACCGTATTCGATTTCGCACGATAATAATTTCTCTAATTAGAGAATATAATTAGAGAGATAATAATTAGAGAAATTATTATCGCACGTTTATACTCAGTTTCAGGAATTTGATTTAAGAAATCTAAGGTTGATTTACAGTAAATTAAATACAGTTGATATGTTAACGGATTTATGTAAGTTAAAGCTTATATGTCTAATTGTTGAGCTCTCCAAGCTTTTATTTATAGTCACATAGTGACTTGGTAAAAAAGACTATTTTATACTTTTTGGTACATTAAGGGGCTATACCAGTGTGAACGCTGAAAATTTGGGTGATTTTCGGGAATTTTTTGGAAGAAAAGTCCTCAATTAAATGTTTCGGAAAATGAAGAATATATTCGGCTATATTTGACCTATATTGCATAATTTTTTCATAGAAAAATATTGAGATCCAAGCGACTTATGCGCTGCCTTCGGAGGCGCCAAAAAAAAGTTCCTCCACTGCTGACATGATTCCGGCCGATTGAGTAGCTGAAACCGAAAAAGGAAAAAATTTCGTTCAACTGGAAGGTATTTCCTGTACAATGACGTAGGATTTCCGAAAAATATCAAAATCTAACAAAATGGCGTAGTTACGAAAAAAAAGTCTGTTTTCTTGCCTATAAAATGGTCGTTTCTTTCAATGCCAAATCGTCAATTTTCATCCAATCAAAAATATCAAGAGTACTCAGTTCAAATTTCAAGCCATTCGGATAATTGCTCTTTGAGTTACAATGTCAGCAAATTTGAAAAATCTCATTTCGAGAAAAACGCGTTTAAAGATTGAACTATCGATTTTTGCAAGATAAAATGATATTGATATAAATGATAATGATATTCTTGAATGTGTAAACTGTCGAAAAAGGCAACAAAAATCGATTTTTTGAACGTGTCACACTGGTATAGCCCCTTAATAATATATTTCATGAAAAATTGGCATCTACAGAAGAAATCTATATCTCGTATACTTTTTTTTGAGGTTCGTTGATAAAATGCATAAACCGTAATTTGACTCAACTGGAGCGCTCCAACCTCCTTAATGCGTTACACGGCGTAGCTCGAAGTCGGCCCATTGCACGTGGGAGATTGATTCAGTAATATATCGGGCATATAAAAACGTAAGACTTTTTAGCTTGCGCGGGCGTTCGGACTCGCGATAAAAAAAAGTTATGACGCTGAGAAAGGCTTATTAAGAGATTAATTGCAAAATGCTCAGATGGTTCAGTTGTACCTTTTCATCTCTCGCGCGCACACACCCACGCGCGCGGAATGTTGATTTTGAGGACATTCGACTTCTGAGATCGTCCTCGTAGTCCCTATGGTCCCTGTACTCAATATCAATCCCAATGTCGTCTAGATCCCGTATGCCAGTTTTTACACCGTCGTAAAATGGCCAAATTCGACATTTTACATCGTCGTAGAATGGGCAAATTCGATTGTACAAAATTTATCACTTTTCTGTCATTATACGTTGATAATTATAACATATCGAGCTGCATGTACAGGAAATATGATATAATGATCGCACTTTGCCGATTTTGCTTTTTTTCGCATTATTCCTTTTATTGCTTGCCAGCACCGCGAGTTGGAAATATCGACGTGGCTACATTGACGTGTCGCTGCAAAATACTTCGCAGCATGTCAATTGGGAAACGTGATGAACGTGCGTTTCTTAACACGGAAGTTTGTGTTTTTTTTAAAGGTGTATTTATACAATGTATACGTATCGTACGTTTTCGCCGATCGTTTAACTGGAAAACAGTCCTCGCGATACAAAACAGGAGGCAAATCGAAATTTTTTAAGGGGTTAAACTACTGTGATCCGGAAATCGGTGTAGTTTAAAAAAATAATTTTGAAGGGGAAAAGATTATTGAAAAATCGTTCAGACATTTATTCGTATGTACATTAACAAAGTTGTGTACCAAATTTCATGAAAAATCTACAGACATTACACAAAGTGCAACTATTTCATGGTATTGAAAATGTGATCAGACTTTTCGGGCAATAAAAACAGGTAAGTGTTAATAATATGAGTTAGTTTTTTTATTATTTTTCAAAGAATATTGATACATTGAGGGATGTAATTGGTTTTGGTTATGTTTGTTTGGAATTGTTTGGATTTGTTTGGGTTTGTATAATAATGGTTATATAACTTTTCTAATATATTTGTAATATGAGTTGTAACATAATTTCCAAATTAATAACAAGATTAGGGTGTGGAGACGGCATTTATCAATCGAGCCAAGCATTAAGCATGTCGCATGTCCCCCCACTCTACTACAGCCAATGGCAGTGGAGTGGCGGTAGCGTAAGTTTCGTGGACATCCAGCTAACTCAGCCCCCTATACCCAGCCTACCTCAACACATGAGATATTCCACGTGAATCCGGTGAACTTTTTCCCTGACCCCCGCCAATTCGATTTAATTTTTTTTAATTTGAATCCATTGACTCTAAATGACACCCTGAATTTTTTTCACACTTTTCGATACAACCATTAATAAAAAAAAATTCTCCGAAAAAAAAACGCCAGCTTTAAAAATCTGAAAAAATTCCCAAAAATGCGTGATTATATGTAAAAATTTTCAAGCTATCACCCGCAGTGGAAGTATGATTTTTTCTGTGCTTTCTGAGCGATTAACGTTAAAAAAAATCCGAAAAATTCGAGGACCGCTTACTTCAGGCGGATACTTAAATATTTTGATACCCACAATACATTTTTTTGACCATTTTTGAATAACCAAATCACACTCATGAACCTTGAACAGTTAGCAGTCAATTTTTCGGATTTTTTAAACGTTAATCGCTTAGAAAGTCCAGAAAAAATCATACTTCCACTGCGGGTGATAGCTTGAAAATGTTTAAATATAATCACGCGTTTTTGGGAATTTTTTCGGATTTTATAATGGGGGCGTTTTTTCGGCCATTTTTTTTTCTTAAGTAAGGGTTGTTTCGAAAAATGTAAAAAAAATGCAGGGTGTCTTTTAGATGCAATGAAATCAGATTAAAAAAAAATAATCGAATTCGCTCGGGTCAGGGCAACAGTCCACCGGATTCACGTGGAATACCTCATATACAGTTTTAAAAGCATTTTCAATTCTAACATTTTCAATGCTAAACAGCTGTTAAGAAAAAAACGTCGGTCAAAACTAAATTACTATTACACTGAATAAGTGTATCAAATTTCAAGGTAATCCGTTCATTATATGTCGAAAAATCGTGTACACCGTTTTGGAAAACATAGTCACAAAAAAAAAGCGTTCAAAGTTTTACTAGCAGTTCTATCGTAATCATAAGTTTACCAGCCTATCTCAACAAACATATACAGTAAAATCATTTTCAATTCGAACATTTTAAATTTTACCAAATTTCAAATTAATTTGTTCCGTTTTGAAAAACAGTTGAAAAAAAACCAGTTATATCGTTGTAGTCATAAGTTTACCATTCATCTGCGATTCCTGCACCAAATGTTGGACCTTCCTCTTCAATTTGAGTTACCTCAAGCGACGAACGATTTTTTGACATTTGTTACTGTAGCCTAAGCCCTTAAATCGTATTTAAAAACAAACAATCGATCGTTGATGAACTTTCAGTAAAATTAGAAAGATATTCTTCGCACATAATTACGGAGATTCGATAAATCCCGAGAATTAGTGACGAAAAGTGTCCTAACCATGGAAGAAAAAGAAATGCATGAGATTGGGGGTCTTCCGGGTGGCATATCCGCGTTTACTTTTAATTGAATTATCCAACATATTTTTTGGGAGCATAAGCAGGTTTCTTCTGAATTATTGTCAAATCGAAAATAAGTGATAATCAATTATTATACTCAACAATAAACTGGAATAAAAAATTTCCCTCGAATTTGGTAGATTTAGACATTTTTACATTTTCTGCGAAAAGTTGCGGCTACGGAAATTTTTCTGCTAGTCACTTTTTTCTGAGTTTTATCATGAAGGGGGGAGATAACTTTAGGCGAGAAAAAAATGGGTGATTGTCATTTTTTTTTTCAAAGGAAAGATTCATTCACCATTTTTGAGACTAAGGGTGAGTTTTATTACTACATTCGGCTGTTGGCATGGTAGTTTTTAATTTTTATTAATCTTTGAATATGGCGGAGATGTGGGACAGTCGTCTGGACGGGTTGCGGCGGATGTTGTCAGACGGCGTGACACGTAGCGTCGGCGGGATTAATCTGGAAAAATACCAATGAAGATTTTTCTTTCATTAACACTCATACGCAGAATATGAACCAAGAAAAAGTGAGGCATGTTGAAAATCGATGAAATGGTACGCTTTGGAACAAAACGATTGAATTTTCCGAAGAAAATGGCCACATTCTGCAGCAAAAAATCTCTTTTTTTAATTTTTCAACAACATTTAGAGTCATATTTTAGACAATGAGGTTAGAAAGATTTATACTAAGTTTCATCAGAATTGGTCGATTAGTTTTTTAGCCATGCGTCACGTCAGTTTTGAAAATGCCGTTTTGAAGACCACGCCATGCCTTCGCCATTTTTGAAGATTAAGGGTTAGGCCACTCTAGAGGCCGAAAAAATAGGCTTTTTGGGGATTTTTTCTCAGAAAAACTACAAAATAAATCGAGATTACAAAAAAGGGTGTTTATCACACATATCAGTGACTGTATACAATAATTTTTTTGAAGCGTTCAATTTCAAAATGGCGACTGTGCAGCGTTTATCTCAAAACTGCATTCTTTAAGGTGGCCGGAAACATAACTCAGACAATTTTCAACCGATTCACTTGAAATGTTGAATATACCTTGGAAAAAACATTGTCTATGGAAGTACGTAGGATTTTTTTTATATTGCATAGTTCATTCGTTATTAATAATCATCTGACGATTTTTTAGACAAATTTTTCACTTTCCAAAAATTTGCAGCGTCGGCCCTACACTGACAAAAAAATCTTCAAATCAAATACTATGAGCATAAAATATTTCATAAAGTCAAAATGAAGTGAAGCACTTAATTGAGAGTTTTACGACAACGATTTTGGATCGTAATTCGTCATTCCCTAGCCTTTTGAGATGGTTTTAATCAAAGAAAATATTTCACCTGGATGCGAATCAAACCTGAAACCTACTTATTCATAGCTAGGCACGCTGCCCCTATGCTACCGAGTGTTTGTAACATCTGAATCGCAGATATGGCATAAGAGACCAAATGAATTCCTATAATTACTTTGTATCACATAAACTATATCAATTAGTTAATATCATTGTGATAATTAGAGAGTTCTATCGAATAATGCGCTATATATTTTTCAAACATAACCTATATATATATATATATATATATATATATATATATATATATATATATATATATATATATATATATATATATATATATATATATATATATATACACACAGGGTGTCCAATAGGAAGTTGCTGAAACTAATCGACTGTCATTTTAAAACACGTGCACAGAATCAGCAAAGCCAAATGCCTTTAAATAGAGGAAACTCTGCAGTTTTAAACGCACATAAATAAAACCCAGTCAAATATTTTTTATGTCAATTTATTACATCTTATAAAAATAACGAAAAAGTACAGTGATTAATGATAGATATTTTCCAAGTGCGAACCGTTAGATTCTGCACAAAAATCGATTCTCTTTTGAAAACCGTGAAAAACTGTGTCCAACATATCGTTCGTAATGCCGCGAACCACTTCCTGGATTGCCGCGATCAGTTCTTCTACTGTGCTGGGGTTTTTAGCGTAACAATGATCTTTAATGTAACCCCACAAGAAATAATCACAAGGGTTCAGGTCCGGTGAGTACGGAGGCCATTCTAGTCCGCCTTGAAGAAATTTAGGGTACCCCAGACCGATTACTCGAGTCCCATATACGCGATGAATAGCTTCAAACACCTCATGAGTCCGGTGCGGCGTCGCTCCATCTTGCACGAAGTAAACATTTTTAACCAGTCCCCTCTTTTTTGCATAAGGGAAGAATTTCGTTTCCAAAAGCTGTTTGTAACTCTCTCCTGTTACCGTAGATTCCAAGAATTGCAAATAAATTCCTTTTACTGAAATCGCTGCCCACGCCGTTACTTTCTGTGGATAAACGGACTTCGCTAGCGACATGTTGGGATTTTCCGTTCCCCAAAACCGGTAATTTTGCTTGTTTACGTACCCATTCATCCAAAAATGTGCTTCATCGGAATAAATAATCAATTTCTCATTAAGTTCTTCGGCTTCAAACATTCCCGTAATAGTGTTACAAAATTCGATGCGTTTCGTCATGGCATGTTCAGTTAACAATTGATGAGTGCTTATTTTATACGGATGGAACTTTAAAAAATATTTCAAAATGTTGTGTAATGATGATTTGGTTATTTTTAATGCTTGAGCAGCTTTCCGAATCGAATCATTTGGATTTTGCTTGAAATAATTCTCAACTTCGTTGATCTTCTCTGGTGTGGTCACCGTAACAGATGGACCTAGCAACTCGTGTCTACGGTCCTGGAGTGTACCATACTTCACGAAGTTATCGATTATCCTACAAAAATTAACGTAAAATTACTTCAATGCAGTTAAATTGAATTGAAACACAAGTTGTGTGATAGATGAATATGAATAAATATTCAATTCTTACCTTTTCAAAGTGTTTTCGCTGGCAACTCTATGAGTTTCAAACTTAGTACGAAACCCTCTATACGCATTACTGTAAATTTTTCCCCTCGAGAAGGAACACTCAATAAGATATACTTTTTCTTCCGTGGTGAGCTCATTCATTTTGACGCGCGCGTACTTGCTTCAACCACGGCTGGAATAAAACTGCGGGGCCTCGGGTATGCGCCTTAGAAAAAAGGACCTCTATTGAATTAATGGAGGGAAGAGACACTTATTTAGTTTTAGCAACTTCCTATTGGACACCCTGTATAATATATATAATTCCTCTTTCTCCATCCTCTCTACCCACACACCCCTTTGACAGGCCATTAGCTCAATCAAATAGAAAAATGGTTGACTCTGCAAAAATTATATTGAGCTAAAATTGAAAACAAATAAAATAGATCCATTTTGTGGATTCAACTAAATGTTTTATGAACAGATGAAACCGAATCACAGATTTATTAGGATTAAATCAAATATTTAGTTATTGGACGATATTAAATATATTTTGATTTGAATAAATGAATATATTGAAAATAAATCATTCCAATAATGGAATGCAATAGGAAAAATTTGATTCCACGAAAAATCGAGTTAATTCAAATGAAAAAAAAAAATCAAATAGACGCGGTTAATTAATATCAATAGAATTTTTCTGTCAGTGACTTGAACGCGCGAAAATTTAAATTGGCGCGAAGTAAAACGTTGTAATTTTCAAGCATTAGAAGCACACTTCAATAGATTTATATATGATTTAAAGAGCATTCTTCAAATTCATTGATTATAATCTCTTTTTTGTTCTTTGTTATCTAGCTTTTAATAAAGAAAGGTGACGGCATATTTTTTTTTTAAGAATTAAAAAAATATACGTTTTGTCAAAATCAGACCCGGAACGTTCTACCGAACTGTTCACTCGTTTTCTCAATTTGAATATTCAGTATTAATGCTCTCATCGATTTTTAATTAATCCCAGCAATTATCAAAATTGTTTTCACATCGAAATACTACAAACATCGAAACTTAACCTTACGGTAAAATGTCGATGCCACCAACGTTGCGCGTTACATTGTGCTGTTGAGCGAAGCTCAAACGGAAATACAAACAAACTGCTGTTTTGCGGTCAAGCATCGGCCGAACTCTGGTGTTGTCTGAATCATGGTAGCCAACGTCGGGTGAACTGCAGTGCCTAACGTCGCCGCGACGATCGGACGAGAGTTTCGACAACTCTGGGCCATAGTCGCGTTCCGATCGTTGGCTGCCGATGCGTCACCGCCTCACCGCCAAGCGTTGGCTGCACTCTGGGTCTGCAAGCGTTGGCCAACCACACCCGGGCGACGGATTAACCAGAGTCGGATGAAACGTAGTAGCCAGCGTTGCGCGAACTACCGGGCCGAACGTCGACGCGATGACCGAACGAGAGTTTCGACAACTCTGGGTCGTAGTCGCGTTCCGATCGTTGGCTGCCGATTCGACGCCGCTTAAGGAGGTACTTTTTTTTATTTTTTTTTTTATACCATTATCGAGACCTTCGTCCATGCGTATGCGGAGTTTCCACGAGATTTACCGTACACTTTCCGAGTTATTAATTGTTAAAGTTGGTGAATTAGTCACACGTAGACGACAAAATGTGCCTGTCCTCTCATATGTCGATTTTTTTTGCTACTTGGAGCCAAGAAACACGTAAAAAAAACTGACGGTTGAGTTCGTTGAATCTTTGTGATCGATAAGGCACCTTGAATTGGAAAGCTCACCGCAGAAATAAGCAATAAATTTAGAAATAACGTCGCAAAAACCGAAGTTTTCGGTGAGCGAGACTTCTCGTGACGTAACAGCAGCCATCTTGCTCGACGTGTGGCAACGCCGGATACCCGCGCAAATTTGATTCGTCTATCGGATATTTTTAACGCGAATTAAAAATATGATTGTGCGAAGCCGTACATTTTTTAATGGGTTATAAAGGGCCTTTCGTCGATATTTACTTGAAGTTCTTTTACGTACAGCAAAGGCATCTCAATTTTTCTGGCGACATGTACCTATACAACGCATCTATATATAAATTCAGCATGGGAGAACCGTCATATAAAATAAACGTTCCTTTTTATACCTGCAAATATTGTGAAAATTGGGAAAGGGAAAAATAACATAACAATCGATGAAATATGTTTTGACTTTGGACAGATTGGACATTGGACATTGAGGTTAACTTCAACGCGACGTTCATTATCTGCAATCGCAATATTATCTTTTCATTTTCTAATTCTTGTCCGTCAGAATCTACATTTGTCTCTAAACTGGACTTCAGGTACAATCCCATTACTCTTTTGATAAACTTCCACAGTATTTTCATTCTCCATGTTAACCGACTACAAAAAATAATAAGCCGGGCGCGTGGAACCGATGACAGCCACCGAAAATGCGACGATGCTAAACGTCAACGATATGGCGTACTACTGAAGTCGAGTAGTAGATTATTAAGGTTGTTTCCATATTATAAAAATAATAGGAAACTCGAAATTCAATACTTAAAAAATATTTCTCGAAAAATAGGCCATATACATATATCTAAAACGTGGCGATATTGCGGCGTGAAATAGACTCTAAGTTTACTAGCATGGTCATCACCGTACCTCCTTAATAGCCAAGCATCGCTCGCACATTTCGCCAACGCTGGGCCGTCATAGACCGTCGATCGTTGGCAGCCGACGAGCTGCCGCATACAGCCAAGCGTCGGCCGTACTCGAAACGTCCGCTAGTCGCACATGGGTTGTTGATAAAATCTTCGAAACTACTGAATCGATCCTTATGAAATTTTAACCACATATTCTTTATAACTATAAATATAGTGCATATCAAGGATTTTTTTTAAATTTTGATATTTACTATTTTTTTGCCAAAAACGGTCAAAAATACTTTTTTTTTTGTTTTTTCGAAAACCATCCGCCATTTCTTTATTTTTGCATATATAAAAAATCGTATGATATGCGCTATAGCCATTGTCATACTGCACCTGAAACCGTATGACTTTTTGTTTCGGATGATCCATCTCCGATCTATAAATCGTGACTTAAGGCCTTACATACACTTGTAGCGAGCGAAGGGACGTGATTTTCTTGATTTTTTTTTCGACGGGACAAAAAATGTTTATTAAAAAACTGTGAAGAACGTCAATTAGTACATATTGTCATGTACTTGTACAATTTTTTTTATTAAAAAATATTTCAAAATGGCGGAACTCCAGCTGTCTTCCTGGAGCGCCTTCTTTTGAGCATCAGTCCCGGTGGACATGATAACTCGAGAACGGTTCATCTGAAATCACGATTTGAAAAAGATTTCATTAGTATATTGCTGGTATGATCTGTAAACATTTTGATTAAAAAAAAACTGACGATAATTTTAACAACAAAATCATTTTTTGGAAGGGCTATACCAGTGTGACACTTTCAAAGAATCGATTTTTTTTGCCTTTTTCGACAGTTTATACTTTCAAGAATATCCTGTAAAAATTTCAAGGCCGTATCTCTATCATTTTATCTTGCAAAAATCGATAGTTAAATCTTTAAACGTGTTTTTCTCGAAATGAGATTTTTCAAATTTGCTGACATTGTAACTCAAAGAGCAATTATCCGATTGACTTGAAATTTGAACTGAGTACTCTTGAATATATTTACTCTACAATGACGTAGGATATTTATGATTGGATGAAAATTGACGATTTGGCATTGAAAAAAAACGACCATTTATAGGCAAGAAAACAGACTTTTTTTCATAACTACGCCATTTTGTTAGATTTTGATATTTTTCGAAAATCCTACGTCATTGTACAGGAAATACCTTCCAGTTTAACGACATTTTTTCCTTTTTCGATTTCAGCTACTCAATCGGCCGGAATCATGTCAGCAGTGGAGAAACTTTTTTTTGGCTTCGATCTCAATATCTTTCTATCCAAAAATTATGTAATATAGGTCAAATATAGCCAAATATATTCTCAATTTTCCGAAACATTTAATTGAGTACTTTTCTTCCAAAAAATTCCCAAAAATCACCCAAATTTTCAGCGTTCACACTGGTATAGCTCCTCGAGACAGCTGTGGAAGCAACGACAGTTGGGTTAGTTCAGCAAAGTGCAAGTAGGCAGTGATAGGAAAGGGTTCACTCGGGAAGGGTAATACGTAAAAACTCGCGAGGGTGAACGCTGGAACTGAGGGGAAAAAACAATTATCCTACACAAAAGACAACGTCGCATTTTTGTAGCAGTCTAATTACAGCCTCTACGCTCATAGCGATGCGAGTCTCATTCACTTTGTCACGTTTTATTAGGATAATTAGCCCTACTGTAACAATTAGCGTTCGCGTTCAATCGAAAAAATTGCCACGCGACGCTCAAATATGTTCGATGCACAATTACTTTCGGGATACAGTGAGCATACATGCATATGCGTATATCGATTATTTTTTCCTCGCGTCTCGCACGTCTTATGTGTGTCCTTACGCGATCGACGTGCCCGTCGCGCTGTTTGTTCCAATGTACTCTTGTAAACGATCAAGCGTCCGCGCACACACACACGATTACGTTCTTTCACTTCAAAACAAAAACAACTACGGTCGCGGACGATGCTTCCTTCCATACAAATGAAATTTTACGGAGTACGTCCTAAATGGACATAATAAAGATAACAAAAATAATAATAATCATAAGATATAATAATAATAGCAATTATAAATAAAACAATAGCCATCGTGATTTTTATTATGGCTGTTATTATCATAATAATAAATACAACGATGCGATGATTACGGTAATAATAATGATGACCGTCGATTTCTCAGTTTGGTTATTGAGCGAACAATTGACCGAATAAAATTGATTTTTTCAATGCAATACCCTTGTCCTGGTAAATACGAATAAATTTTCGAAAATTCGATGGCAAGACGATCACTTCGTAATCATGGAATCGATCATGAGATGAATCGCTATAAAGTGGTTCTTTTCTTGTAGATCTCGAGAGACCAAAGGATGTGGAAAGTCGGACGGATTTCGAGACAGCGATAAAACTTTGCGGTGAGTACGAAAATGATCAATTTCGGACATGGATGGCTAGAGAAATTGAAGTTTCACAAAATACATTAATTTTTATGGACCATGCACGGATTTTGGGAAAGTGTAGAAATATATGATTCTTTATGTTCAAAATTTTAGTTTCGATGATTTGATTATAAAATAACATGTATTTTTTTTAAAGATACAAATTCGATGGAAAAAAACGCAAGATTACGATTTCCGGGGCGCTAAGATCTAACGACTGATTCATATGCATTTTGATGAAAGAAATCGAAAGTGCAGAATAAAAATTTTCGATATCTCGCTTGGTTTTCGAGATATTGATATATATATTGACTTTTTTCATTTTTTAAAATATCTCGGTAAATATGCAGTTGTCGGAAAAATGATAAGAGACACTTTTTGTAGGAAATTAAATTTCCGGCAAAAAAGGTTCTACACAAAATTTTGAATAACACACACACACACACACACATGCCGCCCCCAACACACGCACGCACACACACGCACACGACACTCATACGCACACGCACGGACAGTTTTGAATTATCAAACCACTTAAAGAAGCCCCTTGATTAGCTTCCCAAAAACTTGCCCGTCGCCGATTAAACGCATTTTTATCGCATTATCATAGAATCCCCGAGTAAAAATGAATATATATAATCATATATAATTGTATATTAATTGATCATATACAATTGTATACAAAAATTGGCCCGATAGAATTTTATATATTTGTATATAAACGTATACAATTGTATACGTTTATATACAAATATATAAAATTCTATCGGGCCAATTTTTGTATACAATTGTATATGATCAATTAATATACAATTATATATGATTATATATATTCATTTTTACTCGGGTATGTATATAACTTTATCAAATCAAATTTGATGGAAGTACATTTATATCGGATTATATATACGAATGTATAGAATCATATACAATTATATATAAACCTATATAAGTATATATGATTGCATATCATTTTTATATAATCGTATCTAAGTATATACAATCCTTTTTACTCGGGTCATATACAGTCATATACAACACTATATTGAATTATATATAACTGTATATAATATTATATCTAATTATATAAACCCTAAATAAGTTTCACGTATATATATAATTATATACAACACTATATTAAATTATATATAACTGTATATGATATTATATCTAATTATATAAACTCCCTATAAAAATAGTATCTCCATATATCATTATATACAGAACTATATATAATTTTATCAAATCAAATTTGATGGAAGTACATTTATATCGGATTATATATACGAATGTATAGAGTTATATACAAATATATATAAACCTATATATAAATATATATGCTTGTATATCATTTTTATATAATTGTATCTAAGTATATACAATCATTTTTACTCGGGTCCCCAATATTTTTCCCTCACTGTACTATATCTACCAAATGTGGTTGGATTTTCTCACGCACACATACACGCACCAATGAATTGTGCTATTCTTGACATTGAGTCTGTCGTAGATATTACATTTCCGTCATACACAAACTCTTCTTTTGAATATTTTTTTCATACACAACATTCATACAACTTTCATACACTTTAAATCTTTCTTTCATACACAAACAAATCTTTTAAATCTTGCTGGTACACACATGCACGCAAACACATGCACACACAAACGCAAACCTGACCCAATTCCCGAACAATTCAATATAAATTATTCGAACTTCAACACCTCGCTTGGTCCCCTTAAGAGTCGATTTTCGATTTTTATTACTCTTGAAAAAAGTCTTATAATAAAAAATACCATACGAATTTGCATCCAAATCTTGGCGCCCCGGAAATCGTAATCTCCCCGAAAAAAAACATTTCAAACAAACAATTGTTTAAACAAAATTTTCCAACCCTATAATATATATTTGGTTAAAATTTATAATTAAATAATAATGAATAACGTAATGATTATGGAATAATATGCATTTTCGTAAAAAGTTATAAATTCGTTTGTAAAAAACATTCCAAAGAAACGGTTTTTCAACAAAATTTCAATTGAACCTCATCGAATATTAAATTGATTTTTTTTTTCCAAGTTAAGGGATCATCACAGTGTAACGGGTCGAAAAAAAGCCGATTATCGCGATTTTTTTTCGGTGGTTCAAATATGCTAATCGGTCTGATTTTTTCATGTCAAATCGAAGCACTCATGAAGAACAGAAAATAATTTTTCAAACGTTTATATTTATGATATGAAAAAAAAAAATTACGGTTGAAAATGTCTTCGAAAAAAAGGAGCTCTTACGGTGTATACGGTTGTGGCCGTAAATATTATTCGAAACAAAATTTGTAAAAAGATTATTAATCAGTATGAAAGCCGCTATCTTGCTATGGAGGTTTTTTGAAAATCGAAATTGACAAAATGGCGGCGGTTTGAAAAAAAAGTATCGAATTTAACGTATTTTTTCGAGTTTTTTGTTAAAAAAAATATGAACATTATAAAAAAAAGTTTCCATAGCAAGATAAGGAATGGCGTGAAGAATGTTGTGTCAAAAGTTGAGACGAATAGCTTGAAAACTCTTCCTTCGAGAGTGTACACCGTTTTGAAAAACGACATTTCGAAAGAAACGCGTCTGTCCGCAGCTGGTCGAATCCCTTTTTCTGAGAGCGACTGTAGCAACCGGTATAATTCGAATTGCGCCGCGAAAATGCCAAAAAATGATTTTTTTGAAAATTTTACACAGTGATGATCCCTCAAGTGGTGAGATGCAGTCAGAGGCGTTAAAAAACGAGCATTTTTTTTATAGTAATTAAGTTTGTTTTACAAAAGTGATTACACAGACTTTTTATGTTATATTTCAACTTGACTTGTACAAATTTTCAAAGAAAAATATTGATTATTTATAAAAACATCGCCATCTTTGTCGGACCCCCTTCGGCATGTAGTGCTTTGCGGTGACCATCATAAAATTTTACTAGATCATCTAAAATAAAATAAAACAAAAAAAATCATTAGTTTAATAATAAATCTAGTCCTTAATCGAAGCTTTTTTTTTAAATTAACAAAATGACGGCCTCCGCCAGATAACTTTCGATTTTCGACCAAAAAATCGCTCGCTTATTGTTAAAAAAAATAGAAATTTTCAACAAAAATGAAAATCCTTCGATTAAGGACTAGTTTTTAATGCTGTCAGTAAGCACTCCAAATTTAATCAAAATCCATCGAGTGGTTTTTAAATTATAGTGGTCACCGACTTGAAAAACATAGTTTCGAGAAAAACGCGTTTAAAGTTTTTCGACGTGGATACGGCATTATATGTTCGTAAAATTTTGAGCTCGATGGGTGAAGCTAAACTTTTTTTATGTCTTTGATCCGCTGAATCCGAATATCACATTCTTTTGCCGAAAAGTCGAGCATTCAATTGTTTATAGTCAATTGTTAAAACATTTTTTCCAAAAATTAAAGTTTTTCGGGATTAATTATTTTTTTGAAAATATTTTTGGGAATTTTAAAACGAAAGTATTCTTTATAAAATTTTGCTAAAGTTCACAGTTTTTGAGTAATACATTTTTGAAAATTTCTGAAAGAGTTTTCTAATTTTACACTTGATTTATGTATAGGAATACTAATTAAAAAATTACTTACATCGAATCATGAATTCCTGGCCCATACCGGGCTTCTGCCGATGTGAAAGCTTCCAAAATATCAATTTGTTGTTGTCTTCGAAGCATTCTGCCTTCCCGGATATAAGACCTGGAACAAAAACCAAAAAAATATATAATTTATATATTATCAGCTATGGGACTACGTAGGGATTTTTTTTCTTCAAATTTTGAAAGAATGGCACTCTTTGAAAGAAATAAATCGATGTTTTTCCCAATAAATGAGCATTAAATTGTTTATAAAAAAAAGTTTACATTTAACCAAAAAACGGCCACGTACTCCCATAGAGAATATGAAGCTACTATCAAAATTTTGAATCGATCCATGCAAAGGTGTTCGAATAATCCGTCCTCCCAGTTTGAAAAATTGGTTTCGAGAAAAACGCGTTAAAAGTTTTACGAGGCGCCTGAAAGAAGTCCGAAGCGCTGCGTCAAAATCAATAATTGAAGAAAAAAAAATCACCACAGGACCGATTGCATATTGTTTTGATGATCCCAAAGTATTTTTTAAGCCAAAAAAAAACGATTTTTCCAAAATCCTAGAGTGGTGTTATCCCTTAAGGCTTAGTTTCGTCGAAACCTGAGAAATTTTAATTTATATTTCAATTGCAACAACGACAATCATTCCAAAAAGACACCCACCACGAATGTTGCAAACGAATGTTTCCGAATACACTGCGACAAATTTTAAACGTCGCTGATTGTTGAAAAAAAAAAGTTGAAAAACGAATTGTGTTATGAATAACTTTTAATTGAATGTTCAGGGTACGGGAAGTTTCACTACCGTTTTGTTTTCCTCTGCGGCATTATGTTTTTTTGCGCTGGCTGTCAGAACGGCATAAACGCGTACATCTTGCCCTCGGCCGAGTGCGATCTCGGTCTCACGTCCGAAGAGAAAGGCTTGCTGAACGTGGGTTTTCTCGTGGGTAAGCATTCACTGAAAGCTTTCCCGTTGTTCTCCCTCGATCTCTCCGCTACTTTCGTCCGGTTATCAATTTGATAATCGTCAGCCATGATTGCCAGGTGGTGTGATCAGCTCGATTTTCTGGGGAGTATTCGCTGACACGTACGGGCGGAAAAAAATTCTCGCGGGTACTCTTCTACTCGATGGTTTGCTAACGCTCGCCTCCAGTTTATCGCAAAGCTTCCACGTGCTTCTCGTTTTTCGGACGATCAGTGGATTCACGTGAGTATTCCGGAGTAAACGCAATTCGCCCTTAAGGTAATCCTATCGCCAGGCTTCAATCCATAGGATTTTCATAATTTTTCTTTCAGCTTCACTAAATATATTTATAATCGTCTCTGTAAAATTTCAGGGTCGGTTATCGACCCAATTACAGAGAAAAAAAAATTAAAAGTGCATATTTTTGTGAAGGAATTCCGAGACGACATACAAAAACCCAATCCGGTCGCTACAGAAGTGAATATAATAGTGGGAATCCGTCAGATTCTTAAAAATAATCAGATTGACATACTTAAGGGGCCAGTCCACTTTGGAGCCACGAAAAAGGCTATTTTCGCGATTTTTTCTGAAGATTTTATGAAAGATATAAATATAAAAGTTGTTTGGCTTGATAAATAAAGTCTTGAAACACATTTAAAAAAAAAATTTATTCATTTTTATTCATTTTTAAGTACAAAAACTATAGTTTAACGTAACGCCTCAAAAATAGGTGGGCTAGGTAGCTCCATCGCAACTCGGCAACGGCTTGTCTCAAACAAAAAATTAAAGTCCATTAGATTCAGTATGACACCAACTACAAAATGACACTCGGATGTAAATTTTTATCAAAAAATAAAAAAATGGCAGATGAAAAACGAAAAATGTTTTAAAAAACGCGTTTTTTTCGCAGTTTTTCGCAAAAAAAAGTAAAAATCGAAATTTTAAAACCATCGAGGGTCATCTTGATGCGAATCATGTTCACGATATGTGGTTAAAATTTCAAGAGAATCGGTTTATTAGTTTTAGAGATACGATGGAGCTCGATTTTGAAAACGTTGTTTCGAGAAAAACGCTACTGAAGTTTATACTATGAATAACTCTTACCTAAACTCAATCGGCAATTCCTGAAAAATGTTGACACAATATTTCTGAATGTATGTACTTTCGAAAACAGTAAAAAAAATCGATTTTTTGAAATTCTCAAAGTGGACTGGCCCCTTAAGAAATGAATTTTCAGTGAAAAATTGCGCTATAACTGCTCATAAACTGCTCATGAAATGAAAAGTTTTCGTTTAATCCGAAATTCCGTACGTACTTCTGTGCGAAATGCAATTAGGAACATAACTTTCAAATTTGAAGTAAGTCGAGTGAAAATTGTTGAAGTTATTTGTCACGCCAATTGGAAAAAAGCTGTTTCGAGAAGTTTCGCGTAGTCGGCCATTTTGTACATAAAAAAAAATATATCTATTTTTTCTAACAGCTTGATATTCATACTGAATAGATGTGTAATTAATTTGATGAGCGAATCACTTTTTCATACGAAAAAAAATTGTTAAATTCGCACATGATTTTATACCCGTTACTGTGGCCAAACGCCTTAAAGTTTTAATAGCAGTTCTATCGTTGTAATCATAAGTTTACCTTTAATCTGCGATTCCTGCACCATATGTTGAACCTTCCTCTTCAACTAGAGTCGCCTCAAGCGACGAGGGATGTTTTTCAATTTTCACAGTAGCCTACCCTCTTAGATGGCGCGGTGATGGATTTGAAAGAGAAAATAGTTCTTATTGGACAATTTTATTTCTTTGAATAAAATTCCATTAATGTTCATATGACTGAGAAAAGAAAATCATTGATCCAATATCATTGATGTTATTGCATGAAATTTCGTTGATTCAATTGTAAAATTGTTGGTGTGAATAATCGGATTTATCAGTCCAAACAAAACTCTATTGACTTCAATGACATAATAAAATTAAAATTTTTTTTTCATTCAAAAGATATATTGTGAGCCTAGATCAATATATTATTGAAACTATCTAAAAAATGATCGCGAACAAATTATATAATTTTGAAAGCAATTTCTACATCGAACGAAAACAGCGTTTCGATTCATAACATGAATATTGTTGATCCGAGTACACAAGAAAAATTGAATTTCGCTCGTTTGATTTAAATAACATTTCTATTGAGTAAATATATTATTTTATTGTTTTCATCATATTCGATATTGTTTTTAAGTACATTACTCGATAAAATATTAATATTTTATTTTAATTGAAAAATATTAAGCAAATGTCTGAATTGGTTAAAAAATTATGCGAAAGTAAAATTTGTTTGTTGCACATTTGGTTGAAAAAATGCAACCAAATCATGGCCGAGCGCCGCCGAAATTATAGGTGTGAGGAAACCGGTAGTTCTCGGAGTAACCGCCTAGAGGCCGCACGCGCGCTCGTTTCTCGTAGACGTAGCGCGAACCGAAAATCTACTTAAGGGGGGATTGTCTTTTTTTCGCAAAATTTACCGCTTTTTGGGAATTTTTTTGTGAAGAAAGTATACAACGGAAAACTTGTGAAACTTGGCATATAGTTTTATTGATCTGTTTACTACATACAAAAAATTTTTTAAACAATTTCATCAAAAAATCCGCCTCCCACCCCCCTCGACGCGCGATGGTCCTTTTTTGATGGTGTGCACGATTACAGCCTTCACGTTCATCCTGCAACAAAAACCCAAAAAGCATTTTACTTTAGACACATATAGCTATCGTTCGATGAAGGGAAAAAAAATTGACGATTTGGTGACGTTTTGAACTTGAAGTATCGATTTTTCGAAAAAAATTGATCGATTTTTTGTAATAAATAAAGAACTATTAAACGTATTGCTTTTTTGCTTCATCAAACGATAAAAGGATGTCAGCTGAGCATTCTGTCCAAATTTGAAGGCAATCGGTTGAATAGTTTTTGAGAAATCGTGCACACCATCAAAAAAGGACCATCGCGCGTCGAGGGGTGTGGGAGGCGGATTTTTTGATGAAATTGTTTAAAAAATTTTTTTATGTAGTAAACAGATCAATAAAACTATATGCCAAGTTTCACAAGTTTTCCGTTGTATACTTTCTTCACAAAAAAATTCCCAAAAAGCGGTAAATTTTGCGAAAAAAAAAGACAATCCCCCCTTAAACGCTGGAGAAACTCTAAAGAGTATCGCTTCTTGGCCTGTGGCTAAGATCAAAGTGTAGTATCTGTTCCAATCAGTTGAATATCTGATATTCTCTCCATGGATATTCCATTGGATATCTGATATTCTCTCCACTATTATCGTGGATGATCATTCTAATGCTCACTTTTTATTTAAGATTTAAAACAAATTGAAAAACTTACGTCCCATGGCATATTCGTTTCGATGTATTAAAGAAATAATTAATTCTATTGATTATATTTTTGTACGAAATAAAAAATGTTTGTAGCAACCGCTTAATTATTTCATCCAATACATCTACGGATTGCATATAGAACGATTCCAATAGAATATAATTTTATTTGAAGGATAATGTAGATATTCAGAGAACAGAAGAGCTTTTTCAAATAAAATAATATGTTAGTTGAATCAATCACATTTTCCAATATTTTATAGTATTGCAACAATCTCATATTTCGGTGGCACTCCGCCGCAGCACATTTATTTGGATCGACAAATATATTTTTTTTATTCAATTGGTTTTTTTTTCTCAGTGTGTCACTGTACATATTAATTATCGAAGCGTTCTCCACCAGGATCGGTGCGCCTGGGTCCCTGGTCTGGACTTACCTCGGAGAATTTCACGCGGCTAACCAACGGCTCAAGAGCATATGTTACGTTGGATTTTTCTGGACCCTCGCGTGGCTCATACTGCCAGGTAGAAATAACGTCTCATCTGTGTTACGAGCTTGGCCCAACTTCGTATTTTTTTCGGGAATTACATTCGTGGTCTTTCTCAGCACTCGCGTGGGTCGTGATACCATTGCGAATAAAATGGCAGTACGATGATTTTCGCTACGACTCGTGGCGTTTGTATCTCGCGATCACAGGGTTGCCGACTCTCGTGGTCGCATTGGTGCTGACAAGGTATCCCGAGAGCCCGAGATTCCTGCTCTCCCGTGGCAGATCCAAGGAAGCCCTCCATATTTTACGGGGCATTTATGCCAGTAACGTTGGACGTAATCAGAGCGAATATCCGGTACCATTTTTTATTTCATTCATCTTTGCTCATCGAATATTATTATTTTCTGTCCAAGGCGGAAGCCTGAATTAGAAGGTCCAAAAAAGCGTTTTTTCGGGAATTTTCATCACGTAATTTGTGTACGCTGCGAAATGCAATTAGGAACATAACTTTTAAATTTGAAGTAAATCGAGTGAAAATTGTTGAAGTTATTTGTCACGCCAATTGGAAAAAAGCTGTTTCGAGAAACACGCGTTTAAAGTTTTAGGTACTCTATGGCCGTGCCAGAGGTGGGCTTACGTTATACGCTCAAAGTCAGTGAAAAAACAATTTTCTCGCGATAAATCGAATAGTATAGTATTCTCAAAATAATACACCGTTTTAGCGAAAAAAAATCGATTTTTTTTAAATTCTACTGTGGCCTTACCCCTTGAGCCGATTGAGTTGAAACTTGGTAGAAATATTTATAATATTGGTACCTTCTACTTGACGAGAATTGTTGTTGAAAAATTGGAAAAAAACGACTTTTTTAATCCACATTTTTGCAGTAATGTTGCGTGAAATGTTGACTTTTTTGCAAATGCGTGACATTTTCTTCATTTATTGACCGTCACATAGAAACTATACGTGTTCGAACTGAAAGAATGTTTGAACTTTTTTGCAAATCCAAGTCTACGGGAAACTAGACTGCACGCCGATTCGCAACTTCGTCATTGATTCGTCATTTTGATGATGAATCAATTTTAAAAAATTGTTTTTTTTATACTCAAATATACTATTAAAGTATACCTAAAGTTTGATAATCGTAGAATAATCATTTCCTACTTTAAAAAGTCCCTCAATATTGGTTATTTTGCTCCTGTCTAAATGTATATCCCGCCTTAATTCCACAAAGTTTCCAAACAGATAAACTCACGGGATCGAATGCTCACTTGTTTGCAGGTAAAATTTTTGTGTGCCCTGGACGAGGAGGAGAAAATCGAAAAGAAGGCAAACAACTGCAAAGACAGCAATGTTAGAATAAATCATTTCAACTTCGAGGACAAAGCCACGAAGCCGAATCTTTTGCTAGAATTGATTGGCAATGTTTACGAACAAATTCGAACGCTCGGCTCCCCGCCGCTGTTCAGATGGGCCCTCCTGTGTTGGACCATCTACTTCACAAATATGTTCGGGTGCGAGTCATTATTATTCATGATCCTATCGATCGCGTCCAACGTTGAAACGGAAAACGAGTGTGCAACATCGTCATTTTTATTTATCCAGATATTACGGTCTCAGTTTGTGGTTGCCCGAATTGTTCAACCGTTTCGAAAGTTATTACAAAGTTCATCCGAACGTGTCCGTGAGCGTTTGCGAGCTCTTTTCGAGCTTCAACAAGACTGGCGCTATCCTGGAAGAGACGATGCCGGAAGTTCGTAACTGCGACGGTACGAGTATTGATCAACAGGTGTTCATCAATGCTATGGTCATCAACGGAGTTTGCCTATTGGGCAACGTCGCTTCCGGTTATCTCGCTGGCCGGGTAGGACGTCGCGTCGTACCAGGTAAGCACTTTTTGTTCCTCCCATGGTGAACGCAACTGAGACGTGGTAAAAATATACCGAACGTGGACTCCGAGGCATCTCTGGCGTAACGGAAAAATCGTTGAGCAACAAGTGTGGGCTAAGCGGATTGAGGGGATATACCAGTGTGAACGCGGAAAATTTGCGTGATTTTCGGGCATTTTTTTTAGAAGAAAAGTACTCAATTAAGGGTCCACTTTGGAGCCACGGAAAATAGGCTATTTTCGCGATTTTTTTTTTTGAGGATTTTATGAAAGATATGAATATAAAAGTTGTTGGGCTTGATAAATAAAGTCTTGATATACATTTAAAAAAAAATTGAATTCATTTTTATTCATTTTTAAGTACAAAAACTATAGTTTAACGTAACGCCTCAAAAATAGGTGGACTAGGTCCGCCTAAAAAAAATCAAAGTTCATTAGATTCAGTATGACACCAGCTACAAAATGACCCTCGGATATAAAGTTTTATCAAAAAATAAAAAAATGGCAGATGAAAAACGAAAAAAGTGAAAACACTTTTTTTCGCAGTTTTTCGCAAAAAAAAAGAGTAAAAATCAAAATTTTAAAACCGTCGAGGGTCATCTTGTTGCGAATCATGTTTACAATATGTGGTTCAAATTTCAAGAGAATCGGTTCATTAGTTTTAGAGATACGATGGGGCTGGATTTTGAAAACGTTGTTTCGAGAAAAAACGCGTTTGAAGTTTATACTATGAAAAACTCTTACCTAAACTCAATCGGCAATTCCTGCACCGTACAAAATCCCTTCTGATTGCTCGTCATCGTCGATTTCTTCAAATTTGCTTGCTTTCGAATTTTTGAAATTTTCAAAGTGGACTGGCCCCTTAAATGTTTCGGAAAATTAAGAATATATTTGGCTATATTTGACCTATATTACATAATTTTTTCATAGAAAAATATTGAGATCCAAGCGACTTGTGCGCTGCTTTCGGAGGCGCCAAAAAAAAGGTTCCTCCACTGCTGACATGATTTCCGATTGAGTAGCTGAAACCGAAAAAGGAAAAAATGTCGTTAACCCTTAGTAGTCACACTTAGCTACAATCACGTTATAGTCATACTGGGTCCATGGGACTCGGGCGTTTTCAAATTGTTATAAATAATGAAATAATGCATTGAGCGATATGAAAAAAATGGTGAGGTATAATTTGAATCCTGTTCAATACAAGGATATTGGTTAGGAATCAAAAATGAAATTTTAAATCTGCAAAAAAAACGTGAAAAATGACTTTTTTTTACCAAAATTGCTGTAACTCTTGCAATTATTTACAAAAAAAAATAAACAAATGGTTTTATAATCTGGGAACAATGTACTTTGAAATAGACATAGCGTTTTCTGTGGACTTTTCAAAAAGTATATTTATTTCATCCAACGCAGGTGCGATTTAGAAGGAAAGAGTGAAACGCTTACGCATATAAAAAAATGTATGTTTTATTGGAAAAATAAAGTTGTACGGCATCAAAATAATTTGTTTGGGTCCCGTGGACCGAGTGTGACTATTAAGGGTTAAACTGAAAGGTATTTCCTGTACAATGACGTAGGATTTTCGAAAAATATCAAAATCTAACAAAATGGCGTAGTTATGAAAAAGTCTCTTTTCTTGCCTATAAAATGGTCGTTTTGTTCAATACCAAATCGTCAATTTTCATCCAATCAAAAATATCCTACCTCATTCCAGAGTAAATATATTCAAAAGTACTCAGTTCAAATTTCAAGTCGATCGGATAATTGCTCTTTGAGTTACAATGTCGGCAAATTTGAAAAATCTCATTTCGAGGAAAACGCGTTCAAAGATTTAACTATCGATTTTTGCAAGATAAAATGATAGAGATACGGCCTTGAAATATCTACAGGATGTTCTTGAAAGTATAAGCTGTCGAAAAAGGCAAAAAAACATCGATTTTTTTTTAAGTGTCACACTGGTAAAGGCCCTTAAAAAATGTATGGCTAAAGCGGAAACGAGCTTACGAATGAACATTGGAAATAAATACTTTTATTTCATAAATTTTACAAACTTATCCGTACTCTTCAATAACACGAAATAATATAAATACTAATGAGCTTCACGATATCAGTCGTCGTTTGCTTCCATGTAAAGTATTTGCACAAAAGTATTCGGCTTTTCTGACCACGGTGTTTCCTTTGGGCTTTTATCAAATAGCAATAACAAGCGTAGACCCATTCAAATCAGCCAACGTTCAGTTGAATGCTGACTTGATTTGAAGAAGCTATCTGACATATCTACTTTCGAGCGGTATCAATGAATTATTAATCTAAAATCAACATCACGGTGTCCATCGCCATGTGTAATTCAAAAATTTTAGAATAATAATTCATGCATTATTATTTAAAAATCACCGCTCAAAAAATAACGTAAATTTTTCGCATTGTTACAATATGCCATTGTTTTCAGTTACGACGATGTTGATCGCGGGTTTGGCCGGTTTCGCGATATACTTCGTCAGATCGTCGGCGGAAAATCTCGTAGTCGCGTGCGTTTATTCGGTGGCGATAACGGTGGCAAACTTCGTAATCGGTGGCGTCGTCGTCGACATTTTCCCAACGCACGTTGGCGGCGTCGCCATTTGCATGACGACGCTCTTCGGAAGAATCGGTGCGGTAGCGAGCAATCTCGCCTTTGGAATGCTCCTCGACATCAGCTGCGAAATTCCAATTCTTCTAGTCGGAGGAGTTGTCGTAGGTGAGTTTTCGCGTCGCTCTTTGTTTATCCGTATATGCATATATTTTCTTGATTCGTCTTCGGGAGTCTACCGGACCTTTTTTTCAGTTTTCGGAAGAAAATTTCATTTTTATATCGAACTTGGTCGTATAGTACAGTCGTGCTGTATTTTGGAATCGGAAAAATTAGAAGGCTAGTTTAGGCTTTTCTGTAGGGGATGAAAGGGGATGGGGGTGGATTAATGCCAAACTACAACCCCCACGAGGTCGGCGCCGGGAGACAAAGCGTTAAAAAAAATCCGGGTTTTATTTTTGTCCACAGCGCCGAAGTCGTGGAAGCTCATTTTGGGGGTGAAAAAGTGGGGTGGAATATTGGAAAATCAGTTTTCATTCGATAACTCTTTAGGAAAAATACATACAATTTTTGTTTAAATGGGAACGTTGTAGCTCTTGAAAAGACGCGTCGATCGAGTATTTGATCATCCCTCTCCAATAATATCTTCACCCCCAAATAATTGTTGAAGTATAAACAAAAACATTGTTTATTGAATAACTCAAAAATATATATTTTTGGGGGATGGTTTAAATGTACGAAATGTAGAGAATAATTTTCTCTACATTTTCGTTCCTATGGACCACCCTTGAATTTTGCTTTTTCGAACCCCTCTCAGGGATTGAAAATTCAAAATGAAATTCTGGAAAAACTAATGACCGAAAGTAAAGACATGGGAGTTTGGCGTTGTGGACAGAAATGTAGCTGAGGGTTCAAGCTACAAATTGTTCCACGGCGGCAAATTCGTGCGGTCTATAGTTTTCCCAGAATTCCATTTTGAATTTTCAACCCCCGAGAGGGGTTGAAAAATCAAAATTCGAGGGTGGTCCATAGAAACGAAAACATAGAGAAAATTATTCTCTACATTTCGTACATTTGAACCATACCCGAAACATCGATTGTTTTTTAGTTATTCAATAAACAATTTTTTTGTTGTATTTTAACCATTTTTTTGGGGGTGCACATATTATCGGAGAGTGATGATCAAATACTCGATCGACGCGTCTGTTCAAAGGCTACAACTTTCCCATTTGAACGAAAAGTGTACGATTTTTTTCTAAAGAGTTATTGAATCAAAACTGATTTTTCAAAATTTTACTTCACTTTTTCACCCCCAAAATGAACTTCCACGACTTCGGCGCTGTGGACAAAACTAAAGCCCGGATTTTTCTGAACATTTTGTCTCACGGTGCCGACCTCGTAGGGGTTGTAGTTTGGCATTAATCCACCCCCATCTCCTTTCATCCCCTAAATAAAAACCCTATACCCTGATTTTCAGGCAAACTTGGATTTAGCACCCGCGGCACCTACAAAATCACCTGCCAAAAAACTAGCCTTCCAATTTTTTCCGATTGCGGGGTTTTTTCAGCGACAGCACGACTGTACTCGTAGTAAATAATTCAGTGTCAAAATTCCTTCGAGAATCCTCGATCGCACGTTGCATCGTTGCCGAATTCATTGGCGAGGACATTATCGCAAAACAATTGCTAAAATTGAATAACGCAGCTGTACGTCATCTGTTCTTTCAGTGGGAGGTCTACTGGCTCTGCTTCTGCCGCCGGCGAACAAATAAACCGTGCTCGAGAAGAAAAGAACGTAGAACATCGCAATCCGAAGACATATCATCGTTCGTTCGACCTTCGTGCAGTTCTATTTTTATTCTTCAGCTTCAAACTAGGGACTGATGCGAAAAACATTCCTCTCCATCCATCACTTTCAAGTCACGACCTTTAGCATTTAAGAAAAATCATTCCCGCGAGAAAAAAAAATCGAGTGTTACGGAAGGTGGCAGTGATTTTTTTCTAGTATTATCGACAATGGATTTTCGTAACGGAAATGTCATGGGAAATCCAGTCCGAATCCTTAGCTGTATTTGATCTCGAGAGTCTTGTAATTACTCATTTAGGCGACCTGAGCGACGATTTTATATTCGTACAATTTTACGGGACGGGAAAAACTCTTTTACGACGTTTCGGCTGTCTACAATTCCGGCAAAAAAAGTATACATCAGAGATAGATAACTAGAGAGAGATTTACGCGCGAACGTAACTTGCTCGTCTATCGTAATTGATTTTTCCTTCGATGGGGGCGCTGTAGTCCAGCTTCAAAGAATCGTGTGACAAAAATATATTCGAATGCTTCGAGAATAATTTGTTACATAAAAAAAGAAGTATCCGGCCTCAGTAGATGCACCGATATTCATTTCGGTACGAAACATTCTTCATTCGTCATGGCACATTTTCAAACCCTCCAACAATTCCAACGTCTCCGCGCGTCGCTGACTTTTCTTTTACTCGGAATTATAAGGACCAACCGGGCGAGACTGTGAGACGTCATTCATTTTTACGAAGTCGACGTTATTTTGTTGTGTGGCGATCCCATTCCGGTGAGAACGTTATCGAGCCAGCGTAGAGGTCCGTGCAAATGGGCTTCTATCCAGCACGGTGTCGACGTCACGTCCTGTCGATTGTATTCTCCGCCCCAGCCTTTCACGAACGACATCCTGCAAACACGAGAATTCGATTAATTGAAGTTCAAGGGAGCGCGGCTCAATCGGTAACTCGAACGTTAGAAAAAAAGAAAACTAATACGAAATCTCAAACGCTTTCGGCTGTAAAGAAATCGGGTAAACGTTTTCGGAACTTTTTTACCGACTTTTACCGATCGGGCGAGTAGTTGCCTCGCCAATGTATTCTAAGATTAAGAGGGAATGACACCTCATCGCGGTCGGTATGGTAGAACAATTATAGATACCCAAAAATCTCTGAAACGGCTCTTCAGATCCCGTCGAAACTTTGCTAAACGACGTCAAATGGATAGACGAACAGCTGTCTGGCCCTCAATTTCTTTGAATTTGAAAAAAAAAAACGTAGTTTGGCTTATCATAAGCCAATCTACATTTTTTTTCTCAAATTCAGAAAATTTGAGGGGCAAACAGCTGTCATTCCGTCTTAAGTTCCTGTGTCACACCGACCGAGCGGCTACGAGTGCGAGAGAGATAGCTGATTTACGGATTCCCAGTGTACTCCTAAACGGTTGATTTTTTGGAAAAAAGAAAAGAAACACTTTCCACTCTATTAAACGACGAACAACGTCATTCTCTTCGTTTGCCCGAAGTGTGGTCCGTCTGAGAAAGAATTTGGCAGTAGGATTTTTACCGTCTGGATGTATGAGCTATGTCCTTAACGCTGTACTCTTTGTTGGAATTGTTCATGAAAATTTCAAGAATTTTTGACGCCTATTTCCATTAAATTCTTACTATTTTTATTATGTTGCAACAGTCGTCATTAGAGTTCTCATGATTAACTTCAATAATTAATTGCTCAACAATCACGCAGCTGAAGTACGTGAAATTTTACAAGGAGTCTTAACACCTGTTCGCAAATATCCTCAATAAATTTCAACAAATTCCTACTACTTCGCAATACTGAGCAGCCTCCTCAAGGGAATGTACAAGGTCAACATAACCTCACAATTTTCAAACCCAATTTTCTCATAGATGGTTAATTTTTTTGGAAAAAACAAAGCATTAGGCTCTGGAGAATTCCCTGACGCAGAGCTTAATGATTTCCTTTTGCGCTAAATATTATTCATCTCTGAGAAATCTCTGTTCGAACATTCCAGCCATCTCTCTCGCACTCATATGTCACATGGTAGATCTTCTACTTCGCCTTAAGGGGTAAAGCCACAGCAAAATTTTCAAAAAATCGATTTTTTTTCTCGCTAAAACGGTGCTTTAGCATCGTGAGAATAAGTTACTATTCGATTTGTGGCGAGAATTTTTTGTTCACTGACTTTGAGCGTATAACATAAGCCCGCTTCTGGCACGGCCATAGAGTACCTAAAACTTCAAACGCGTTTTTCTCGAAACAGCTTTTTTCCAATTGGCGTGACAAATAACCGACAATTTTCACGCGATTTACTTCAAATTTAAAAGTTATGTTCCTAATTGCATTTCGCAGAGAAGTACGTACGGAATTTGTGATTAATCGAAAACTTTTCATTTTATGAGCAGTTTTATACGAAATTTTTCACTGAAAATTCATTCAAATACCTACAACTTTTGAATAAAACAATATTTTTCAAATTCCGTACGTACTTCTCCATGTATTCTAATGTAGATTGACGAGAATTTTTGTTTCTTGTTCTAGGTAAAAAATTGTGGATGCTAAATGTCACGCTCTGAAGCGCCTAAAAGAAAATATTAGTAGTCGGCCATTTTGTACATCGGAAAAAAAAGACAAATTTCTAACAGCTTGATATTCATACTAAATAGATGTGTAATTAATTTCACGAGTGAATCACTTTTTACACGAAAAACAATTGTTAAATTCGCACATGATTTTATACCCGTACTGTGGCCTAACCCCTTAATTCCACACCCACCAATGCCCAGTTCCCGTCCTCAACGAGATCACGCGGCCAAGGGGCGAAGTAACGGAAGAAAAGCGCCGTCGCGGCTTTTACCTGATGGTGCACATTTTCGTGAGATCGTAAACGGCCTCGAAACCCTCGTAAACGCGTCGCGACAGCAATTCCGAGAAGTCCTTGTTGCTGAATATCATGAGGGTGCATTTTGGTGGAATTTTGCAAACGGTGCTCGAATGAAAGCCGTGCACGTGATTGCACAATCGAGACTGTACGAAAACGGCCGAATCGGATAGGCACTCGACGTAAACCTCGCCACCGATGTAGCACAATTGAACACCGTGTCCGATGTGTCGCCTCGTGTTTTCAATGGTAGAGTTACGATTGACATTGGACAATCTGCCGAGGCAGAAGCGTTCGATGTTGTTGCTCGGGTCGGTGAAGCCATCGACGACAACGCTGTTGGATTTGCTCTGAAAGATCTCGCCGACTCTGGTATTGAGCTCGTAATATGCGATCGAGGTCCAGCACGGTGTCTCCTCGTAATTTATCGGCTGGAAGTTGGACGCGGCGATTTCCGCATCGCCCCCGGCCGCTTGCGTGAAGTCCTCGGGCGGCGGTGTGAGCGGCAATATATTCGCGACGTGGGAAACTTGAGGACCGCAGGCTCCGTTGTTCGTTATCGGCCAGTCGGGCACTGTTCTATCGATCGAGCACGTGGCCGTCGTAGTACCGCAAACTTCCGCCGGGCCGCGGAAACCGTCCACGCTGTACGAAACGTTTTGCGGCATCGCCGTATCGCGATCGCGATGCAAACGCGCGTACGTCATCGGATCGCTGCTCGGAGGGAATTCGATGTTTCGGGGCACCAATACCGGCGGCGGTACCGACGTTGCGACACGATTGTAATGGTAAGGATTGACGCAAACCTCCTCGTGCTTAGCGCTGAACGGATGCTGGCATACGTCGAGGGGCTTGAGCTCGTGATGCGATTGGAGATCGGGCCAGCGCCATACCCGACAATATATCACGTGGGGCAAACCTTTGCGATGCGACACCTGCAGTCGACCGTCCAAACTACGCGGTATCGTCACGCACTTGGTCGCAACGCCGGGACAACTGAGCGCCCTTTCCAATTCCTCAAGAGCGCCCTTACGTTTTTTCAATTTTTTCACCAACGACTCGACCGCTCTTTCCGCCCATTTCTCCTCCTCGTCGCCTTGCTTCCAACCCAATAATTTCTTTACCGCCGGACTCGTGAAGGTAAATATATTCTTGAAGGACGATATCGTCGAGCCGCGATTATGACTCTCCGATTCCGCCATATTTCTTTATCACTCTGCCCCCGAGAGCCGAATACTTCACTCGCGCGATCACGACGACGATTTCTTGCCGTCCTGAAATTTCAACGATACATTCGTCAGGGCTATTGTTTTTTTTTCTTATTACTATTGTGATTATTATTATTATTGATGTTGCGGGTAAGTTGGGTTTTGTTCGAAAAATCGCAATCGAACACACTTATCGGTATATCGAAAAGAATCGCTCGGATTGATCGATTGACGAAGTTTCACGAAAAGTTACGAAGCGGAAAACAGTGACTCCACTTACGAGTCGGATTGATCGTTGTTTATCCTCCAATGTCTTCTAACAATCACAGTAACTTTGGTCACACTCTCGAAACGACAAACGCGAAGAAGACGGAACGAGTGAACGCGTAACTTTGATGTTATCGTAAGATATTGAGGAAATATTCACGTTGACTCGGTGATTGGGATTGTTGTGATCGACGCGTCGACTAGACAGCCCGACGCTACTCGGAAACGATGAATCGAAGTAAAGTGTGACGAGCGGACGATTCGCCAAGACTAGAGGTCTCTTTTAATCGTTCTGGGTCTTGAACCCTTGTAAACAGGCAGCGGCGGCCAGGGGGGAGGGTACGACGAGCCCAGAGCGGACTTTTCACTACACCTCACCCCCCCCCCCCGCTCACTTTCTTCTCGCTCTTCATCGAGTGTCGAACGAACGAAAGAATTTTCTGTCATGTTACAATTGTTTGTACATCATTTTCAGCGAATAACGAAATTAGTCGTGTGTGTGTTTTTTTCTCCCTTTATCATCCCTCGCGTGTAATACTTTCACAATCATTCCGCCAGGCTTCCGTGTAAGTATGTTTCTTCTTTTTCTAACGAATTTAACCTCTTACGGGAGAAAATTGGTTTCTCACCATGGAATTAACGGGCAGATATCTTCAGGTGAGGAAAAATGGCTGATTTTCATGATTTTTATCAAAAGGAATCATTTCTTCGCCATTTTTGAGACTTAGTATGTATTATTGCTACTTTTGGCTGTTGATTTTTTCAAAACTGACCGCAATCCAAAGTGAAAGTATCGACTCCCGGAAAAAAACGCTCTATTTTCGTTAATAAAATAAAAAAAAAACTATGAATCGGTACAAAAAAATTCCTTCGTTCAGGCTCTGCTTTTTGATATGTAAAAGAAGCTTGTTAACTTTGAGAAAAACGCCTTCAAAGTTAGCCGGTTTGCAGGCCCTACTTATAAACGCCCATCAGTCCCTCAATTATGAACGGATCGGCTTGAAATATTTAGAAAATATTTTTGAAATGTTATTTTTTGAAAATCCGTCGAAAACAAAAAATCGATATTTTCAATCATTTCAGCTAGGTGTAAGTTCCTTAAGGGGGGAGATACTTTTGTTCGAGGAAAAATTGCTGATTTTCGTGATTGTTTTTGAAAGTAAAGATTTCTTCACCATTTTTGAGACTAAGGCTACTTTATTGCTACTTTTGGCTGTTACATGGTATTTTATTTTCTCATTGATCTTTTTATATGGCGAAGGTATTTGAAAATGTATCTTATTCTCGAGCTCCAATAGACTCTTCTGGAAATTCCCTGTTAACAGCATCGAAGTGCACTTAAGGGGTTAGGCCACAGTAACGGGTATACAATCATGTGCGAATTTAACAAACTTTTTTCGTATGAAAAAGTGATTCACTCATAAAATTAATTACACATCTATTTAGTATGAATATCGAGGTTCTAGAATATATATATATATATATATATATATATATATATATATATATATATATATATATATATATATATACACATATATATATACATTTTTTTCGACGTACAAAATGGCCGACTATTAATATTTTCTTTTATCTTTTTTTTAGGCACTACGCGGCGTGACATTTAATATCCACAATTTTTTACCTACAACAAAAAACAAAATTTCTCGTCAATCTAGATTAGAATACGCAGAGAAGTACGTAAGGAATTTAAAAAATATTGTTTTATTCAAAAGTTGTAGGTATTTGAATCGAGTTGTAGGTATTTGAATGAATTTTCAGTGAAAACTTCGTATAAAACTGCTTATAGAATGAAAAGTTTTCGATTAATCAGAAATTTCGTACGTACTTCTCTGCGAAATACAATTAGGAACATAATTTTTAAATTTGAAGTAAATCGAGTGAAAATTGTTGAAGTTATTTCTCACGCCAATTGGAAAAAAGCTGTTTCGAGAAAAACGCGTTTAAAGTTTTAGGTACTCTGCACTGAGAAAAAGAAATCGTTGAATGTGCAAAATGCATTTTGTTGTCTTGAAATTTTGTTCTTTTAACAGTTGCTCAGACATGCTAAATAAGCTACAGTTCACACCACTAAAACTATCAGTCAGATTAACAAAACGTTTGTTATGCCAATCGAAAATCAAGTTGAACGTATTTAAAGATACATTTTGTTAAGCCAACTGAATTTTGGTTGGATGAACGAATTTTTTTTTTCATTGTATGGCAGGGTCAGACGTGGACTTACGTTATACGCTCAAAGTCGGTGAAAAAAAATTCTCGCTATAAATCGAATAGTAACTTATTCTTATAATGATAAAGCACCGTTTACGCGAAAAAAATCGACTTATTGAAAATTCTACTGTGGCCTTAGCCCTTAAGGGGCTATACCGGTGTGAACGCTGAAAATTTGGGTGATTTTCGAGAATTTTTTAGAAGAAAAGTACTCAAATAAATGTTTCGGAAAATTAAGAATATATTCGGCTACATTTGACCTATATTACATAATTTTTTCATAGAAAAATATTGAAATCCAAGCGACTTATGCGCGGCCTTCAGAGACGCCAAAAAAAGTTCCTCCACTGCTAACATGATTCCGGCCGATTGAGTAGCTGAAACCGAAAAAGAAAAAAAACGTTAAACTGGAAGGTATTTGCTGTATAATGACGTAGGATTTTCGAGAAATATCAAAATCTAACAAAATGGCGTAGTTACGAAAAAAAGTCTGTTTTCTTGCCTATAAAATGGTCGTTTTTTTCAATGCCAAATCGTTAATTTTCATCCAATCAAAAATATCTACGTCATCGTAGAGTAAATATATTCAAGAGGACTCAGTTCAAATTTGAAACATCTTATTTCGAGAAAAACGCGTTTGAAGATTTAACTATCGATTTTTGCAAGATAAAATGATAAATATACGGCCTTGAAATTTTTACAGGATATTCTTGAAAGTAGATACTGTCGAAAAAAGGCAAAAAAATCGATTTTGTGAAAGTATCACACTGGTATAGCCCCTTAAAGTACACACACACCTCCACACGCACCTCCGCGCACACACACACACACACACAACTCGGTCATAAATGAAATCCACGACCAGGTACCAGTCACCGAACCCTAATAAAACGAATGCGAGTTCACAAAGGCCCGTGTTCCTTCCATAACAGCGCACCGATTGACGGGAGCGTAAACATTTGAGTGGCATTACACGTAGAATCGGCACGCAGGTATAATGCCAGGTAAATGACACTTACATTGTCATCGTCGGCTTGTGCCTGCCCCAAATTATCGGTCATTGCAAACTTTGGCTATGAGCACCGGCACCTACCATCACACTTTCTTGTAGAGATACGTTTATGGGGGGTGCAAAGTACGAGCTTTCTTTTACCTGCATTTTTCGGCAATCGAACCGGGTTCGATTTGCAACATAAATACCGGAAAATGTACACCGCGGGAAGCGACCATTTCTTGGGATTGGTTGTTAGTGAACTTTAGGAAATATACCGACGAGGCAAATATTTTGTTCGAGAAAAAAGTTTATTTGCGATACAGACACATGCAACGACGTAGCCACGCCATTTACGTTAAAAGTAAATGTAGTCTTCAAGAAGTGGTACTCAAATAGGACCTACCCCCCATGGAAATTTATGTATGTAAAATATTTGTAGAAAATATATGCTACACACACATATATATATATATATATATATCGGTCGCATATATAGTGACGAAAAATAGAATAATACGTATATAGTCAGTATATATGCACCAAATACGATTTTGAAGGTCTATCAATGGGAAACTTGCTGGCGGTTACGAATCGAGTTTTCATTGACAGTTCGAAATTACGCCGCTTAAACGCGAAAAACGTATTTTTTTCACCGTTTCGAAGATTTTTAATGATAATTGAGGGGTTTGGGGTGAATTGGTGAATTCGTATTCAGGGGGTAAGAATACATCGATGGGGGCTTATAAAAGTACATTGAAAATACAAATTTTGTTCCGATTTCAGCAAAAAATAAGTAACGTCACTGAATCATCGATAATTCGTTTTGCATTTCGACTTGAAACTTCAACCTGTTCTCATTCTCTTTGATATCGTTTGCTATTTAGAATGCCGTTCGATTTATTGAGCTCCGATGATTTTACGAATTTTGGCAGAATTTCAAAGATGGATGATCGATTTTCGGGATTTTTTCTATACATGTAAACATACACGGAAATATAGTCATGGTTTGCGTTACGTCACGATTTTAAAACTGCCAGAAATGGGAAAATTTCTGCATGTTCAAGTTTTTAATTTGAACCTCGAGTGCAATTTTACCGTGGACAGCTCACAGCTTTCTATATGCAATGTCAGTTAAGGGGGAAAATCACTGTGCAAGAACTTGCACAATAGCTTGCGCACATTCCCCAAGCAGAATTTGAAGGAAATTTTTTTTAAATAATTCTTGAAAGTACATGTATTGAAAAATATGTTGGCATCACTTTTATTCACAAGTCCGAAAATTTACGGAGTTAGTCACTTTAATGAGAACAGGTAGCGCGACCGGTTAGTGCCCTCAGTCCCTGCAGGTGTGGCATTATTCACCATGGATAAAGTACAGGCTCTTATTATTTTGTGAACTATCATGAAGATGAAGAACGGTCATATCGCCCGCGACTAGATACTTTAATGTAAGTATCAATATTCTAGAAAAAATCGTAACTTTGTATCAATAAACACGGAACGAAAACTTTGAACGCGTTTTTCTCGAAACTAGTTTTTTCGACCTTGTCCGAGCGAATACTTAAAAACTTATCAGCGGATTTTCAATTTTTTTAAAAACATTTTTGTAATCGCAGTGACTAAGGCTGTACGTATCCGCGTTTTTAACATTTGATAATTACTATTTTTAAAGACTGCTTGAATACAGAAAAAAACCCTTGAAAATAGAAAAAAATGTTCGAATTGTCGGCATTTTGTAAAAAAAAAACCAAAATAAAAAAACGGCTATGCATAACGATAGCTACATTTGTATAGATATCGATAACTTGGCGACTTTTAATTTACAGATAACCTTTCATAAAGATATCAATGGGACAATGAAGAGCATTTTTTTTTCGTCGTCAAATCGAGGTATATATCTCGGTTAATCTTCAAGATTTTGTCATACAAATTGGTATAAAAGTAGATGAATAGATACTTCATAAAATGAGCATAAACCCGATCCTTTCATAATTATTTATGTCTATGAAAAAAATCGCAATTATTGAGAACAAAGCATCCGTTACGTAACGGAATAGGAGGGCGGGGAGGGGGGGGGGTCTGGCCAAGCGTTACGGTCCCGTTAAGTGGTGGGGGGGGGGGGGGGGGGGGGTAAACATTGGAAATTTTGGGTCTCGTTATTTGTGTACGTCCCCTATACAGTAAATGTATAGAAGTATACCCAACAGCTGCCAAAGGCGCGCAGCGGGTAGCCGTACTGGAGCCGAGCGCACGCACCCAGCGGTGCTACTTTAAAGGGCTGTACTGAGTAGACAAAGTGAAAATCGACTTTACCAGCAATGGATATCAATTCTATGATGGTACAGAGTAGAAAAAAGCAGAAAAAAATCGATTTTTTCATCCCGGCACACCAGAATAGCCCCGCGTTTTTCTCGAAACAGTTTTTCAAAACGGTGTACACGATTTATCGACATCTAATGAACAGATTGACTCAAAATTTGGTACACTCATTTAGTGTAATAGTAGTTTAGTCTTGACCGACGTTTTTCTTCTTAACATTTTTTCATTAGTTATTAACAATAATGACGTCGATTTTCTAAAAAAATCGATGAGAAAATTCAATATTTATTTTTTGACGATTGAAACACATTAGCAAAGGAACGCTCGGTCGAGTTTATTATCTATTTTAATAATAGATAATAATAATGTTATAAAAGATAATAATAAAATTCAATATGATCTATTTTAAGAGAAAAAAAACTTTTTTTAATTTCGGATCAACCGAGTGGCCAAAGTCAAGAACACCGTAAAGCCCCTCACGTTCGAAGGCCCTTCACCGGATTGCTTACGACTTCTTCAATAGTTAATGTTTTTCTATGAATGTTGGTACACAACTTTGTCAATGTACGTACGAATAAATGTCCAAATGATTTATCAATCAACTTGCCTATTCTTTCAAAATTGATTTTTCAAAATAACCCTGACTTTCGTGTCGTCACAGTAGGATCCCCTTACGGATTTAAGGGGTAAGGCCACAGAATTTTCAAAAAATCGATTTCTTTTCGCTAAAACGATGCTTTATCATCATAAGAATAAGTTACTATTCGATTTATAGCAAGACATTTTTTTTCACCGACTTTGAGCGTATAACGCAAGCCCACCTCTGGCACGGCCATAGAGTACCTAAAGCTTGAAACGCGTTTTTCCCCAAACAGCTTTTTACCAATTGGCGTGACAAATAACTTCAACAATTTTCACTCGATTTACTTCAAATTTAAAAGTTATGTTCTTAATTGCATTTCATTTTACGAGCAGTTTTATATGAAATTTTTCACTGAAAATTCATTCAAATACCTACAACTCAATTCAAATACTTCCAACTATTGAATAAAACCATATTTTATTGTTCAAATAACTTTTTCAAACGAGAAAAGTTTGTTAAATTGGCACATGATTGTATACCCGTTACTGTGGCCTAACCCCTTGAATTAGCCTCGAACATGCCAATGGGGAATGCCGATGACAATCCAATATGGGAGGGTGACGATTTACTATAGGGATCCAATGCCTTGATCCATTGGATCCTCATCAGGAAGTACGCCCAACCATGTCAATCCAATCGAATCCTTACAATTTCTGCACGGCCAACTAAAGATTAAAAGCGCATTACAACGTTTCTGGAATTTCTTTGACCACCAACTTCATACGGCCACTTCGGTAGTTGCGAGAGGCGCGAAAGAGAGCGATGACGAGCTGGTTGTCCCAAGACGAGGGTGAAGGTGGCGGGCTTGTATGTAGGGACGCAGGGCGTTTTGCTGGTCGAGTGTAGCACATACACGCGGCTGCATCTCCACCTTGCAGCGTGTTTCGCGTCGGATCGGGAAGGACGCAAAGGGCGACAGAATAGTCGTCGCCCCGCGGCGGTGCGGTGCGGAAAAGAGAGCGGGCCTGAGGGAAAGGGGAAGGCAGGGAGAGATAGGGAGGATCGCGCGCCGCCGTCACAACGACGCCCGACAGTTCGACGGGGACAAGTCGACGACCAATATACGTAGAAAATGTGGAATGGGGGAGTGAGACAGGGATAGTTCGCGGGTAAGGAGAGAATGGAAGTTTGTTTCTTGTCTCACGTTGATGCTGCCAGCAAAAGAGGAACCGAAAGATAGTACGAAAGAAAGGATAAAGAAAAGAAGGAGAGGGAGAGAGAGAGAGAGAGAGAGAGAGAGAGAGAGAGAGAGAGAGAGAGAGAGAGAGAGAGAGAGAGCGCGCGATTGAGATAGAGAGAACGATAGAGAGCCGGCAAAAAAGAGCGAAGGAGAGAAATAGCATGGGAAACAAGTAAAGAACGAGCGAGGGAGAGCGCGAGAAAAGGAATAAAAAGATAGTACTAAAGTCAAAAAGGTTCGTGTCGTCGTCGTGCAACGCTACTGATACTTCTTTTGCCTCGCTAGAAAGAGAGAGGAAGAGAGAGAGAGCGAGAGAAATCTCACAACTACGCGGGAACGGGAGAGACGCCAAGCTGGAGGGCGCCTCGCGTTTTAAATATATATACATTTATTTGTGCACATATATACATATATATATTAGCAACCCTCTTATTTTTGCTGGTCCATCGAATTCTCTCTTGCTTTATGTATATGCACTATATATATACGTAACTGTATTATTATAGAATCGAAGGGTTGAGAAACGTGCCTCCCGAGTTTCTCTTTCCCTCTCGTACTCGCTCTCAGACCCCCCCGCCCCCCTGCAAACCTTCCTAAATCCCAGCATCCCACGACCCCTGCGACGATCGTACAAAACTGCAGACCGTGTTTACTATGTATACACGAAACTCGTCCACGAGGTTCTTCAGACCCGATGGCTCCACAGGCGTTTATGTTAGAGGGGAGGGAAGAGAGGGAGAGAGAGATGGATGGTGAGAGCGACAGGGGGTTCCGGAGGGTGAACAAAATTGCCCACTCGTCCCTTCGTCACGTAATCGCACGTTCTTGAGATTTTTCATTACTAATGTTCCCTTTAATGTACCCTGCCGATGTTTTGGAACGTCTTTACCCCTGTTCCTTTCTCGTAAAACGTGGTTTTTCAATTGTCCCGGATGAATGCACGAAGCTTGGTCCCTTTGAGACACTTTGGTGCATTTAAAATTAATCGATTAAACGATTTGTTGAAGAGGGTTTGATTGATAAATGTTGAAGAGGTTAGGCTACTGTGACGACCCGAAAATCAGAGGTGTTCGAAAAAATTATTTTTGAAGGAATAAGGAATAAAACCAAAAGCATGTGCCCGTTATGCAGGAGGGCTATGTAGTACAGTCGTGCTGTATATTGGAATCGGAAAAAATTAGAAGAAGGCTAGTTTTTTGACAGGTGATTTTGTAGGTGCCGCGGGTGCCAAATCCAAGTTTGCCTAAAAATCGGGGTGTAGGGTTTTTTTTAAAGGATGAAAGGGAATGGGGGTGAACGCCGGGAGACAAAATGTTCAGAAAAATCCGGGTTTTATTTTTGTCCACAGCGCCGAAGTCGTGGAAGTTCATTTTGGGGGTGAAAAAATGGGGTGAAATTTTGAAAAATCAATTTTCATTCGATAACTCTTTAGGAAAACTTCATACCATTTTGGTTCAAATGGGAACGTTGTCCTTGAAAAGACGCGTTGATCGAGAATTTGATCATCGCTCTCCAATAATATCGTCATCTCCAAAAGAATTGTTGAAGTATAAACAAAAAATAGTTTATTGAATAACTCAAAAACAATCGATTTTTCGGGGATGGTTCAAATGTACGAAATGTAGAGAATAATTTTCTCTATATTTTCGTTCCTATGGACCACACTTGAATTTTGCTTTTTCGAACGCCTCTCAGGGGTTGAAAATTCAAAATGACATTCTGGGAAAACTTTTGACTGAAAATAAAGAGATACGAGTTTGGCGTTGTGGACAAAAATGTAGCTGAGGGTTCAAGCTACAAATTCTTCCACGGCAGCAAATTCGTGCGGTCAATAGTTTTCCCAGAGTCTCATTTTGAATGTTCAACCCCCGAGAGGGGGTGGAAAATCAAAATTCAAGGGTGGCCTATAGAAACGAAAATATAGAGAAGATTATTCTCTAGATTTCGTACATTTGACCCATCCCCGAAAAATCGATTGTTTTTGAGTTATTCAATAAACAATTTTTTTTTTGTATTTTAACGATTTTTTTGGGGGTGAAGATATTATCGGAGATCGATGATCAAATACTCGATCGACGCGTCTTTACAAGGGCTACAACGTTCCCATTTGAACAAAAAGTGTATGAATTTTTCTGAAGAGTTATCGAATTAAAACTGATTTTTCAAAATTTCACCCCCAAAATGAACTTCCACGACTTCGGCGCTGTGGGCAAAACTAAAGCTCGGATTTTTCTGCACATTTTATCTCACAGCGCCGACCTCGTAGGGGTTGTAGTTTGGCATTAATCCACCCCCATCTCTTTTCATCCCCTAGAAAAAAACCCTACACCCCGATTTTTAGGCAGACTTGGATTTAGCACCCGCGGCACCTACAAAATCATCTGTCAAAAAACTAGCGTTCTTCCAATTTTCTCCGATTCCGGGGTTTTTCAGCGACAGCACGACTGTACTAATGTGTACGACTGTACTAATGTGCAAGATATACTTTTTGAAAAGACGGTCGACACTGTCTTTTTTCGTATCTACAAACCTTCCTTTTTAAAAACCGCAAAGGATTTTTAAAATATTTTGAAGAAAATAAATTATCTTTTTCATGCAAGTAGTACGTATTTTTTGATTGGGGTAGAATATCCATAAGTCCGAATATCCATAATTGAGTATAGAGTATTATGGATTATGGATTATGGATATAGAGATTATGGATATTTGTCCTTATGGATATGCTTACTTGTGGATATTCGACTTCTGGATATTCACTTATGGATATTCGACGACAGTCGTATTTTTCAACGCATCTCCCACTTTGAACGAATGTTTGGGCAGTTAATTTTTATTTTTCTTACAAAATAAATTTTGGGCTATAAAATAAGAATCATCAACTACAAAAACGTCTCTACAAAAAAAATGCATATTCACCGAAATACAACGATCTGAAAAACGTCTGGGGTCCGATCGACCCCATATGCAGTCAGAGGTTCGTGGCGGAAGTATGCAGTCGAAGAGTTAACAAAGTTGAGTGCGAAATTTCATTTAAAAAAATTATTATTAAAGATGTAGAGAATCTCGTAAAGGACCTTCGAACGTGAGCGGCTCAACGGCGTACTCGATTTTCGCCACCCAGTTGATCTGAAACAAAAAAGACGGTTTTTTTTTAATAGATAATATTGGCTGTGACTTGGCCGAGCTTTTTTTTATCATGTCTCAAACACCAAAAAATATTTTTTTTCGATTTTCCGAGGGAAAATAACATTTCCCATCAACAAACATTGATGTTAATAAATAATGAAAAATGTTAGGAAGAAAAACGTCGATCAAGGCTAAACTACTGTTACACTGAATAAGTGTACCAAATTTCAAGTTACTCCGTTTACCAGATGCCGAGAAATTGTGTACACCGTTTTGAAAAAGATAGTTTCGAGAAAAATGCGTTTAAAGTTTTACCAGCAGTTTGATCGCTCTCTTTTCCGCCTCTCGAAACTATCAAAGTGGCCATACAAAGTTGGTCAAAGATACTTCAGAAACATCGTAATGTGCTTTCAATCTTCACTACCGCCCTTGCAGAAATTGTTGTAAGGATCCAATTGGATTGACATACTTGTCCCTACCTCCTGATGAGGATCCAATCGGTCAATGCATTAGATCCCTGTACTAAAACGTCAGCTCGCACATTGGATTATCACTGGGAATCCTCAATGGCATGTGCGAGGCCAATTTGAATCTTTAAGGGGTTAGGCTACTGTGACGACATGAAAATCAGGACCATTTAAAAAAAAACAGTTTTGAAGGTTCAAGTAAGATGATTGAAAAAACTTCTGGATATTTATTCGTATGTAAATTGACAAAGTTGAGTACTTCGTTTGTAAATTTCATTAAAAAATATTAGTTATTGAAGACGTTATAAACGATCCCGTGAAGGGCCTTTAGACGTGAGGGGCTCAACGGTCTACTTGATTTTGGCCACGCGATTGATCCGAAACAACAAAAATAAGTTTTTCTTCTTCTTAAAATAGACAATACTGCCTAAAACTTGACCGAACTTTTTTGTTCGTGTTTGAATCATAAAAAAAAGGTTTTGATTTTTTTTTCTCGATTTTACGAGAAAAATGACATCATTATTGTTAATAACGAATGAAAAAAAATGTGAAAAAAAGCGTCGATCAAGACTGAACTGCTATTACACTGAATAAGTGTACCAAATTTCAAGTCAATCCGTTCATCAGATGTTGAGAAATCGGGTACACCGTTTAAAGAAACATAGTTTCGAGAAAAACGCGTTTAAGGGGCCAGTGTGACACTTTTAAAAAATCAATTTTTTTTGCCTTTTTCGACAGTTTATACTTTCAAGAATATCATTATCATTTATATCAATATCATTTAATCTTGCAAAAATCGATAGTTAAATCTTTAAATGCGTTTTTCTCGAGATGAGATTTTTCAAATTTGCCGAATTTGTAACTCAAAGAGCAATTATCCGATTGACTTGAAATTTGAACTGCGTACTTTTGAATATATTTACTCTACAATGACGTAGAATATTGGTTGGATGAAAATTAACGATTTGGCATTGAAAAAAACGACCATTTTCTAGGCAAGAAAACAGACTTTTTTCATAACGACGCCATTTTGTTAGATCTTGATATTTTTCGAAAATCCTACGTCATTGTACGGGAAATACCTTCCAGTTTAACGACATTTTTTCTTTTTTCGGTTTCAGCTACTCAATCGGCCGGAATCATGTCAGCAGTGGAGGAACTTTTTTTTGGCGCCTCCGAAGGCAGCGCATAAGTCGCTTGCATCTCAATATTATTCTATGAAAAAAATATGTAATATAGGTCAAATATAGCCAAATATATTCTTAATTTTCCGAAACATGTAATTGAGTACTTTTCTTCCAAAAAATTCCCAAAATTCCCCCAAATTTTCACTGTTCACACTGGTATAGCCCCTTAAAGGGGTAACATCGGTTTGAAAATTTCAAAAAATCCATTTTTTTAAATTTTATTATTTAATGGTACAATATGTCTAGAATATTCTCCCAAAGTTTTAAGTCAATCGGAGTAAAAGTCCAGGAGAGAGAGCCTTTGGGAATTCCCCCCGTTGGGAAAGATCGGCCGGGAGCGACGCAGGTATATCGCATTTTTTTTAAAGCACTATTTTTGAAGTCGGTGGACGAGATTTCTCAAAAACGAATGCACCGATCTTATTGAAATTTTGCAAACTTCTTCGAAATAGCATTGACTAGTAATTAAACGAAGGTTTTTTTTCGTTTACAACTAATTTTACAAGACTAGTGTAACTTGTACCAAAAATTAAACTATTTTGCATACAACTCTGCCAAAAATTAAAACTTCCATTTTTTTAAATCCTCCGTTCAATCACGAGCTATACTTATCTACTAACAGAAAAAAATAGTTTTTTTTTTAATTTCCGATGAAGCTATCATGAGTTATCCTGACCACCAAGAGGACATTTCTTTTGAAGGGGTCTTCGGAAATCAGGTCCCACCAGTTGACCTTCCCAAAGTTTGGTTGAAATTTTTTTAAATATTGTTGAAATGTTGCTCCTTCATGTGAATTCCTTCCTTCATTTTGAATAAAATAATTGACATATAATTTTTTTTAATAGATAAAATATGTTTTTTTTTGGCTTCGAAACCCACGTTAACCCCTTTAAGTTTTACGAGTAGTTCTATCGTTGTGATCATAAGTGTACCTTTAATCTGTGAATCTTGCACCATATGTTGCACCCTCATCTTCAATATGAGCTGCCTAAAGCGACGAACGAGCGTTCGTTCTTTCACAGTAGTCATAACCCTTTGAAGGATACCGATTTTTTCCACCGGTCTTCCGACAAACGGGTCGTAACTACGATGTTTTTGTGTGCCGAGAAAAAAATACATCACACGAAACACTGACTTAAAAATTCTTGATTATTTTATGCTTCAGTGTGGCCTCGTATTTTCTTTTTCTCGGCCACACTTTCCCCGTATCACTTGGCAAATGCGGTATGGTGTACCTACCGCCGTCATATGGAAGAAGGCGGCGTCTACAAAAAAAAAAATGGAAAATGCGTTTTTGGTACCGTTGAAATCAGTACAAAATTTTCCATCGTTCTGTATAGTAAAGCGCATTTTCCATTTTTTTGTAGATGGCGCCTTTTTCCATATGACCACAGTGAAGCTTAAGGTTGTTGAGAGATCTCGGGCCATCGGGGGTGGAGTACGAGGGGACCGCCCTATGCTTGTGCATAGGGCTGATTCACCGTTTCCGACCGTTAGCTATCAAATAATAGTCTTATTTAAGGGGTTATATACAGTCAGGAGGCCCAAAAAGATCGATTTTTCAAGAATTTTTCTTAAGAAGACCTTCAAATCTATTAAGGGGTTAGGCCACAGTAACGGGTATAAAATCATGTGCAAATTTAACAATTTTTTTCGTATGAAAAAGTGATTGATTTATAAAATTAATTACACATCTATCTAGTATGAATATCAAGCTGTTAGAAAATATATATTTTTTTTCGATGTACAAAATGGCCGACTACTAATATTTTCTTTCGTCATTTTTTTTAGGCGCTCCGCGGCGTGACATTTGGCATCCACAATTTTTTACCTAGAACAAAAAACAAAAATGCTCGTCAATCTACATTAGAATACGTAGAGAAGTAAGTACGGAATTTAAAAAATATTGTTTTAATCAAAAGTTGTAGATATTTGAACCAAAAAAATGAATTTTCAGTGAAAAATTTCGTTATAACTGCTCATAAACTGCTCATAAAATGAAAAGTTTTCGATTAATCAGAAATTCCGTACGTACTTCTCTGCGAAATGCAATTAGGAACATAACTTTTGAATTTGAAGTAAATCGAGTGAAAATTGTTGAAGTTATCTGTCACGCCAATTGGAAAAAGCTGTTTCGACAAGTTTCGAGTAGTCGGCCATTTTGTACATCGAAAAAAATATATATTTTTTCTAACAGCCTGATATTCATACTAAATACATGTGTAGTTTATTTTATGAGTAAATCACTTTTTCATACGAGAAAAAATTGTTAAATTCGCACATGATTTTATACCCGTTACTGTGGCCCAACGCCTTAATAAATACACTTTCAAAATACATTAAAAAGAATTTCATTTATTTAAGTCACTATTTATATACGAAAATGGTAGTAAAAAAAATGTCCTAAAAAAAGGCAGGTCTGCGCTATTGATGAAATCTCGGAGATGGATCATCCGAAACAAAAAAATCAAACGGTTTTAGATTCAGAATGTTAATGGCTATAGCGCAAATCATACGATTTTCTATATATGCAAACATATTATAACGGCGGACATTTTTCGGAAAAACAACAAAAAATAAACGCGTTTCACCGTTTTTGGCAAAAAAAGAAAATATCAAAATTTAAAAAAAAACCTTGATATGCATATAGTTGTAAAGAATATGTGGTAAACATTTCACAAGGATCGGTTCAGTAGTTTCGAAGATTTTATCAAAAAGCCGTTGAAAAACGTCCTTTACATAAAAAAATAATTTAATAATCTTTTAAGTGTAACAATTTTTATATCAATATCTATAATGCAAACCTATCAAGAAATGCATGAAATTAGGCTTTTTTAGCGTGTAAAGTGAAAAAAACCCCTTAAGCCGGCTGCGGACGCAGCGAAAGTTACCTTGAAATAGCAAAGTGCGGACGTGATAAGAAAGGGTTTAATTGGAAATGGTACGTGAAAACCCGCAAGAATCTAAGTTGGAAATGAGGAAATAAAATGTAGTTTTTATTCGTCAACACACTCCACTCCGTTCCGTCGAGAGTCATTGCGCAGTATGATAATTACGGTAATGTGGTACAAGCAAGGGAACACTAGGATCTTCGGGTATGGTGGGTAGTAAGCCTGGGCAGTAAAATGATTTTTTTTATCGATAGTACACAAGTGTGCGCGTGTGGGTGTCCATTTATGTGCACACCGAGGAAAGGGGATGTATCATGAGGAAAGAACATCGTCTAGACGAAGTTGCAACCCAACCAGTGAAGGAAAGTCGGACTCAAGACGAGTATTGGTGCACCCTCGTACGAAGCGATATCGAAGCTCTCCCTCGCTCCCTCTTTTTCTAGTATACAATCGCCCGTGTGTCGCCCCATCTTCAGATCCCCGACGTACGCGATGGAATGGCGACGAGACACCGGTCGCGCAAATATTTTTAACAAACGTCCCCAACCCTCCTACTCCCAGCGAGAGAGTGAGAGGGAGTGATTCGGGCGCCAAGGAACGACTCTCGTATTCCCTCTCGGAAAAATTTCCCCTCGGGCTTGATCGCGTATAACGTATACAAACATGGTCATATCCGGAACCGTCCGCGCGGGTTAAGGGTCTCGCGATTAGAGATGATGAGTCCCGCCCTTCCCTCCGCCCTTCCAAGCCCTATTAATGGGTTAGGCTACTGTGAAAACACTCGTTCGTCGCTTGAGGCAAATCAAATTGAAGATGAAGGTCCAACTAATGATGCAGAAATCGCGGATTGACGGTGAACTTAGATCGCAACGTTAGAACTGATGGTAAAACTTTAAGGGGTTACGCCTAGTTGGAATTTTTGAAGAAAAGAAAATGTTTTTCGACGGATTCTTATAATATAACCTTTCGAAAATATTCTCTGAAAATTTCAAGTCGGTCCGTTGAAAATTGGGGGAGTTTTGAGCGTATACAGGGAGGCCCGCTTACCGCTTTACCGTTACGGGCAAAAACTTTAAGGCGGAGAAACATTTAGACAGGAACAAAATAAGCAATAAGGAATTTTTTAAACTAAGACATAATTATTCTATAATTATCAAACTCTCGGTATACTTTAATAGTATATCTAAGTATACAAAACAATTTTTTTATTAATTCATCGTCAAAATGGCGGAGCTGCGAAGTTGCGGGAGTTGCGAATCGGCGTGCAGTCTAGCTTCCCGTAGACTTTGATATGCAAAAAAGTTCAAACATTTTTTCAGTTACAACATGTATACTTTCTATGTGACGGTAATTAAAATGAAGAAAATTCAAATTTAAGATAATGGCACGCATTTAGAAAAAAAAATCAACATTTCACGCAACATTTCTGTAAAATGTGAATTAAAAAAGTAGTTTTTTTTTCTTTAATTTTTCAAAAACAATTCTCGTCAAGTAGAAGGTACCAATATTATCAATATTTCTACCGAGTTTCAACTCAATCGGCTTAATAGTTTTTGAGTAGTCCTACACGCCAATTTCGATAATGCAGTTTTGAGAAAAACGCGTTTGAAGTTCACGCCTGCTCGGAATCCGAGCAGTGAGGCACGGCGTTAACGGTCTGTAACGTTTGAAGTTTTTCGAATTTCGCTTTGAAACTTTGGGAAAATATTCTACATATATAGGTATACCGTTCAAAGAAAAAAAAAGAAATTGATTTTTTGCTCTTTGTAAATGTACATCCGGCCTTAAAGTCTTATATACGCGAAAAATTTCACAATTTTTCATTCTTTAATTATTTTTGATTCCATAAGCCCGAACGGTTAGGAATATTTTAAGCGTTACAGAATTGAGAAATTCCAAAAATTGTTAAAGTTACAGCATTTAGAGCGTACGGCGCGCCCGACCGCCAACTTCAAAGCCGCTTTTCCACGATTCACTTTTTTGAACCTTGTGAAAGTTCTAACTCTTGAACGAAGGTTCAGATCGCCTGGAAATTTTTACAACATATTCTTAGTATCATCACCTATCGTGTGAACCACGGAAACAAAAATTTCAATAATACAAAGAAAAATATAAAAAATAAAATACCGACGGAAAATTGAGTAAACAAATTTTAAGTTTCGAATTTTTATTATAATAATTTTTTTTTAAATAATATAGTTGGTTCACACTGAATACGTTCATTATGCAATTATAAACATGTTAATTTCTTTCAGACAACCACATCGATACCGAAAACTTTCACCATCAACGCGCGCGCAAAAAAAAAATACATTGCTTTATTACGTTATATCTCCAACATTTGTTAATATTTCTGATTTTTTTACCAATACTTAAATATGCGCATAAATCAGCTGTAAAAAAATGTTATCAATATATGCGTCATTTTTTTTCACCGCGTCTAGAAACCTTCGACGAAACGTACCCTCGAAAATCGGCGACTAATTTGATGAGTGAATGACTTTTTCATACGAAAAAAATTGTTAAATTCGCACATGATTTTATATCCGTTAATGTGGCCTAACCCCTTGAATAAACAGAAAAAAAAAACTTTTTTTTTAAACAAAATCAACTAAAGAATATACTTTGAGTATTTGCCAATGAAGAGCTGCGCTGTGTGAAGCAAAATGAAGCAATCCTATTGGTGGACCTTTTCCTCGCATACCGCTTAGCTACCTCGCACAGCCCTGGTGGAAAAGCACCCTAAGAGGGAGACAAACTAAACGGAATGAGCAAAAACGTGCAACGGGGCCGTGGTAGGGACGGCACAAGCACAATCAAGACGCGATTTCTCGATTTCTCGAGTTCTCGACACTTTCTTCTTGTCACGAGTAAGGCCAAATTACCCGGGAATTCTCGCTCCCAGAAGTCTCGACCAAAAACCCTAATCTATGACGCTTCATTGTTTTACACCAAACCACCCTGCAACCTCGTCCATACATGCTCATCGTCACGAGCCAGCACTGAACATTTAAATTATTCGGACGTTGAACAAGTTCTCGCTGTTTTCCAATAGATGGCGGTACCAAAACTGCGTGCGTGTATTTAGGCGGGATATACATTTACAACGATCAAAAAATCGATTTATTTTTTTTCTTCCTTTAAGGAGGTACGGTGATTGGAGCGAGTTCAAGATAAAAGCCCGATTTTTTTAATAGCATTGTCGAGACCTTCTTCCATGCGTATGCGGAGTTTCCATGAGATTTACCGTACACTTTCCGAGTTATTAATTGTTAAAGTTGGTGAATTAGTCACACGTAGACGACAAAATGTGCCTGTCCTCTCATATATCGATTTTTTTGTGCTACTTGGAGCCAAGAAATACGTAAAAAAAACTGATGGTTGCGTTCGTTGAATCTTTGTGATCGATAAGGCACCTTGAATTGGAAAGCTCACCGCAGTAATAAGCAATAAATTTAGAAATAAAGTCGCAAAAACCGAAGTTTTCGGAGAGCGAGTCTTCTCGTGACGTAACAGCAGCCATCTTGCTCGACGTGTGGCAACGCCGGATACCCGCGCAAATTTGATTCGTCTATCGGATATTTTCAACGCGAATTAAAAATATGATTGTGCGAAGCCGTACATTTTTCAATGGATTATAAAGGGCCTTCCGTCGATATTTACTTGAAGTTCTTTTACGTACAGCAAAGGCATCTCAATTTTTCTGGCGACATGTACCTATACAACGCATCTATATATAAATTCAGCATGGGAGAACGGTCATATAAAATAATCGTTTCTTTTTATACCTGCAAATATTGTGAAAATTGGGAAAGGGAAAAATAACATAACAATCGATGAAATATGTTTTGGCTTTGGACAGATTGGACATTGGACATTGAGGTTAACTTCAACGCGACGTTTTTTATTTGCAATCGCAATATTATCTTTTCATTTTCTAATTCTTGTCCGTCAGAATCTACATTTGTCACTATAAACTGGACTTCAGGTACAATCCCGTTACTCTTTTGATAAACTTCCACAGCATTTTCATTCTCCATGTTAACCGGCTACAAAAAATAATAAGCCAGGCGCGTGGAACCGATGACAGCCACCAAAAATGCGACGATGCTAAACGTCAACGAGATATGGCGTACTACTGAAGTCGAGTAGTAGATTATTAAGGTTGTTTCCATATTATAAAAATAATAGGAAACTCGAAATTGAATACTTAAAAAATATTTCTCGAAAAATAGGCCATATACATATATCTAAAACGTGGCGATATTGCGGCGTGAAATAGACTCTAAGTTTACTAGCATGGTCATCACCGTACCTCCTTAAACGCGTTTTTCTCGAAATGAGATTTTTCAAATTTGCTGACATTGCAACTCAAAGAGCAATTATCCGATTGACTCGAAATTTGAACTGAGTACTTTCCAATATATTTACTCTACAATGACGTACGATATTTTTGATTGGATAAAAATTGACGATTTGGCGTTGAAAAAAACGACCATTTTATAGGAAAGAAAACAGACTTTTTTTCATAACTACGCCATTTTGTTAGATTTTGATATTTTTCGAAAATCCTACGTCATTGTACAGGAAATACCTTCCAGTTTAATTACATTATTTCCTTTTTCGGTTTCAGCTACTCAATCGGCCGGCATCATGTCGGCAGTGGAGGAACTTTTTATTTTGGTGCCTCGGAAGGCAGCGCACAAGTCGCTTGGATCTCAATATTTTTCTATGAAAAAATTATGTAATATAGGTCAAATATAGCCAAATATATTCTTAATTTTCCGAAACATTTAATTGAGTACTTTTCTTCCAAAAAATTCCCGAAAGTCACCCAAATTTTCACCGTTCACACCGGTATAGCCCCTCAAACATTTTTTTCGGTCAAGCTAGCCATCTTTGCCGTGTTTTGTTGTTTCGCTAAAAATGGGACACCCTGGTCTTAATAACAAGCGTGTGTGTGTGTCTATGCACGCAGAGCAGTATTCATTGGCGCGTTGTTTATCAAAGAGAGTTCCAAGTCGGGGACGTACGTTGAGGCGGGCGGGAGAAGGGTGGAGGAGAAGAAAAGAAGGACGAGGGTGAGTACAGGAGGCTAGAAAGCGAGAGGGAGATAGAGAGTATTGTGGCGGAGGATCAAAACACTTGGCGCCCCAGGCTGGAGCCGCGGCGGGAACGACGGGCAGAGCGTCGCCGACGCTCACCCGCGATGGAGGTCTCTCGCCCCCGAGAGCGCAAATCGGCGTCCCCCTTGTCGACGGGATCATGCGGCGACTACGCTGACAACCGACGAGAGGAGGCCCCGGGATCGACACACACGGAGGGCGAAAGAGAGGGTTGCCATTTTTGGCGAGAGTCTCCCTCGCAAACTCGACGCTTTCAACCGCTGGTGCGGTCATCGGGAGCCAACTACACCCGGCGCCTTTCCCCCCTTCTCCTTCTATGTCTATCCGAGCCACGTAAGTTTCATTCTAGGCAAGCAGCACGGCAGGAGATCTCTATGGCTATATGTATCGCGTGCAGGAAAAAAAGCTTCGCAGTTGGTTCAATTTCGAAGTTTTTATAAGTTTGTTTACATCGTTTTTGAATATACATAATATAATGTATCGATTATTTATGTCTTTCTTTTATATTCTATACACTTCCGGAATTCCACCGCATTGGCGCCGTGCAGAGTATGGGGTGAGGGTAACGAAATCGAACGCCGAGCCCTCAGTGAATACCGTAAAATGGGATTACTTTGAACAGGTTTTTTTTGTGATTTTTTTTGTCATTTTTGTGATTTTTTTTATAGGTTTATATTTTCGATATTTATATAAAAGTTGTTACACTTAATAAATACACTCTAGAAATACATTTACAAAAAAATTACGTATTTATGTAACCCAAACAAACTTTACGGGGCTATGCCAATGTGAACGGTGAAAATTTATGTGATTTTCGGAAATGTTTTGGAAGAAAAGTACTCAATTAAATGTTTCGGAAAATTAAGAATATACACTAAGCGCAACAATTAAGGGATCACTATTTTTTCGACGAAAAATAGCCCTTTTTCAAACCGCTGTAACTCGGTGAAAAATGGTCGGAGAAAAAATGAAAAAAAAGAAGCATTTTGTAGTGTAAACCTTCGACTTTGATAATCTGATTATAAATAAATAATTTTTTTCGTTTCGTTTAAATAAAGAAATTCGTTGTTAAACAAAACAAAACATAAAATCAAAAAATTTGCCCGAGTTTGACAAGGTACACGGGGAACAGAAATTTTTTTTTCGAAAATCTGTTTCGACCATTCGAAAGCTTGTATCTTTCCCAACAATTTGGTTTTTTTTTTCAATTTCTGTCCGATTTTTTTTAGCCAAGTTATCGCAGTTTTACGAAAAAATGCATTTTTCAACTTTGACCGGTCATAACTCTGGTCCAAATCATCGCACAGCATCCAAACCGGCATCGTTGGAAAGCTTGGATTTCCCCGTACAAAACTGTTTATTTTTCGTATGACTTCGGATTAACTGTTTATATTTCGTATTTGGCTATATTTGAGCTGTATTACATAATTTTTCATAGAAAAATATTGAGATCCAAGCGACTTATGCGCTGCCTTCGGAGGCGCCAAAAAAAAAAGTTCCTCCACTTCTGACATGATTCGGGACGATTGAGTAGCTGAAACCGAAAAAGGAAAAAATGTCGTTAAACTGGAAGGTATTTCCTGTACAGTGACGTAGAATTTTCGAAAAATGTCGAAATTTAACAAAATGGCGTCGTTATGACAAAAAGTATATTTTCTTATCTATAAAATGATCGTTTTTTTCAATGCCAAATCGTCAATTTTCATCCAATCAAAAATATTCTACGTCATTGTAGAGTAAATATATTCAAGAGTAGTCAGTTTAAATTTCAAGTCAATCGGATAATTGCTCTTTGAGTTACAATGTCAGCAAATTTGAAAAATCTCATTTCCAGAAAAACGCGTTTAAAGATTTAACTAGCGATTTTTGCAAGGTAAAATGATAATGATATTTTTGAAAGTATAAACTGTCGAAAAGGGCACAAAAAAATCGATTTTTTTAAGTGTCACACTGGTATAGCCCCTTAAGGTAATACGAGCGCGCAATCTTGATTTCTATAGATGTTCAAATTTTAACCACACATTGTTCGTACCATTATGCATGTTTGAGTGAAATTTCGGAACAGTCGACTACTTAGATTGGGAGATATTGGGTTTTTTAATTGCAACTTTTAACACTGCAGGGTCAGCATTGAAATTTAGACAGAATAATTTTTCGTAAAAAATATTTGTCCCCTATAATAAGAAGAAATGGCAACACCGCATCGTCCCACGTATTCAATGACGTGAGTTTGCGCGGCATATTAAAAATAATACTGCAACACAAATTTTTATTTGAAAGTAATTTTTAATCCAACAAAGTTTTTAATTAGTTATGAATGAACCAACATTTTTATTTGTTAATAAAGATAACATAAACAATATAAAATATTAATATTTATAATGCAAATATTTTTTTTATGACAACATTTTTAACTTTAGGAACACGATAATTATTTTTTTCTCGAAATATTGGACAATACTGTTCTGCGGTGTTGCCATACGCCTTCTTATTATAGGGGACAAATATTTTTTACGGAGAATTATTCTGTCGTTACTGAGCGTTTTTAGCAAAACTCAATAGTAAAGGTAATCCAAACTTTTTTCGCTCTTCCCCTAACTAGTTTGCTATCCAACCCAACCCAAACATAATTTTTTTCAAAGTTTATAAACACAATAGAATGGTGCGACGAATTATGTGACCTGACTTTCGGTCAATGCGGACCCTGCAGTGTTAAAAGTAAACATTTTAAAACCCATTACCTCCCAATATGAATAATAGACTGTTCTGAAATTTCACTGAAACGTCCATAATGATATAAACAATGTCTGGTTAAAATTTTAACAAAATCTATCGAAATCAAAAGCGCGCGCTCGTTCTACCTGAAGCTGCGCTATGCCGCGTTTCCCAAGGGTACGGGGTAACTGTGAAAAACCCTCACCGCTCGTTCGAAAATTTGTTGGAGAGTCCACAGATCCTATCACATTCCTACGGGGATTGGGACACATTGGCAATCCGAGTGGGTTCCGCGCTTATTCCTGATTTTCGTCGTTTGAAATTTTTCATTCGAAATTCTCAACCGGAATTTGTTGGATCTTAAAAAAAATTATCCTTTCGTGATTCCGTGCACAAATTGGTTAGAAAATCCGAATATGCACCCACATTTCTACAGGGATTCGTTAGAGACACCGCACATAGGGTCTCCTCATTGGGATTCAATTGGACTCTGCACTGTTCTCCAATGAACGCCATTTGAGAGTTCCTGCCACGTTCGAATCGAAAATATGTGAAAAGCCACAAGAAAAAACTCGGCGTGTTGAAACATAACCTGCACACCGCGTGAACGTTTACGTGTGAGGTGATCTTATACCAAAGTCCAGTAAAATGAATAACAAGCGATAATTACCGTAGATTTTCAGTGATGTGATTCAAATCGATTTTTAAGGTATGTTTTTAAGCGATTTATACGTTCTTAAGATAAGATTTGTACTTTTGGAAAATGCACTTATTTTGTATATCTATACAGGGTGTTAGGAAGGTCGATACAAAGCTTTAAGAGGGTGGTAGGTCACCTCGTTAGGAACATATCTAACCTAGGTTACCTTAGTCCAAAGTCTAAGGATTTCGAGTAAGTATAATTTTTGGAAGATTTCCCAAAATTAGGTACTAACTCGTTTACCTCTTATGTTAAGTACTATACCAGTGTGACACTTTAAAAAAATCGATTTTTTTTGTTGCCTTTTTCGACAGTTTATACTTTCAAGGATATCATTATCATTTATATCAATGTCATTTTATCATGGAAAAATCGATAGTTGAATCTTTAAAAACGTTTTTCTCGAAATGAGATTTTTCAACTTTGCTGACATTGTAACTCAAAGAGGAATTATCCGATTGACTTGAAATTTGAACTGAGTACTCTTGAATATATTTACTCTACAATGACGTAGGACATTTTTGATTGGATGAAAATTGACGATTTGGTATTGAAAAAAAACGACCATTTTATAGGCAAGAAAACAGACTTTTTTCATAACTACGCCATTTTGTTAGATTTTGATATTTTTCGAAAATCCTTCGTCATTCTACAGGAAATACCTTCCAGTTTAACGACATTTTTTCCTTTTTCGGTTTCAGTTACTTAATCGGCCGGAGTCATGTCAGCAGTGGAGGAACTTTTTTTTTTGCACCTCCGAATGCAGCGCATAAGTCGCTTGGATTTCAATATTTTTCTATGAAAAAAATATGTAATATAGGTCAAATATAGCCAAATATATTCTTAATTTTCCGAAACATTTAATTGACTACTTTCTTCCAAAAAATTCCCAAAAATCACCCAAATTTTCAGCGTTCACACTGGTATAGTCCCTTAATGCTATTCTAAAAAATAGCATCATCATAAGAGGTACATTTATTTTTTGACAAGTTTTTAATTATTCATCACGTCCCATTACTTAATTGTGTGGATACAGATGATTGTATTGGTGTTTGTCGATTGAATACACATTAAGGCGGTCCTCTAGTTTCTCGGCTGTTTTTACGGCTTTTTCAATAATTTTTTTAGGGGCAAAGCATCGAAATAATCAATCTCATTGTTTTTGCATAATCTTTATTAACATTTAAATAAGCTTTACAAATTTTTTGAAGTCAAAATATATAATAGAATAAACGTTATAGTGGCCGATAGGAAGACATCAAGTAAAAGAGGTGCTTGACGGTGACCAAGATTGCGGCTGTTCTGCTTATCTGAAATCAAAAAACCAAACGGCATTTTAATCTTCATATTTAAGGCTAGCGATTGAACTAGAGTGAATTCTAAATTACAAAAATTGACTTTTTTATACACTTTTGAAAATTACATTCTATTTTTTACTCATTTTTTCTTAAGTTTTTCGCTCGTACAAAAAAAAACTATCGAAGCAATCATGATAATCCTAGTTCAATCGCTGGCTTATAACATATTAAAGATGCTGTATAAATTTGAACAAGATCGGTGCAGTAGTTTCTGAAATATCGTGGTCACCGTTTCGAAAAATGGTGTTTCGAGAAAAACGCGTTTAAAAGTATACCTGCTCCGTATACCTGCTCCGTTCCGGGGCCGTAACTTGTGAACCACTTCGAATATCGAAAAATCCTTTGGCACACATTTTCTACACATGTTGCTGTTGATTTATGAAAAAAAAATCGATTTTCTCGACCCGAGAAACTAGAGGACTGCCTTAAGCCAAGTTTTTAGTTGCCAGTTATTGTCTGTTTGAACATTATGAACGAGTTAGTACCTAATTTTAGGGAAATTTTCCAAAAATCATACTCACCATGATAACTCGAAATCCTTAGACTTTGGACTAAGGTAACCTAGGTTATGGATGTCCCTAACGGGGTGACCTATGCAATGGGATCCATGAAGAATCGTATCGGATTCTGTTTGATAATGTTCGAATCCTTCTGGATTCAAATTGGATTCCAATGGCGAATCCCGATTAGGATCCAATGTACGAGTATGACGTTTCAGTACAGAGATCCAATGCCATGATCCATTGGATCCCTATCAGGGAATGAGACCAAGTATGAACACTTTAGTATAGGAATATAATTGGATTGCGGGGCCGGGTTGAAATTCCGAACATTGAATGATCAGAACGCGCAGAACTCCGAAAGAATACTACCCCGAAAGATCAAAACTCCGAAAGAATTTTACACGAAAGACCAAAACTCCGATAATCTGAACATCATCAAAATAATTGTGCTATGGAAGTTTTTAAAGTTTCAAATGTTTCAATAAATCGACGAATTTCGAGAATTTTTCAAAATTAAGAGGTGGCTTTGCGTCAATTTTGTAATTCGTCTAGACAATGTTATACGTTCTACATAATTTACCGTCAACTGTGTAGACTTTCGCTGGCATGATCCTGACATGGGGGCCGGGTTGACATTGCGAACTTTTAATGCGCCGACGGTTTAAAATTCCTAATCTTAATGTTTCGAAATTACAAGGTTCGTCAAGATCATGGCAGCAAAAGTCTGCACAGTTGTCTGTAAATCATGTAAAGCGTATAACATTGTCTAGACAAATTTCAAAATTGACGTGAAATCACCTCTTAAGGCCTTATACACGCGATTTCGCCGATTTTCGTAGGTACTTTTCTAGACGCGGATTTAAAAAAATGACGCAAATATATTGACAAAATTTTTTTACAGATAATTTATGCACATGTTTAAGTACATGTAAACAAAAAATCAGAAATATTACCAAATGGCGGAGATATAACATAATAAAGCAAATGGGGGTGTCTGAGAAAAAAAAACATAATTATAATTGCATAATGAATGTATCTTCAGTGTGAACCAACAATATTATTTTTAAAAAATTATTATAATAAAAATTCGAAACTTAACATTTTTTACTCAATTTTCTGTCGGTATTTTATTTATAATATTTTTTTGTGTCATTGAAATTTTTGTTTCTGTGGATCACAATCAAAGCAATCTGAACCTTCGTTCAAGAGTTAGAACTTTCACAAGGTTCAAAAAAGTGCATCGTGGAAAAACGGCTTTGAAGTTGGCGGTCGAGCGCGCCGCGCGGTATCTACTATAATTGCAATCTTACCTTATTTTTGGATTTTTTCAATTCTGTCAAGCTTGAAATCTTCCCAACCGTTCAGGCTACTGGAATGAAAAATAATAAAAGATGAAAAAAATTCGCGTATATAAAGCCTTAATAAAAAAGAAATCTTGAAATAATTCGTCGATTTATTGAAAATTTTGAAACTTTTCAAACTTCCATAGCCGATTTATTTTGACGGTGTTCAAATTCGGTGTTCGGACTTTTGGTCTTTCGTGTAAAATTCTTCAGCCCATGTAGAGGTTGCCATGAGTTGCCCAATGTTACGATCCGGCCAATATTGGGACCATCGTATAAGCCAACAAAAGAGAAATAATATTGGCCCATTACTGTTTCGCTCTAAACTGAAAACTGGCACAATATCGGCCCATCCCTAAAGCCTGTCCTGGCCCATCTTTGAAAACTAATAAACAGCCGTGATAGTTAAACTAAATTTGCCAATTTAAAAACTGGAGATACTAAAATACTGACAATTCCATTGGCCCAATATTGTTCCGTTATAAATAGAAAACCGGCACAATATCGGCCCATCGTTTAAAACCAATAAATAGCCGTGATGGTTGAACTATATTTGCCAATTTAAAAACTGGTAGTGCTAAAATACAAGCAATTACATTGGCCCATTATTGTCCCGTTATAAATTGAGAACCGGCACAATATCGGCCCATTACTAAAGATTATCCTGGCCCATCTGTTAAAACCAATAAACAGCCGTGATAGTTCATCGAAATTTGCCAATTTTAAAACTGGCAATGCTAAAATACTGGAAATTACATTTAATTAATCTAAGCCCTTTATTGGCTAAGTGGGTCAGACCATACCTGCTTTTATTTTATTTAAGCCTTGGGTTATTCATTATCTGTATATTGTGCCAAAATAGGCAAATAACTGGCACGTCATATATTAATCGTCTATATTTGGTAGTTCAGTTTTTGTAATCAAGTTTTGGCCTATTATTGGCATTTGTAAATAACCAACATAAGTAAGTAAAAATGCCAATCTTGAAACCTGTCATATACGCAAATCACAATTTATTTCAAGGTTATTCCATGAAATATGTATCCATAAGGACCAATCTCGGGCCAATCTCGGCCCGATATAGGTTGAATATTTATCACGCACTCAAGCAAACCCAAACAAACTCCGGCCCAATATTCTAGATAGACTAACTTCTAGATAGACCAACTGTGAAGGCCCATCATAGAGCCAGTGGTCAATTTCTACATAGGCCCTTTAAGAGGGCCCACATAGGGCCAAGTGCAATCACCAACATTGCCGCTACAATGAATTAAATCATTGGCCCAATAATTGTTGGCTCTGTTGGCCGATATCGGGCCGTTCTTATCATTTCTACAAAGGCACCTCATTGGTAAATACTCACGGCCCAATATTCTAGAAAGGCTAACTGTGAAGGCCCGTCCCAGGCCCAACGGTCAATCTCTACATGGGAGGAGTTTTGATCTTTCGGAGTTTTGAGCGTTCTGATAATTCAAAGCTCGGAATTCCAACCCGGCCCCTGGATTCCTACAATGTCTGCATGGGCGATACATAAACGGCCCCATATTCTTCTGATTCTCCGGTGCACAGATCCTTTACTCGAGTATCTCCACCAAGTTCCCACAAGTAGTGGCCTTCCGCTCTCGGTACCGCCAGCCGGTGCACGGCTGCGCGGTCACCGCTCCGAGTATCGGCCATGCACAACGCTGCTTCTCGAAGGACCCCTGGAGCCAAAGCCCACCGCCCTCAGTTCCAATATAAACAATATAACATATAATTTAGGTTTTCATACTATATTACCATATATATACATGTATTACACTGCATATATGGATACCCTGAAGTATCACGAGGTATCCATCGGATTCTCTTCGACCAATGGATACCTCATCCTTCTTCTTCTCTGCCTACGTGAAAAAAGCGAAAATCGAAGAGAGAAAGAGAGAACGGGCAAGAGAGAAAGCTGAGCGTATACAAGTACATACGAAAAGAGGAAAGCTCAGTCGCTCTCCTCCTCTTGTTCGTGTAGATCGAGCATAGGATCCCTTTTCATCCGCGCGCGTCCAAAAGCATAGATACAATAAATGGCGTCAAGATCTGCGTCGCCACGAACTGGCGCGCCGGTTGTCGCCGGAATATCTCTGCCCCCTTTTGGACCAACCCTTACAAATAGGGGTTGCTCATCCGCCACGCGACCAGTCAAAGCGCGGCATACGCGGCCACTGCACTTGTGCACGTGATTCTTCATACTCGTCGTTGCAACTTGTTATCCCTACGAACAACCAAGTACACCAACTGCAATCGCGCACAGGCCTCGAACGTATTTAACCCTATTTTTCATCGTCTTGTCTCAAGTTGCACTCTTCGTTGGCAAAGTGTGTGATCATCGAGAACAATCGAGATCCCATCTACGATGCGATGGCGTGATCGAGGATCGTTTTGGAAAGTTCAGAATTCATTTGCAACTCGACTACCTTCACGCTCTGCTTTTGTGTCACAAACTGAAAAATTGTGCCACTGGGCCGCGTGAAGGGGTGGAGAGTGCTTCGCTCCGGAAAATCTCTGAAAGTAAGTATACTACGAGTAGGGCTTGCATTATCTGTTAATTTTTTGTATTCGGATAGTACACTGAGAGAAAAGTCCATGGTATTTGCAACAAACGCACGTGGTAAAAGAGGGAATAGTAAAATTTATTATAGTTTATTGACTGCAAGGGAAAAGTGTACCTAAACATTCGATTTGGGTGGCGTCTTTGAGTATCTATTATCCCCGAAATGATTATTCACTATTGTAAAAGGCTTGACTATATAGATACGGTTAATTCAGTGCCATAACAAATATAGCGTACAAATACTAAACCCGAGTAAAAATTAATATGTATAAACATATATAATTGTATATTAATTGATCATATACAATTGTATACAAAAATTGGCCCGATAGAATTTTATATATTTGTATATAAACGTATACAATTGTATATACTAATATACTAGTATAATATATTAGTGTATACAATTGTATACGTTTATATACAAATATATAAAATTCTATCGGGCCAATTTTTGTATACAATTGTATATGATCAATTAATTACAATTATATATGTTTATATACATTCATTTTTACTCGAGTTTATATTTCATAATCCAACGTTTCAATGTAAAATACGTTGATATGTTTTGTCATGTAGAAAAAAAAGCTATTGTGAGACATATTATACCAGTCGAAGAAAGCGATGACATTTTGTTAGTAAAATATTTTTGAAAAACTAATATTAATCAACCGATCAGAATTGGAAATTATCTCTGTAAGAAACCCAATAATTGTAATCAAATTTGGTAAATATATTGCATCAATACATAATTTGTTAACTTTTAATAAACAATCTTTTGATTTACCTGCTTCCATATGCGAATAAAACCAAAGGAAACTTTTTCTATATCTAATTATATATAAGGCCACATAAAGATATATACAATTATATGTATTTCAAAAGAAAATAAAAGTATTCATATACAGTGATATACAATTTTATATACCGTAAATAAAATTTTCACGTATATATTGAATTATACATAACTGCATATAATATTATATCTAATTATATAAACCGTTAATAAAAGTTTCACATATATATATAATTATATCCAACACTATATTGAATTATATATAACTGTATATGATATTGTATCTAATTATATAAACTCCCTATAAAAATAGTATCTCCATATATCATTATATGCAGAACTATGTATAATTTTATCAAATCAAATTTGATGGAAGTACATTTATATCGGATTATATATACGAATGTATGGAGTTATATATAATTATATATAAACCTATATATAAATATATATGATTGTATATTATTTTTATATAATTGTATCTAAGTATATACAATCATTTTACTCGGGAATGCTGTACGTTAAGTTTTGTTAAATCAAACTTCTATTCTTTTCAAGTTTGTACAACTCGTATGGTTAACATTAACGTTTTTCGAGTACAATTTGTTCGAAGACCTTATGAAAAAGTGACTATACGAAAAAAATTATAGTAAAGTTTACTTATAACGAAGACGTAAATCATTTGCAGATCGAGCACCCGCAGCTTAATAGTTTAAAGAACTCCGCATGTCTCACAAACTGTTACATAGTAGGTATGTTGCATTGCAATAATAGGATATCAGTTCAACACTTCTGCTTGTAGCTCACCTTCGGTTCTTGTAGGACACACATTACTATGCATTTAGCAGGTCGTATCGTATAATATGGTATAAATCACTATAAACATCGTCGCAAATCACAGGCAACATTTTTCCTCAGTGTATATATATTTCAGTTCACTATTAGAAACTTGGGGAAGTACTTTTTTTTATGGTATCAGGGAATATCCACTTTATGAAAACATACTATATTATATAGCATTGAAGAATAAATGTATGTTTGTAAGATCGGTGGTTGCGGTTGACATAGGTGCGTAATTCATGCAACTGCTAAAATATCAATAAACAGTACTATAATTTTAGCAGTAACTATAGCTATAAAGTATTATCGTCCTCTCTGGGAAATATAAAATATAGTTAAAATATGGTGGAGAATATCATACATTTCTCTCAGTGTATGGATAGTAGGGAACCTCACTATCCGGATATCCGGATTTTTCGGATAATTTAAGAAAAAGAAACAACGGGAATCCGTTATTAAGTAATTTATTCATATTTTCTGAAATTGAACCAAACTTGTTCTTTATTTACTATAGCTACTGGGAGAGAATAACATTTTTAATATTACACAATGATCGAGCATAATAGTATGCTACTATTTACCATAATAAATAAAAATAAAATATTAGTAATTGAAAATAATTCGGTAACTCTTTCCTCTAAAACTTAAACTCATTATCGCAGTAATAATGAGATCATAAAAATCAAAACAAAATGAAAAACAATCATTAACAAATAATAGTTGTTATAAAAAGTTGTTTTTTCAAATAGTTGTTATAATAGTTGTTTTTTTAAATAGTTGTTTTTTTTACCTCGATAATGTGACCTGAACAGGCTTAAACAATCGAGTGAGTCATCTTTCATATTGGTGTTGAAGTTTGCACCGTTGGAACGCAATAAAACTAATTTTTTTTTAAACTGCCAACAATCTTTTGCCGGATTTTGGCTACAAAAATTAAAAAATGTAGGTCCCTCATTAAAAATCTTCAACATCAATTGGCGAGGAAATCTTTTCGATAATAATAAAAATAACAGAAGTAAAAAAATGTCATGCATTCCAACGATGCAAACTTCAACATCGTCTTTCATAGCCGTTCTTAAGTGGTTGACACGGAGAAGGTAGCGCAGAGGGCTTGGTGGCATACCAACGCTGGTGTCGCGTATCTCGCGCACGCATCTTGCAATTCGGACGACATAACATAATAAGCAGTAAGCAACTTGTCAGTCGCGACTCGCGCGGGATTTTCTGAATTAATTACTATTCAATGCGTCACACATAATATTAAAAAGGAAGAAAAAACAAGTTTTGAATTATGTTTTTTTTTGTTGTTGATAACTACGTGTACCTGCTGCACACAATGCCGAAGTTATTGTTTTACTATAGTTAGTTCCATGTTCAAATTGCAATTTTTCAATGAATTTTACTATCCGGATTAAAAAAATTGGAGGATTGCAAGCCCTAGCTAGGCGATTACGTTCACTCTTCGTTTATTTCGACCTGAGTTAACGACGAGCGCTGATTCGTCCCTTTCAAACGCAACACTTTTGGCGGGACGTTCGGTCGCAGCCGCCAATTTTTATCATCCCGCGATTTTTTTTTCGATCGGAACTAAATTTCTCAGCTACGCCGCAGAGATGAATTTTCGTCGATCAAATTTGCGAAGACTGTTGTGAAACATTAGATTCTAGACTTCTGAAGTGAAACAAGAAAATGTCAGATCTTTTGTGTGTCCGTTGTTCCGTATGTCCGTCACGGCCTCATAATCTCTAGAGTCTTGGCCCTATGGTCATGAGATTTTGCGACTGGATGCGTCGAATGGGGATGTCGATATTAGCAAAATCACGAAAAAGCAATTGTAAGGTATTTCCTAAATAAGTAATTCAGAAAAACTAATTTTAATAATAATAAGGGTGTCTCAAAATGACCTGACATTTTAAATTGCGCGCCATTTTTATTGTGGCGAACATAGAGTACTAATTTTTGACAACTGGCATCAGGAAGTATTGAGGTGTAGTCATGGAGAATTACACGATCGAGCAACGCATAGAAATTGTCATTTTCTGCATTGGTACTGCATAGTTGTTGCGGACGAAGTTTCATGGTCGTGGTATCTCGCGCCGCGGCGATGTGAATTGGCCACCGAGATCGTGCGATTTGACGCCATTGGACTTCTTTCTTTGGGCTTTGCTGAAAGGAGAAGTGTGTGCCAATGATCCACAGACCATTCCGGAGCTCAAGGAAGCTATTGGACGCTAATGAAATTAGTCCGAAATTGTGCCAAAATGTTATCGAAAATTTCGGCAACAGAGTAGACGTTTGCAAACCGAAACGGGGCCGCCATTTATCGGACACTGTGTTCCACACATAACCTCCATGTTTGTACCTTATATTAAAATAAAATTATTCGTACTTTTCGAATAAATAACCCGGTTTGTTAATAAATACAAATGTCAGGTCATTTTGAGACACCCTATAATTATTATTTCTAAAAGAGCTCAAGTTCCGTTTTCTTCTCGATGCCCAAGCCCATAGCAGCTCAACACCTGTTCCTTCCTTAGTTCATCTGTCTACTTTGGTCACTGCGGGCGCTTATATATTAATACGTACGTAAAATGGGGACGAAATTAGCGCCTCGCGAAGGTTGCACTGCAAAAAAAAATATATTTCAATAGGATCTATTTTAATCAAACAGGTTTTTTCCTTGTCTCACGGTCTACTACGATCTTATTTGCTTCAAAGACACTTTTTAATTTGTTTCAGCCATCTTTTTAAATATTGAATATATTCAAATTGAATAAATAAAGATTTGATTCAAATAAATCTTTATTTGCTTACAATGTACACTGTAAATCTAAGTGTACTATATGCCCAAAATATTTCATAAATTCAACGTGAAATGAAACACGTAATTGAGAGTTTTACAACTAGGATTTTGTATCGTAATTCGTCATTTCCTGGCCTTCTGAAATGATTTTTTTTTTCGAAGAAAATATTTCACCTATATGGAATCGAACCTAGAACCTACCTATTCACAGCTTACGCATGTAGCCCCTATGCTACCGACTGCTTGTAACATCTTGGTCGCAGATATGGCAATTTCTATAATTATTTGTTGCATCACATAAATTATATCAATTTGTTAATATCATTGTGATAATTAGAGAGTTCTATCGAATAACATGCTATAAATTTTTCAAACATAACATATATATATATATATATATATATATATATATATATATATATATATATATATATAATTCCTCTCTCTCTCTCCACCCTCTCTACCCACACCCCTTTGATATGTGTGTTGCCATAAAGATAGACCATTAGTTCAATCAAATAGAAAAATTGTTGACTCTACGAAATTTCCATTTAATTTAAATTTAAAAAATCAAATAGATGGATTTAGTGGATTCAACAAAAAAAATTTTTGAACAGATGATACCGACACAGATTTATTAGCATGAAATGAAATATTTCTTCATTGGACGATATTAAATAGATTTTGATTTTAATAAATAAACATATTCAAAATAAATAATTCCAATAATGGAATGCAATAGAAAAAAATTGATTCCACGGAAAAATCTAGTTAATTCCAATTTTAAAAAATCAAATGGTTAGTTAATATAGCTAGAATTTTTCGGTCAGTGTGTCATTGGGCTCGTATTTCAAAATGGAACTAAGATTGCATTCGCCATTTCTTCATATCGAAGCCCTTGCGAAATATCAAGCTTCAAAGTGAAGTGCAATATGCCCTCTTCCTTGAATTTTGGATGAATTACTTTTGCCCACTTCTATATGTATATACATAAATGGAACGTTCCAAGAGGACGCAACGTGCCCGCAGGTTCAGCCGAAACGCGATGGGAGGGGAATTTTTGGCAAATTGGCAGGTCTTTGGCTTGTACTTGCGAGACCGCCAAACGGGAAATAAAATACGTCCAAGTGGTGTAGAAGGCATGGGAGAGGAGAGAGAGAGAGAGAGAGAGAGAGAGAGAGAGAGAGAGAGAGAGAGAGAGAGAGAGAGAGAGAGAGAGGCATCGGTTCAGTCAGATCGGACGCGCCGAGCCTATCTCTCGGGGGGCATACATGGAAGAGTGCAGCAGCAGCACCAGCACCAGCAGCTGCGAGATCGCTCAAGTCCCTGCGTCGGGACGAGAACGGCGCCACAGCACGCTGGCGCCCGTCCACCGGCGCTCCTACGAGCGCGCCAGTGGTTCCCCACTCGTCAAACGAGTCCAATTGATCTTAAGACCGCACCGAATAAATATATTCCCCTCAAAACGTCGTTCCAACGAAATTTCATTCACACAACCCAAACAAACTCACGAACGAGGCAAAATAGACAAAGAAAGAAACAAAACGAACACGAATTTTCGAGCGAACGGTGCGAACTACTGCGCGGCAACGCGGAGGCTATTTAAATTTATTCATCCGCCAACATCGCAAGCACGCAGGTTATCTTGATTGCGTTTTCGCAGGCGCGTGTGCATACGAGTACACTCGCGTCGCCCGTCCGTCATTAGCAGGCTATAAAAAAATCCGAGAATCTATCTGTTAATCAGGTTAGGCGTGTAGCGTGACCTTAACTACCAATGCTATATCGCGTCGTAAAAACAGTAGTGGTGACAGTGGCGCCAGCGTGTCGCGGGATGTCACGGTCGCTCGATATTGACATTTTACATTGGAACCCGGTATATGCTCGTTATACGTCGTTTTCGTATTATGCGAGGATAATCGTTACCGTTCTTATTATAAGTTGGACGAAACGATGACTTATTGAGGGGCTACATCCATCTAGAGGCCCGACAAAAATGGTCACATTCCGAATGTTTTGTTTTCTGGGAAACGGTTGGTGAAAAAGAAACGCATTTTTTTTTAAAACGAAGGTACATGTATTGAGAGCCTTTGAAAAAAAGACACCAAAAAATACGGAAAAGCATGGCCGCCGGCGGATGATGAACATTTTTTCGTGACCTTCGGCCGTGGACTCTTAACGATTTTTTTGGCAAATTTTTGGAAGGTGAAAAATTTGCCTAAAAATCGTCAGACAATTGTTAATAACAAATGAACTATGCAATAAAAAAAAATCCTATGTACTTCCATAGACAATGTATTTTTCGAGATTTATTCAACACTTCAAGTGAATCGGTTGAAAATTGTCTGAGTTATGTTTCCGTCCAACTTAAGGGGGGATTGTCTTTTTTTTTCGCAAAATTTACCGCTTTTTGGGAATTTTTTTGTGAAGAAACTATACAACGGAAAACTTGTGAAACTTGGCATATAGTTTTATTGATCTGTTTACTACATACAAAAAATTTTTTAAACATTTTCATCAAAAAATCCGCCTCCCACCCCCCTCGACGCGCGATGGTCCTTTTTTGATGGTGTGCACGATTACAGCCTTCACGTTCATCCTGCAACAAAAACCCAAAAAGCATTTTACTTTAGACACATATAGCTATCGTTCGATGAAGGGAAAAAAAATTGACGATTTGGTGACGTTTTGAACTTGAAGTATCGATTTTTCGAAAAAAATTGATCGATTTTTTGTTATAAATAAAAAACTATTAAACGTATTGCTTTTTTGCTTCATCAAACGATAAAAGGATGTCAGCTGAGCATTCTGTCCAAATTTGAAGGCAATCGGTTGAATAGTTTTTGAGAAATCGTGCACACCATCAAAAAAGGACCATCGCGCGTCGGGGGGGTGGGAGGCGGATTTTTTTGATGAAATTGTTTAAAAAATTTTTTGTATGTAGTAAACAGATCAATAAAACTATATGCCAAGTTTTACAAGTTTTCCGTTGTATACTTTCTTCACAAAAAAATTCCCAAAAAGCGGTAAATTTTGCGAAAAAAAAGACAATCTCCCCTTAAAAAATGCAGTTTTGAGATAAACGCTGCAAAGCCGCCATTTTGAAATTAATCGCTTCAAATAAATTATTGTATACAGTCACTGATATGTATGATAAACACCCTTTTTTGTAATCTCGATTTATTTTGTAGTTTTTTGAGAACAAAAAATCCTCAAAAAGCCTATTTTTCGGCCTTTAGAGTGGCCTAAGGCCTGAACCCTAACATGCTACACTTATTTTGTCGGGACATACTTGCCACACTCGGGTTTATGGCACCCCATTCAGGTTTTCACCCATAACTCCGAGTAAAATAGTCGTATTTCGATGGCTTTTTTTAAATAGATAGCCAATTAGTCGAGAAATCTGTCTATGCATTGACCGAATCGTCCAAATTAAGAACTTCTGAGATATCCTCGTTCAAAAAATATTGTCCCTCGAGAAAAGCGAAAAAAAATAATTTTGCGAGTTTTGTTCGGGTTTTTTAGACCTCAGTGGGGCATGCGAGGGTTAAACCTTTGAGAGAATATTCTAGACATATTGTACTATTAGATGATAAAAACAAATTCAATGGATTTATTGACATTTTCAAACTCACATAACCCCTTAAATGTTTCTCATCGTATCTCTTGCAAATTTAGAAACAATGCATCGAGTGGTTCTCGAGATATCATGTCCACCGACTTTGAAACAGTGTTTCGAGAAAAAAGCGTTCAAGGTTTGAATTCTGGTGCTGCTGCCGCTCGCCTGGCCGACTGTTAAACGCTATAGCTCATACAATGTTAGGAATTTTCAGGGAATATAGCTGAAAGGTGATACTATCGAATAAAAATGCTTTGGGAAAATGCAATTTTCAAACCTACCTAGGTAGAGGCAGCCCGTTAATTAACAAGTTTCAACTTTTCGCACGTTATTTTAGTCGTTGCAACGCACGGTGATTATTTGAACGTCGACCTTTTTTTCTACATTTTGCAAGGAGAAAGGTTGATCTTCTTATGCATTATTTTATTCGCGATAATACGAGAAGATTATTCATGCACCTAAATAATATCGAAATTATTTAGTATAGTATAGGGTAACTGAAAATGAACTGACATATTAATTTATTAATAAAACGTATTATTTACCAGGCGAAAATAATACAAAAATAAAATAAAATAAAACAAGAAGAAAATATTTTCTGACAGCTTGATATTCATACTAAATAGATGTGTGATTAATTTTATGAGTGAATCACTTTTTCATACGAAAAAAATGGTTAAATTCGCGCATGATTTTATACCCGTTACTGTGGCCTAAGGCCTCAAGGGGAGGTTGGGGTTCCAGCGTGAAAAAAAAAACACTTTTTTGCGATTTTTTTCATCTATATGGATAGAGTAAATTTATTGAAACCTTTTGTACATTGTTAAATGTCATTTCAAGAACATTCCGTGAAATTTGTACGCAAAAGTATCCACAAACAAGCCGGTGACAAAGCTTTTCCAAAACGCCTTTGGAAAAAACACGATTTGCGGTGTTCACTGTATCTTACAATCAGCTAGAAATTATCCGAAATCAAGTACCATTAAAATTTAGTCAAAGTATCATCAAATCCTCCCCCCAACGGTCTTTGATAATTTTTTTTTTTCATTTCTAAATTTTTGGTGGTCATGTAAAGTGAAAAGTGCTATGTTTCACGAAAAATTCCGCCATTTTGCAAACCCCTACTTTCCCTTTAATATAAGGTACAAACATGGAGGTTATGTGTGGAACACAATATTCGACAAATGGCCGCCTCGTCCCTGTTTGCAAACGTTCATTCTTTGGACGAAATGTTCAATAACATTTTAGCATAATTGCGAACTAATTTCATTAATCGTGCGTCCAATTGCTTCCTTGAACTCCGGAATGGTAGGTGAATCATTGGAGTAAAAAAAGAAAAAGTATTTTTATATTTTTCTAATTAAACGTGAACATTCATTAAACAGTTTATACATGGAAAACTTTAGTTATTACAAATTATTTTTTTGCATATGTTAAAAATATAAATTGTACAAGTCTCTAGTATGATCAGTGGTATGACTAGTGTGAAGCGGTAGGATTACCTTAAGACGACTGTGCACGCACCGGAAGTTAGGTTAGATTAGCGAAGTGCCAGAAGGGAGCGATAGGAAAGAATCCAATTAAGACCGGGTCATTCGTAAAAACCTGCAAGGGTACACGTTCAAATTCAGAAATATACATTAAAAAAAATTTTCGCAATCCTCAATACCATATTCAATATGAAAATTCAACCAAGCATTTTTTAAAATAACGACGTTCTGTAACTACATTAAGATATTTTTTCGCAAAGGGCCGTATTTTGTGGGGGCATGATTCAGTTTGAATCATTGGTCCAATTGCAGTGGCATTTGTTAAAAATAAGTCACAAATAATTATCATACCTAACGATAAACTGTGGAAAAAAAAATCGCGCAAATTTAGTAGATTTAGACATTCTTACATTTCCTCTAAAAAGCCGCGGCTGCAAAAATTCTTCTGCTAGTGACATTTTTCCAATTTGTATCATTAATGATTTCTCCAAACATTCGGTGACGCCCTTTTTTATCGTCGTTACGGAATTTTTACATTTTTTACACGCATGAGCAGTTTACGTCCGACATCTAGAGTTGTTTAGTGTATCAATTATCAAATAGAACTGTCATTGTCCAAACAGCGCCGTATAAATGCGACGATTTGACAGTCGTAATTTTTCGTTAAAAGTTCGGTAACTCGGCTTGAAATTTTACCAGTATACTTTATTATGTTATTTCCATTACAGACGAATATAAGTTGCGGAGCCAGTCCACTTTGGAGCCACGAAAAAAGGCTATTTTCGCGATTTTTTTTTAGGATTTTATAAAAAATGTGAATATAAAAGTTGTTGGGCTCGATAAATAAAGTCTTGAAATACATTTTAAAAAAAACGTTATTCATTTTTTATTTTTTATTTATATTAATTTTTAAGTAATTTATTTTATACATTTTAATAATTTATACATTTTTTATTTTTATTAATTTTTAAGTACATAAACTATAGTTTAAGACGGAATGACACCTCATCGCGGTCGGTATGGTAGAACAATTGTCCAAAAATCTCTGAAGCGGCTCTTCAGATCCCGTCGGAAGTTTGCCAAACGACGTCAAATATATAGACGAACAGCTGTCTGCCCCTCGAATTTTCTGAATTTGAGAAAAAAAACGTAGATTGGCTTATCATAAGTCAATCGGATTTTTAAAAATCAAAAACAGAAAATTTGAGTGGCAGACAGCTGTTCGTCTATCTATTTGACGTCGTTTGGCAAAGTTTCGACGGGATCTGAAGAGCCGTTTCAGAGATTTTTGGGAATCTATAATTGTTTTACCATACCGACCGCGATGAGGTGTCATTCCGTCTCAACGTAACGCCTCAAAAATAGGTGGGCTAGGTAAGCTCCATCACAACTCGGCAACGGCTTGTCTGAAACAAAAAAAATCAAAGTCCATTAGATTCATTATGACACCAGCTACAAAATGACCCTCGGATATATAATAAAAAAAAAATGGCAGATGAAAAACGAAAAAAGCAAAAAAAAACCCGTTTTTTCGCAGTTTTTCGCAAAAAAAAGAGTAGAAATCAAAATTTTATCAAAAATTTATTTAAATCAGAATCATGTTTACAATATGTGGTTCAAATTTCAAGAGAATCGGTTCATTAGTTTTAGAGATACGATGGAGCTAGATTTTGAAAACGTTGTTTCGAGAAAAACGCGTTTGAAGTTTATACTATGAAAAACTCTTGCCTAAACTCAATCGGCAATTCCTGCACCGTAGAAAATCCCTTCTGATTGCTCATCATCGTCGATTTTTTCGACTCTTGCTAGCTTTCGATTTTTTGAAATTTTCATAGCGCACTGGCCCCTTAATCTTCAAATATTCGGGTTCGTAAAGAGAAATACCTTAATTACCGAATCAATCGATAATACGATCAATAAGCAATGTCTGCGATGAAATATTAAATTCGACGCATCGAATTTTGTTGACCATCGGGCAGACACGTCAGTGGCAGGGCACGTTATTTTGTAACGTCTGGGATGTCTAGACTACAGACGGCTGGCCCCGTTTTGGGTCCGCTCGGAACTCATTTCTTTCCATATTAATACCTATCGTTTTACGAACGAAGCGATGCCGTCCCGCGTGTACGTGCGAGCAGAAAACGTGCCTCGGAGGATCGTAGCAGCCCCCCCCCCCCCCCCCCGCCGAGCAAGACAGTGAGGAAGAGAAGAACAGCGAAGGGGGAAGCATGAATTGGGGGGGGGGGGGGGGCAGCCAGACGCGCAGATTTCTGTCAGTCCGCGTTTCTCGACGTTAACAATGCGGGGCGACGAATATGTGCAAGTGTGAGGTCAAACTGGAAGCACCCCCCCCCCCCCCCCCTCATCCCGTCGAGGACGCCCGACGACGAGACGCCGTCGACGATGAATCAGATTCGTCGTTGAAAAACAATTGTCCAAGCAGCATACATACCGACTGCTTTTCTTTTATCTTTTTTTTTCATTCCCTTGTATTTTTTCGCCTTTTTTCCCTCTTTTTCAAAGTGCCTTTCTGCCCATTTACGCGTTTGTCGCGACACTACCCAAAACGGTAATCGTACACGTTTTTTTTTCTTCAAACGCGCTCGCGTTAAGAAACTCGCGTAGCTGTACCAATTTGGTGCAGTTACACTTGTAGAGCTCTCAACCCCCCCCCCCCCCCCCCTGTCACGTGACGAACCATACCTATAATTGTCGTCCAGCAATTGGAAACTCATTGGCACTGACACACAATACGAAAACGGTGAGAAACGCGTGATTTTCCCGGCTATTTCGAAACTCAAGGTTTTATTTGACAGAGAACACGATGCACCGTGCGAAATTATTTTAGCGAGGTGAAAAGAGAAATTGTAATCTCGGCACTGTATAAAGATGCCAGGTTTTCATAGCTGATAATAACGTAGCATCTTTACTGAGGCTTGCAATAGTGGCGTAGGTGAAACGTGGATGAAAAAATCACCAACTGGGTTCGGTACAGGTTTTTCACGGTTTCTCTGCGCCTTTGTGCAAATTCTTGACAGCAGTGCATCGAAAAAACGAGTGGACGTGAGCGACACTGGGGGTTTTGAGGGAACTGGAAATAGTGAAGGGGGAAACGTAGGCGGTAAAAGTTCAGGGATGGGATTGTAACAGGCCGGAAGGAGCATGGGATAGATCATTAGAAAATACGACATAATAATAGTAAATTAATAAAAATATTTGAAATAAAAAAATATGTGAAATAATAAAAATATTTGAAATAATAAAAATATTTGAAATAATAAAGAAAAAGAAAAATATTTTCATTTTTTATTTTCTTAGTTCCAACGTTTATCATTGCGGGTTTTTAAGTATCAAGGCAAGGGTACCAATGCTCGGAAGGTTAAGGCACTACACCACGGTTTGTGCGGGGTACGAGGGTGTATTTTTCGTAATTATTTTCAAGCAAACGATGAATGGATTTTTTTTTATTAATACTCATAGTCAATATGTACATATAGAAGACTGTATACAAATTTTTGTACTCGAATCTAAAGTATAGTTTGCGGTGTACGCCGCTTCCAAGAGGACACTCCGACGAAATTGCTGCTCGGCGGTTGACAGCGAATGAGCCATACGGTTCATTTGGAAAAATAAAATAAAAATCTATTTGGAAACTACACGTATAGGTTTACAGCATCACGTAGGGGAATTTCCATATCTAAAAAAAATGGCGGACCAGCGAATTTTGTTTCCGATTTTAATGGAAAATTTTCATTGTTCGTAAAAAAAAAGAAGGGGTCCTTTTATAAAAAAAAATCCCTACGTGGTACCATAGAGGCTGGATTTTCGAACAGTTCAAGACTTGGCGCATGCAAATCGCATGAATAGTTTTTTAATATGTTGTCAACCAGGTTGAAAAACGTAGTTTCGAGAAAAACTCGTTCAAAGCCGCAGATCTGCCGCTCGGCGCGGTCGTGCGCTTCGAACGGTTTCACATAAAATGCTGTATCTCCGTCAATTTTACAAATTTCTTTTAAAAATTTGGTAAGAGCATTCTTAACAAATGTATCTTTCAAAAAAAAAAATAATAAAAATTTACCGTGGTTTGGTGCCTTAAGGGCGTCCCTAGATTATAGGACTTATTACTCATTTGAGGACCGCTTTTTTAAATAAAATGACTGGAACTGACGTCAAGCTCATAAGTTCTAATTTTCAAAAAACATGCATTAACTGTTGGAAAGTTGAATATGTCAATTTTTATGCATTTAAATGTTTATGTCCCTGTGTTCGGACACCATCATCTCCCAATTTTCCGACACGTCCCTATAACCGACCATTATGAGGTCCTACTTTTCGGACATTAAGAAAATTAATTATTAATTACAGTTACATGGTTTAAATTGAACAGGTACTTAACATCATCAAAAAGTGATTCACTCGTAAAATTAATTACACATCTATTCAGTATGACTATCAAGCTGTTGGAAAATAGATTTTTTTTTTCGATGTACAAAATGGCCGACTACTAATATTTTCTTTTGTTATCTTTTTTTTAGGCGCTCGGCGGCGTGACATTTGGCATCCACAATTTTTCACCTAGAACAAAAAACAAAAATTCTCGTCAATCTACATTAGAATACCTAGAGAAGTACGTACAGAATTAAAAAAATATTGTTTTATTCAAAAGCTGTAGGTATTTGAATCGAGTTGTAGGTACTTGAATGAATTTTCAGTGAAAAATTTCGTAAAAAACTGCTCATAAAATGAAAAGTTTTCGATTAATCAGAAATTCCGTACGTACTCCTCTGCGAAATGCAATTAGGAACATAACTTTTTAATTTAAAGTAAATCGAGTGAAAATTGTTGAAGTTATTTGTCACGCCAATTGAAAAAAAGCTGTTTCGAGAAAAACGCGTTTAAAGTTAAAAAAATAATGTCTCGCTATAAATCGAATAGTAACTTATTCTTATGATGAAAAACCGTTTTAGCAAAAAAAAATCGTTTTTTTGAAAATTCTACTGTGGCCTTGCCACGGTAAATACGCCTTTGCTATGTAATTTTCTGCAAATCAGCCGAACACACTTTTAGTTGGATTTTTTCAACAACGTCATTATCTATGTTTAGCAGTGACATATGAGAGAATCGTTCCTGAAGCATTGTGCTTCTAAGCGACGTTTTTATCTGCCTCATGGCAGAAAAACTCCTCTCAAAGACGCCGGCGCTCACCGGGAGTACTATTGCTGCTTGGAAAAGTTTATACAAATTACCGCAGTAGGGGAGAGTGGGGTACAATGTATCAGGGGGCACTGTGAGCTAGATGTGATTTCGCGGAGGTTTGTAGCTCGTATGTTCCGATTTGTTTTGCGTTGGACCGCGATTTATATTTGGTTTCGTCAGGCCTAAAACAAAGTGGATAGCAGCTCACGAAGAATTATGGAAAATTTGCGTTGCTTAACTCGGAGGACCGCCGGAGTCGAACTGCCCATCTACCAGTGTCGCTTAAAATAATTATAATTGAATGGTTATAATTATTCATGAATATTTTTATTGAATAATAGTCAATATTATAATATTGAATAATAGTCATAGAATTATTATTGAATAATAGTCATTGTATTGGGTCGTCTGAAAAGTTCGCGCCGATTTTTCAATGTCCCGCCTACCGAAATTCGGCGCGAACTTTTCGGACAACCCAATAGTAACGATAATAACAATAACAATGACGATGATCATCATCATAGGTACAATAATGGCATCGATATTCGTGAAAACCGATTCAAAGTACATCAAGGGGTGATATCTGTTTGAAACGTGAAAAAGGGAATTTTCTGGATTTTTTTGACGACACTATAAAGCCAATTTAAAAATCCTTTTAGCCACTTGTTTATCACATATTGAGGTTAACGACAAAAAAAAATTAATTTTAGAAACGAAATGGCGGTGTACGGCCCCTCGGAACAAGACTATTTTTTCCAAGGTACCAATCGACACGCAGTAGAAGTCACGATCGGCATCTGGAAGGGAATCATTTTTCTTTTCATCATTAACATGAGTTTCGTCACAGAAGTACACAGCGATATTAAGGGGCTATACCAGTATGAACGCTGAAAATGTGGGTTTCGGGAACTTTTTGGAAGAAAAGTACTCAATTAAATGTTTCGGAAAATTAAGAGTATATTTGGCTATATTAGACCTATATTACATAATTTTTTCATAGAAAAATATTGAGATCCGAGCGACTTATGCGCTGCCTTCGGAGGCGCCAGCAAAAGTTCCTCCACTGCTGACATGATTCCGGCCGATTGAGTAGCTGAAACCGAAAAAGGAAAAAGTGTCGTTAAACTGGAAGGTATTTCCTGTACAATGACGTAGGATTTTCGAAAAATATCAAAATCTAACAAAATGGCGTAGTTATGAAAAAAACGTCTGTTTTCTTGCCTATAAAATGGTCGTTTTTTTCAATGCCAACTCGTCAATTTTCATCCAATCAAAAATATCCTACGTCATTGTAGAGTAAATATATTCAAGAGTACCCAGTCCGAATTCCAAGTCAATCGGATAATTGCTCTTTGAGTTACAATGTCAGCAAATTTGAAAAATCTCATTTCGAGAAAAACGCGTTTGAAGATTTAACTATCGATTTTTGCACGATAAAATTATTAGAGATACGGGCTTGAAATTTTACAGGATATTCTTGAAAGTATAAACTGTCGAAAAAAGCAACAAAAAAATCGTTTTTTTGGCCCCTCAAGCCAATACAAAAAAATCATTTTTTTTTGGCCCCTCAAGCCAATACAAAAAAATCGTTTTGTGGCCCCTTAAGCCAATACAAAAAAATGAAGAAAAAAAAACTATTTCAAACAGGTATTATCCCTTAAAGCTACCGGCTGCGTAACATGCATCGTTCAATATGAACATCCATATACGTGTGACATATAATTCTGTCGAAAAGGTTCGAGGTATTTTCGCGAAAGGCGCCAACTGGCGAGGACACCAACGAACTTTTACAAGATTCCGTTTCTTGAATAGCGAGAGAACGCTTTGACGACATGATACATGCATACCTACACACACACTTTCCGGGTGGGAGAAACCGTAGGGGCTCTCGAGCTTACATTCAATTATCGTTGAACGAGCGAGGCAATCGTCAGTGTGAGGTAGATACGGAGAAAGAGGGACAGTGAGGAAAAGGAATGGGCATGCGATGAAAACTAGCCGTGTGTCTTATAGGCTCCCCTGTTTGTTCATTCGGCATATGTATATGCGGATTGTAATATTGAGCCTCTCGTAGGAAGCGGTCATTGCAAAATGGCATCGAACGCGCCACATACATAAACGCGGGACGCGCGCGAGACGAGTTTTCTAAAATTAACCAATTTATGAGCGTCGCTCTTTCCACGACTGCTTACGAATGACTCTCTTTTAACTCCCTCTAAATTTCTCTCTTTCTCTGCGCCTTGCGTGCGCAACTCACGCATATTCTACACCATCCATCCATTTCTCTCGCTCCTCTCGTCGGCCCCTATGTTTTGCCATCTTTAACGGTAGCGCGCTCCCCCCGACCCCTCTTTCTTGACGCGCTCATCGTTCTTCGTCTCCTTCTATCAACTATTGCAATGCCATGCGCACATTCCGGTTTCTCGAGGCGCCATCCGCGCTGTTCATACCAGAAACACCAGTTGAATATATATATATATATATATATATATATATATATATATATATATATATATATATATATATATATATATATATATATAAAGGGTGTCTCAAAATAACCCAACATTTTAATTTATTAATGAAACGTATTATTTATTTGAAAAGTACGAATATTTTTATTTTAAGGCATTATACCAAACGCTGAAAATTTGGGTGATTTTCGGAAATTTTTCTGAAGGAAAGTACTCAATTAAATGTTTCGGAAAATTAAGAATATATTTGGCTATATTTGACCTATATTACATAATTTTTTCATAGAAAAATATTAAGGTCCAAACGACTTATGCGCTGCCTTCGGAGGCGCCAAAAAAAAAGTTCCTCCGCTGCTGACATGATTCCGGCTGATTGAGTAGCTGAAACCGAAAAAGGAAAAAAATGTTAAACTGGAAGGTATTTACTGTACAATGACGTAGGATTTTCGAAAAATATCAAAATCTAACAAAATGGCGTAGTTATGAAAAAAGTCTATTTTCTTGCCTATGAAATGGTCGTTTTTTTCAATGCCAAATCGTCAATTTTCGTCCAATCAAAAATATCCTACGTCATTGTGGAGTAAATAAATTCAAGAGTACTCAGTTCAAATTTTAAGTCGATCGGATAATTGCTCTTTGAGTTACAATGTCAGCAAATTTGAAAAATCTCATCTCGAGAAAAACGCGTTTAAAGATTTGACTATCGATTTTTGCAAGATAAAATGATATTGATGTAAATGATAAATGATAATGATATTCTTGAAAGTATATACTGTCAAAAAAGGCAAACAAAAAATCGTTTTTTTGAAAGTGTTACACTGGTACAGCCCCTTAAGGCGGGATACATTCAGACAGGAAAAAAATAAGCAATATTGAGGGATTTTTTAAACTAAGAAATAATTTTTCTACAATTATCAAACTTTAGGTATACTTTAATGGTATTTTTAAGTATACATAACAATTTTTAAAAATGAATTCGACCTCAAAATGACGAAGCTTGAGAGTTGCGAATCGGCGTGCAGTCTAGCCTCCCGTAGACTTTGATTTGCAAAAAAGTTCAAACATTTTTTCAGTTAGAACATGTATAGTTTCTATGTGACGGTAATTAAAATTAAGAAAATAGCACGCATTTACAAAAATGAATCACCATTTCACGCAACATTTCTGTAAAATGTGGATTAAAAATGTCGTTTTTTTCAATTTTTCAAAAACAATTCTCGTCAAGTAGAAGGTACCAATATTTCTACCAAGTTTCAACTCAATCGGCTCAATAGTTTTTGAGTAATCCTGCACGCTAATTTCGATAATGCAGTTTTGTCAAAAACGCGTTTGACGTTCACGCCCGCTCCGAATCCGAGCGGGAGGCACCGCGTTGACGGGCTGTAACGTGTGAAGTTTTTCGAATTTCGCTTAATTAATTTCCAAATTATTTTTTATGCAATTTCGAATTAATTAAAAATAATTGTTTCGTATACCTCAATATACTATTAAAGTACACCTAAAGTTTGATCATTTCAAAAACTATTGCATCGATCATTGTGAATTTTTTCGGGCTTTTTCTAGATGTACAAATATGGTATTTGCTCGGAGTATTTTTTTTCTCGTGTATAATTTCGATTTGATGAACGAAGAATGCCCATTTTTTCGCAAAAATCGAGACTCACTTTGAACACGCGGTATTTTTCAACATTTTATATTTCGCAATTTTTCTCGATTGATGATACAATTTTTGTTGATTAAACTACTACACTAACGAAATCTGTTTGATATTTGTTATTATTTTAGATGTGCAGGTTTAGAAGGGCATTGCTCCCCGAAAAAGACATTTTCGAAAGGTGCTTCTCGGACATCGACTGTCACTCGATTATAATTAAATATTTTGACACAATCATTTACAGAGTGTTCTTCAGATGATATTGGGGGTACAAGTAAGTTTTGAAGGACTTTTTGTAAAAATTCAGGCGTTATTGTGCAAAAATGCTCCCAAATGCTCCCAACATTTCTGCAAGTTCTTCTTGCGTTTGAGACGAGTCTTCCTTCAATAATGCCTCCAATTCTGTATCTTGAAAGGATTGTGGCCTTTCTTCATGTTCTTTATCCTCTGTGTCAAAATCACCACTTTTGACCCGTCTAAACCAGTACCGTAAAATGGGGTTACTTTAAACAGGTTTTGGAAGTTTATTGTAGGTAGCTTTTCTTCAACATCCTGAATTCTAACTTTTTTGCTCCAATAGAACAATGTGTCCTTTCAAATGTATTAAAAAAAAGTCAAGCCCTACCACCCCCCACAATTTTACATGTATTTTTTTAGAGTGCCAAAGTAATCTCGAGTGTGCAACTTATGTCAAAGATTAAGGGTTCTTTTGACATAATTTTGATAAAAAAAATGTAATATTTTACGCATTACACATTAGACTGGCCCAAAAGAAAATTGAATTTTTATTTTTCTAATTTTTTGTCGAAAGTGTGGTTGTGAATGACAAAAAATGAGTGCTGACCAAATTTTAGCCCTTTATATTAATATTTAGAGGTGCCTCATCGCGATTTTCTATCTCCCATTCATTTAACATGGTGAAAGTTTTGTTTGCCGCTTCTGAGCTTTATAACTCGCCTACGGGTGAACACACGTAAACGCCCAAAAGTATTATTTACAGAAAATTCAACGCTCTACAAAAAAGGTCCTTAGCCTTCATACGATAAATTCACTCGTTTAAATTTTATTCAACATTGAAGTTGATTTGATGATAAATTTCATGATTTTGTGAGAGTTTGGGACATTTTTGACAAAATTGTTGATTTTTTTGTTGTTTTTTCTCATTCATCTTGAAACGTATTGTATCCTTTTTAAATTATTCCCTAGATATTTATTTGTCATGCTATGAGAATTGAATTTGGTTTAAGAATAGATTATTGTACCAAGTACTTTTAAATAACAATGAATTTAAATCTATTAGGGATTTTAGAAACCATCTAGGGAACAATTTGCAAAGGATACAATACTTTTTAAGATGAATCAGAAAAAAATCAATAATTTCGTTGTAGAAGTCCAAAAATCGAGTCCAAAAATCGAAAAAAGAACGTACGCAATTTCCAGCATGCCGATCGGGATGTTTCACATTTTTTTCGGCTGTTTTCAACAAGTAGCCTCACAACTAGTGTTATTTATAGTTCGAGAAAGTCCAAGCCATGGCCGATCGCGCTGTACTGGGTGCAGCAGCAACGCGAGTGCAGTGCCTGCGTCGTACACAAGACGCCGCCAACGTATGGATTGCAAATGTAGGCGCCATTAGAGTCTTGTTTCGGCACTCCGCATACTTCACTTCACATACATAACCGGTAGCTATAACGCATGTACATGTAAACGTATATGTAGCGCTGATGTTAGTACGCGAAAGACCGTGCATTAATTAGTCTCGTCTAAATATACGACATTGACCGGTCGGATTGCGAGAAACCAAGCTCGCGAGGCTCGCACAGCATCTTCCGATACGGATATAAATACATGCATACTGTAATATAAATATATGGATAGGGTACCGACACTGGTGGATGGGCGGTTCGGCTCCGGCGGTCCTTCGAGTCAAGCAGCGTTGCGCATGGCCGATACTCGGAGCGGTGACCGCTCAGCCGTGCAACGGCTGGCGCATCGACCAGTCGACGGAAGACCAATACTTCTGAGACCTTGGTGCAGATACTTGAGTAACAACGTATGTGCGCCAAAAATTCAGAAGAATATAGGTTTTCCACATTTTTTCCTTTTTCGGGTTCAGCTACTCAATCGGCCGGAATCATGTCAGCGGTGGAGGAACTTTTTTTTGGCGCCTCCGATGGCAGCGCATAAGTAGCTTGGATCTCAATATTTTTCTATGAAAAAATTATGTAATATAGGTCAAATATAGCCAAATATATTGTTAATTTTTCGAAACATTTAATTGAGTACTTTTCTTCCAAAAAATTCCCGAAAATCACCAAAAATTTAACATCGGGGCAGCGTAGCTATGAGTAGGTACAAAAAAAACCAATGGAATCAAAAAATATATTGGTTGATCCAAATAAATGTGCTACTGCGGAGTGTCACCGGTATATGAGATTATTTCAATGCTATAAAATATTGGAAAATGTGATTGATTTAAATAACATATTATTTTATTTGAAAAAGCCTTTCTGTTCTCTGAATATCTACATTATCCTTCGAATAAAATTATATTCTATTGAAATCATTCTATATACAATCAGTAGATGTATCGGATGAAATAATTAAGCGGTTGCTACAAACATTTTTTATTTCGTACAAAAATATAATCAATAGAATTAATTATTTCTTTACTACATCGAAACGAATATGCCATGGGACGTAAGTTTTTCAATTTGTTTTAAATCTTAAATAAAACGTGAGCATTAGAATGATCGTCCACGATAATAGTGGAGAGAACATCAGATATCCAATGGAATATCCATGGAGAGAATATCAGATATTCAACTGATTAGAACACATCCTAGACTTTGATCTTGGCCACAGGCCAAAAAGCGATACTCTTTAGAGTTTCTCCAGCGTTCAAGTAGATTTTCGGTTCGCACTACGCTTACGAGACACGAGCGCGCGTGCGGCCTCTAGCGGTTACTCCGAGAACTACGGGTTTCCTCACACCTATAATTTCGGTGGCGCTCGGCCATGACTTGGTCGATTTTTTTCAACCAAATGTGCAAGAAACAAATTTTACTTTCGCATAATTTTTTAACCAATTCAGACGTTTGCTTAATATTTTTCATTCAAAATAAAATATTAATATTTTAACGAATAATGTACTTAAAATCAATATCGAATACAGTAGAACCTCGATTGTCCGAACGCTCAATCATCCGAACGTTGGCGCGAAAGAAACATTGTTGCTCGCTGCCACCGCCGCGAGCAACAATGCGCAACCCAACGCCACTTCTCCTTCTCAAACGGCTACGAGACTTAGCTGCTTAAAAATGCATCACAGCCGTTCGTCGATTAAAAATTGACGATTTTATTTTTAAAAATATAAAACAAAGCATTCGACTTTTTTCAGGTGTTTAATATATATATATATATATATATATATATATATATGTGTGTGTATGTATGTATGTATGTATGTATGTATGTATGTATGTATGTATGTATGTATGTATGTATATGTATATGTATGTATATATATATATATATATATATATATATATATAACTTTTTTGCACTATATATATATATATATATATATATATAACTTTTTTGTATATATATATATATATATATATATATATATATATATATATATATATATATATATATATATATATATATATATATATATATATATATATATATATATATATATATATCAACGTTAATATATATGTCAAATTTTAATATATTTGTGTGTACTGTTTTTATGTCAAAAGGTGTTGTTTATGATCTCGTCCCAAAAAACCCACGTTTCGATTATCCGAATTTTTCATTATCCGAGCTAGTCTCGGTCCCAATTGGTTCGGATAATCGAGGTTCTACTGTATGGTGAAAACAATAAAACAACATATTTTCTCAATAGAAATTTTATTTGAATCAAACGAGCGAAATTCAATTTTTCTTGTGTACTCGAATCAACAATATTCATGTTATGAATTGAAACGCTTTTTTCGTTCGTTGCAGAAATTGCATTCAGAACTATATAATTTGTTCGCAATCATTTTTTAGATAATTTCAATAATATATTGTTCTCGGCTAACAATGTATCTTTTGAATGAAAAAAACTTGCAATTTTATCATGTTATTGAAGTCAATAGCGTTTTGTTTGGACTAATAAATCCGATTATTTACACCAACAATTTTACAATTGAATCAACGAAATTTCATTTTTTCTCAGTGTAGGTTCTAGATTCGATTCCCATATAGGTGAAATATTTTCTTCGATAGAAATCATCTAAAAAGGCCAGGGAATGACGAATTACGATACAAAATCATCGTCGTAAAACTCTCAATTGAGTATTTGATTTTATTTTGGATTTATGAAATATTTTATGTATATAGTACACTTAGATTTACAGTATACATTGTAAGCAAATAGAGATTTAGTTGCATCTAACCTTCATTTATTCGATTTGAATATATTCAATATTTAAAAAGAATAGCCGAAACAAATAAAAAAATATATTTGCAACAAGCAAGATCGTAGTAGGCAGTGAGCCAAGGAAACAGCTATTCGATTTGAATAGATCCTATTTAAATTAAATATTTTTTGCGGTGTAGCGAACGCAAAATGAGTCGATTGAATCGATGATGTCTGCTCGAAATGTCCCGTAACCTATATTTTTTATGGAACATACGTGACCGCGATAGTTTTCTTGTTATTCGTCGCTTTTGGCATAGCTGTGATCTAACCGGGATCTATTATTAATTCCGTTCCAAAGTTCGATCCGCACGGATTCCCTATATGATGCGGGTTAAATGCATTGATTTCGTGATTTAATTACTATTGTATTTAGCCGGTAAGGCCTGCAGAGTTTTCGCGGACGTCATTTTTTATGTCTCTACTACAGCATACAAAAAAATCTTTTTTTCTAATGAGAAGGTTCGTGCACGTACTACCTTAAGGCGGTACCCCCACTTGTAGCGCAAAAAAAAGGCCTTTTTCATGATTTTTTTTAAAGAAAACTACAGAACTTTTTTAATCGATCAATATACCATCTTGTAGAACACATCTTGAAGAACTTTCAGTAATTTTTTTATTGAAAAATATTACATTGTTTAGTCGCAAATGGCCGTCAATGAAATAATGTTTTTATATACACGGTTTGCGGTGACCAACATTGCGGCGAAGTGGATCATCTGAAAAAAAAAAATGCGGATGGATTTAGTCAAATATAAGTATAAACTAGTCTTTAATCGAAGGATTTTAAAAAATATTTATTTTCCACAAAATGGCGGACAGTCAAAGTTAATGATTCGATTTTAACGAAAAAAAACGGCCGTTTTTTAGCTATAAAACGGCCATTTTTTTCGAAAAAAAATCGAACGATTAAAGACTACATTTTTATGTATTAAATAAGCCTGCAAAATTTCAAGAAGATCGGTTCATAAGTGTTCGAGTAATCTTGGTCACCGACTTCAGAAATGCCATTTAGAGAAAAACGCGTTTAAAGTTTCTCTTTCAACGCTCCTTCAACGCGGATTCTTCTCTTTAAACGCTCATATCTCAGTCAATTTTGTTCGGATCGACTTGACATTTTCAGGACATATTCTCAGATACTTATACATCAAAAAAATGCAATAAAAAAAAATCGATTTTTTCAAAATCGCAAGTGGGGGTAACCCCTTAAGACGGCTGTGGCGCGCAACGGGAGTTAGGTAAGATTAGCGAAGTGCGAGCAGGGAGTGATGGGAAAGGAAATACGTGAGTGGGTAATGCGTAAAAGGCCTCAAGGGTGTACGTATGTAAAGAAAACGCAGGAAATATATGGACATAGAGAAAATTCATTTTTAAGTCGTTATATCGATGTAATGTTGATTATCAGCATATCACGCTGCTTCGAGGATGGTTTCCGTCATGGAAATGACGGAAATATACTCACGGTTATCGAAAAGTGTTTTTTTTTTTAGAGATTGGGCTTAAGTGACTACACCAGTGTGAACGCTGAACATTTGGGTGATTTTCGGGAATTTTTTGGAAGCAAAATACTCAATCAAATGTTTCGAAAAATCAAGTATATATTTGGCTATATTTGACCTATATTACGTAATTTTTTCATAGAAAAATATTGAGATCCAAGCGAGATAATACGACCATAAAATTTCGTCGCGCAATAACTGTACAGTAACGATGCCACAAAAAAATGGCGCGCAATTTGAAATGTCAGGTTATTTTGAGACAACCCTTATACTGTTCTCTCATCCACGTGTACGAGCATGACCCAAAAAGTCTAGATCCCCCCACGATCGTACTCCTCGTCTCATGTACGAAGGCTTTGTTTTTCGCTCGCGCGAGCCACATAATACTGCGCTCTCCAATGATATTGTAGGCACGTGTTTTTGCCTACGCTTTGGTACGCGCAGCATCGTCTTCGCAACAGCCCACCGCTTGAATCGGTACGAGTGCTTTTTGTTTTCAAACATGTGCATGTAAGCATGAACGTATGTCGGTGAGTGCTTTTGGTTTTTTGTTTCTCTCACTTCGTTGCAATCGGCGTTTTCATGCCTCGCGCGACATCTCGGCCAAAATTTGCGTCGTAACACGTCGTCACGTCGTAGCCGCGTCCGATCTCACGTACGTGTGTTATGGAACGTTGACCCCGAGAGCAGCACTGCCGCGAGCGCTATGCCGCGTCAGCTCGACTGCCCACTGGCGCTTCTACGGTGAACCTTTTTTTGTCGCTGATATACGTAAGTCAAATAATGGGCGCACCGCGACAGCCCGTGCTGAGTCGTGCGGCTACCTTGTGCTCTCGCAAGTAGATAGCCGTGTGGGACAAGACAACGTAGAAGATACTATCATTCGGCTCGTCTTTGTCTCTCTCTCTTTTTTCTTTGTTAAGGGTCGAGATACGTTTAGGTGAGGAAAAAATAGCTGATTTTCATGATTTTTCTAAAAGGAAACATTTCTCCTCCATTTTAGAGTCATAGGGTATGTTTTAATACTACTTTTGGCTGTTACATGTTTTTTTAAATATTGACCTTTAAGGCGGCAAACCAGTTTAGGAGTCGGTTTTTTAAAGTGATTTTCCTATTTTTTTTCTTCAAGGAATGGATTAATAGAATTTATTCAAACTTTGGGTATATTTTATACATGGTTACAAACAAATATTTTACTTTTTCGAAGAATTTCCCCTAAAAAAATGGAACATATAACCTGCCGCCCACCAAAGGGCGGCAGGTCATCGATGATCGAAGTCATCATCAGACTTTGCTGTTTGCGTACACTTTGGAGGCCAGTTTTCATCGGAAATCCATACGGTTCGAAGATTACTTCACGAACATGTTTTCCTTCCATGTGAACCTAACTATGACCCAAACATTTTTTATTAAATTTTTTTAACATTAATCTATAATAATTTTTACAATAAAAAGTAATTTGCTATTAAATTATTATGCAATGAAAAATATATTTTCGCCATTATTTTATAACCTTCTTTGCTGTAAAAAAATACTTTAAACAATGATATCACCCCAAATTGACGTTCATATAGAGCGTAATTATATAAAGAAACTGACGTTCACTTTACAATATTATAGGTTAGAAACTTTTTGAGCCCGTGTACACAAATTGAAAAAAATCGTTCCGAGGAAAACGCGTTTGAAAAAAAAAATACCGAAAACAAAAAAATCAAGGCAGTAATGAATTATTTATACTATTAACAATTTTCTAAATTGGTTTCCCGCCTAAATCGAAAAAATAAGATCATAAACCTTCATTTGACGCTACTGGACCGCTCCAACCTCTGTGATTCGCAATCGATTTTTTCTAGGGGGGGGCGTGCCCGCCCGTGCCCCTTCCTGGCTACGACTATGGTAGGGAGTGATAGGAAAGGTTTCAATAGGGACCGGGTAACACGTAGCAACCCGAAAAGGTATACATTTGAGATCAGTCAATAAAAAGAGCCCATTTTCATATTCTCATATTAATATAAAAGATTATCAGAGCACGCGACAATGAAACGTGTCGGGCTCTCGAAAACTCGTACGCGTGAAGCAGCGATTTGAAGTGTGCCGCGCGCACGCCCTTGACGCCGTAGATCACCGACCGCGGCGCTGCTATCGGAGCTCACACGATTCGCAGTCGTCGCGCGTCGCGATCTCTTTATTATGATTATTTCTTATTTTTTTTCGGCGATTCGTGGCGACGGCGTAGCGCCTCTCGCGTCGATCCAACAAAGCTGGCGCAGTCCGCGAGCGATTGTCTCGGTCGTTGTACGGTGCGCGCGGACGTACGCGGATGACGAGAGAGAGCGCGCGCGGCCATGTTTAACGAGCCTCAAGGCTGCTCCCTTGTGCGTTTGGTATGCTAGCGGTCGGTGTATCGGCTTGAGCCGCGATCACCTATGACCACGGGCACGACGACGACAACGAGGACGAGGAACACACGGTAACCCCCGCGCCCGATAGGAAGAAACAGATAACGAAGAGATAGAAAAAGACTACACGATCGATCGAAGATGATTTATCATCACGTTCGCGTTTCAATTGACACGAATATCATCGTCGTCAGGACGATGATAACCTCAAAAGTAGTATCGATCTGATCTTTACGACCTTCACATTGTTTCATCCCAGAACCTCGCGGCACACCAGTTTACGGAATATGTCGTCGATTGAAGACCTATTTTCAAGTTGGTTTATTTTGGGGAAAATAACTCTAGTCAAATCTCAACTGTTTTTTTCCTTTTTTTTACCACGCGCTTTACATTGAAAAATACTTGAAAAAAAACTGGCTGCTACGCGACTAGGAACACCATTAATACGTAATCATCTAGTCGCGGGGCTGCGAGAGGCGCTGACGCCAAAAGACGCGAGTCCAAATGCCGAGGAGAAAAAGAAAGCTCCGAACTGTTATAAATCCGCTAAACACGTGTGCACGTCGTAAAAAAAGCGTTGGTCGAATGATAAATTGTATCCTATGATCAAATTCATCATCGCCAGTGGCGCAAAAGTTTTTTTTGTTCCTTTAAAACAAACGAGGCAAAAAGAACTCAAGTGTACTATCGTGTTTGGGCAATCTTAGGCTCCCTGCATCAGAGTTCATTAGTTCGATACGTCATAAAAAGTCGCGTAAAATTTGGCCGCTTCGATCGAATCACAAAATAAAGCAAAAAACTTCGCGTTCGCTACTAAAAAAGTCAACCAGAAGCGACAAAAAGCAATTCGCAGAGCAAAAAAGCAAAGAAAATTTCCCTCGTGCGTAAAACCCGTCGAGGCACGCGGCGAAAGAGACGTAAGAAACATACACGGTCGACAGGAGTTGCGGGGCGGTGGGGGGGGCATTAAGGCGGCGCGGCGATTTCAAGAATGTGACAGTGCGCTCCCCTCACGGTCGTTCGGGCAAAATCGCGTCCGCGACGAACCCGACGAGGTCAGGCAAAGCGGCGAGACTAGAGTGGCGGCGGTGGGTTGGTGGCGCTAGAGTAGCCGCGGCCGACAGCGGTAGCAGCGGTAGAGGTGGTAGCGGTGGCGCTGACGTTATTAGTGGTGGGAGGTAAAGCGGCTAGCCGCGGCGAACGAGCGCTGGCGGAGCAGCTCTCGGCCACAGAGTGTCCCGAAGCCTCGTCGAGGTTGGAGCGCTAATTTCGCCGCCTCCTCGCGCCTTCCCCCTCCCGCGTGTGGGTAAAAAGTATATAATAACCCTCGGGCGTCCTACTCAGTCGCGCAAACTCGAGAATTAAAAAGAAAACAAAAAAACGTAGAACAGTTCGCCGTGATCGTGATCGATCGAGAAACGCGAGTTGTTTTTTTTCGCCCGCGTACTCGTTTTCGTTACGTTTCTTCACTCGTTCGTTTCGATCTTCTCTATTATCACGTGTAAACGATCGCGAGAACCGAAAGGAGGGAAGCACGCGAATGGTTATGGGCTAAA
>OY723395.1:21642091-21709591 GCA_963210295.1 Ophion ellenae
AGTTTTTTTTTTTTAGATGCAGATGCGTCCGATGAAAGTTTAACTTCGAAGTTTCAATGAGTTTCCCTGTATCGTTATCGAGAAAAAAATATGTGATAATCTTGGCAATTTGGGAACAGCTTCGTATGGAAAGTATATATAGCCGTGCGCTTAAAATCTCTTGCTGACGTATCGACTGCGCTCATTGATGATAAAACTCAAGCGCAATTTCCGATTTTTTAAATACGTTGAATTATCCAGACGTGAACATCTTCTGTGTCGAAAACGATGTAGTTGAACTTTTATGGGGCGTATTAGCATTTAAAAAAAAATATCAATAGCTTTCATCATTCATCGGTGGAAAGGCCGACTCTCCTTAATCTCCTAAACGAGTTTTGCTAGTCTAGACCCAGCTAAATTGCTTTATCGCTTCGTTCTCGCACTTCTCTCGAGGGGAGTGTACTTGCTCATTTCTCCGAGTCCACACGAAGCAGCCTACTTTACAGCGTATATACATTTACCGTGATCGCGCTCTCGTCGTTGTCACTTTACGTCGTTCAACGTACGCGTGGGACTTTCCGGTCTAGTTCCTCTTTAAAATCGTTGTCCCCTATCATCAAGAGGTTATTCGCCATATTGTCCCAGTGTATACTTAGCGATTTAGCTGATTCCCGAGTAAGACGAACAAAATTGGGGTTGATGAGGGAAGGGGTGATTAATTAGTAATCCGAGAATGCTCGTTACAACGTTGCGACTGTCTCTCATTGCAGCTAAATAAAAATGATTCCAAGCTCCATTTGAAAATGTGTTACAGGTGGCAACGAGATGGGCCAGAAGGAATGGTGTACCCTCGCCTATTGGGAATTGGGCGGCAGAGTCGGTCGTCTTTATCCCGTCGAACCTTCGACTGTTAACGTTTTTGATTCGCTTCACGACGGTGACGGTTTGTGCTTGTCGACACTAGCTGAGAATCACGTCGCATCGCCGGCCGTTTTAAGGACACGCAGCAAAATTGGCTTGGGTAAGCGTCGTATCCTCATCCCGCTGAAATTACATTAGAAATTAATAGAATGACGTTGATGTTTGGATCGTTGGAATGCAATGAAAATTTGGTCTTTTACCCTACGTCGAGACACTGGGTCACTTTGACTTGGACGAATTTTAAACAAAATGCTCACTTTTTTTTAAATTGAAAATGTTTTATAATTTTTTACAGCGAATTAATTTCAATTATGCAGACATATCGAGACATGTTTAACGTGTATCCTTGATTTTTTTTCAATAAAAACCGACCGAAGGGTTATTAATGGCAGTTTCGGCCTGTGAAAATCACTCAAACGTTTCTACGTATCATCATTGAAAATTAACGACCTCAATTAGCCAAAAAAAGTCTTTTGACAATGATAAAAATGACAAATAATATACCATTGCACTCCAACGTTGCAAACTTCAACGTCATATGGATAGAGGAATTCGAAAGTATCCAGATTTACCTGTAATTCGTCTGTAAAAATATTATTCCGTTTCGTTGCCCGCTTTCCCGTGAAAACGAAATTTTCACTGGTCGTTATCGTTGTTCTCCTTGTACTGATTGTTACGTGGGTCGTTTCGTTTGCCGCAGGTCTGATGCTGAGTCAAGAATCGGACGGTGTGTGGGCCTACAACAGATCGGACAGCCCGATATTCGTGAATTCGCCAACCCTCGATGATCCGGAATCTCGCACGTTACTCGTTTATCGCGTACCCCCGGGCTTCTGTCTCAACATATTCGATCGTTCAAAAACGATGAAACTGCCGTCGTCGCGTTGTTGCCCCGGACAAAGTTCGTCGATCAGCACGGGGAGCTTCAATTCCGGCCCGGTAGACGTCAACTCCGTCCGTATTAGCTTCGCCAAAGGCTGGGGACCAAAGTACTCCAGGCAGGAAGTAACCTCGTGCCCGTGCTGGCTCGAAGTACTCTTGGCACCGTGCAGATGATCGTCCCTCCCTCCGCCACCCCCGTCTCGTCATTGTCATATTCGCTGCTGCTGCAACGTCGTCGCCGCTACGATCCATTGTTTCTGTCAAGTTCGCTGCGGTTCTTTTCTCTTTTCTTTTCTTCTTGTCACTGTCATTCATCACTCGCGTTCGGGTCGAACTTGGACCGCAGACTTCGTTTTGTTACTTCTTCTGTGTACATAGGAAACGTACTTCGTGAATGACAACACGGTTTACTGTGTTGCGCTCGTGTGCATATATTTATATATAGATCGTGTGCCTTCCCCGTTTTCTTCTCGGTGCAATACATGGGAGAGAGAGAGAGAGAGCTAACGCGTCCAATCCCTCCAGCCCCTGGCATCGCGAGACTAATCGTGCGTATAACGGGAATCGGGACAACCACGAAACGTGAATGCATGAGATTGGAATGCGTGCTGGATGGCGAATCTTTGTGATACAGCGCTGAAGAAAAAAAAAAAACAGCACACACGCACGCGTGCACGCACACACACACACAAACGAACACAAAGAGGCGTAGGATGCGTACGTATTTGCGTTTATACGTTTGCCAGACTAGATCGTTACCGACGCTCATCCCTTGTACCCAAAAGATCACTCTGAACACCGTTCGAAAATCGATTTGCATCTGTTGCGCAAGAGAGATCAGCGCGGACCTAACTAAATTTTCTTACACGTTGGCAATTGACATACACGGTGAAAAATTGGTGGGTTCAACGAGCATGGCAACGCGATCCATGAAAAAATTGTAATCTTCAATGTTCGAAGTTGGCGCGTTGTCGTTGCGACTCGCAACGAGCCGCGCGATTGTCGAATTAAGGAAGACGTCGATAAAAAAAAAAATGGAGCATTCTTTCGGTAATACAAATATTGATTTGCGGCTTGTGTTTTTAGGCGTGATGTATGCATCGTTGGAATGCAACGAAAATCAATTCTTTTTAATCGTTTGAATCACTTTTGGCTGCGAAAGTAATCCAAACTATTTTACGTATTCTTATCGGAACTTTGGGAACTCGAATTGCAAAGAGAAGGCTCGAATTGCAGAGAGAAGGCTGATGATAAGAAGCTTTGGATAGTGATAAAAATAAAGTGAAAAATGAAAAAAAAAATTCTTGGTTCCTAACGATGCATACTTCAACGTCATTTTTTTTTACCGTGTATATGTGGTTCGGGTTCGTCGCGACGAAAAAAGTGCGGGTGAATCAGTGGAAACGAAAAATGTGATAGTTATGGGCGGCGGGTGTCGACGGTCATGACTGAAATTCACGACGATTAATGAGCGCGCGAGAGATTTTGTTTTTTGTTTTTGTTTTGTTTCTCTTGCGTCTTATGAATACTCTGCAAAGCGCGGGTGCACGGTCGACGAAGAAACATTGAGATTCGTCGCTGTAAATTGCCGTAGTGTATCTATGCCATTCTTCTTTTTTTTTTTTTTTTTCTAATCGTTCGCTCGGAACCGTCTGTAAATAACGTTATTTATATATCGCGGATACGAAAACGAGAGGGAACAGCGAAGTTTGTTCGAGTCAGCGCCGTTAAAAGCGGGTCGAGCGTTTGACCAATGAATGGTTAATGATACTGACACGTTTTTCGTCATGGGTAGGTCCAATGAAATTGCAACTTGGAAGCTTTCGTAAGTTTCGTTACACCGGTGAACAAGCGAATTATCAGGATCCGGACAATTTGGGAGCGGCCTGCAAAAATTACGAATTGAGTTAATCGGCTATCAATTGCGGCTGCGTTCGTGGATTTTCCATAAGGAATTGCCTGGATTTTGATTTTCCGTCGAAAACGGCGTAGGAGAATTTATGGATACTTGGAAGTTGAAGTTTCACTGGACGTATCGACGGTTTTCTACACGGAGCTGGACACTCTTTACAATTGGGCGAAACGTGTCGAGAATCGAGGAATTTTAATATCCCATTGCGGTTTGAAAATTGGCCGGGTCAATTTGAGCCAGTGTGACAACGAGGGGTTAACATTCGTCGGTGGAACGCTACACCTTACTCAAGATTTTATACGAGCGTTGAACTGCCTACGAGTGACGCCGAAAAAGAAAAAGAGACAGGGAGGTAGTACAGTCGTGCTGTCGCTGAAAAACCCCGGAAACGGAGAAAATCAGAAGACTAGTTTTTTGACAGGTGATTTTGTTGGTGCTGCGGGTGCTCAATCCAAGTTTGCCTGAAAATCGGGGTGTAGGGTTTTTTTTAGGGGATGAAAGGAGATTGGGATGGATTAATGCCAAAGTACAATCCCTACGAGGTCGGCGCCGTGAGACAAAATGTGCAGAAAAATCCGGGCTTTAGTTTCGTCCACAGCGCCGAAGTCGTGGAAGTTCATTTTGGGGGTGAAAAAGTGGGGTGAAATTTTGAAAAATCAGTTTTAATTCGATAACTCTTTAGAAAAAAACCGTACACTTTTTGTTCAAATGGGAAAGTTGTAGCCCTTGAAAAGACGCGTCGATCGAGTATTTGGTCATCATTCTCCGATAAATGTTCACCCCCCAAAAAAATGGTTAAAATACAAACGAAAATGGTTTATTGAATAACTCAAAAACAATCGATTTTTCGGGTATGGTTCAAACGTACGAAATGTAGAGAATAATTTTCTCTATATTTCCGTTCCTATCGACCACCCTTGAATTTTGATTTTCCAACCCCTCTCGGGGGTTGAAAATTCAAAATGAAATTCTGGGAAAACTATTGACCGCACGAATTCGCCGCCGTGGAAGAATTTGTAGCTTGAACCATCAGCTACATTTTTGGTCCACAGCGCCAAACTCGTATCTCTTCACTTTCGGTCAATAGTTTTCCCAGGCTTTCATTTTGAATTTTCAACCCCTGAGAGGGGCTCGAAAAAGCAAAATTCAAGGGTGGTCCACAGGAACGGAAATATAGAGAAAATGATTCTCTACATTTCGTACATTTAAACCATCCCCGAAAAATCGATTGTTTTTGAGTTATTCAATAAACAATTTTTTTGCTTATACTTCAACAATTCTTTCGAGGGTGAAGATATTATCGGAGAGGGATGATCAAATACTCGATGGACGTGCATTTTCAAGGGCTACAACGTTCCCATTTGAACAAAAATTGTATGAATTTTTCCTGAAGAGTTATCGAATGAAAACTGATTTTTCAAAATTTCACCCCACTTTTTCACCCCCAAAATGAACTTTCACGACTTTGGGGCTGTGGACAAAAATAAAACCTCGTGGGGGTTGTAGTTTGGCATCAATCCACCCCCATCCCCTTTCATCCCCCAAAAACAAACCCTACATCCCGATTTTTAGGCAAACTTGGAGTTAGCACCTACTCTACAAAATCAACTGTCAAAAAACTAGCCTTATAATTTTTTCCGATTCCAATATACCGCACGACTGTACCAAGGGCGAGAGTTTGGAGAAAAAAATTGGACGTTTCGAACGCTCTTCTCTTACGCGTCATAAATCCGCCTCCTCCCTCTTTGCTCGATCGCTCTTTCTCTCCGTCTCTAACGCAGATAATTGCCGTAAAGTTCAGAGTTTCACGATCTACGTCCAAGTGCCATTACATTGTAACGATAGACATCGCGATGTTGTGATAAATGCTTTTTGTCGTGAGGATTACGCAAATAGCGAATTTTTCTCTTTCTCTCGCTCGCGTGACAAAGGGACGAGAAAAAGCCAAAAATTGCCACGTATCCGTTTCGCTTCTTGCGAGCTACCGACAAATCTCGAAGACGAGAGCACCACGTTTCGATATCGCGCTGCAGAAATTCTCTTTCTTTTATCCAGTTACGACTTTTTGTAAATCGAAAGTAAGAGTTAAAACGAAATAAGTGCCTTGAAATAGCGTTTGCCGTTCAACAATTAGTCATCTGCATGTTTGTGCGTGTTAAGGCGAAGAAGAAGATGCACCACGTGACATACGAGTGCGAGAGAGATAGCTGAAATTTTCGAACGGAGATTCTTCAGAGATGAATTATATTTAGGGCGAAAGGAAATCATCAAGCTCTGCGTCAGGGAATTCTCCGGAGCCTAATGCTTTGTTTTTCCTGAACAATTTAAACATCTATGAGAAAATTGGGTTGGAAAATTTGTGAGGTTATGTTGACTTTGTACATGCCCTTGGTGGGAAGGCAGAAGCAGAAGCACGAAGCAGTTTCAGCATAAACGCTCCAAAGACATTGTTGTTCCCAATAGCCCGAGAGCTGACAATTGTTTATATCAAATACAACAAAGCGAACGAAGAAGAAAACTCAAAAGTGCCTGTCCACGGTTAGTCTCGGTATTTTCATTGCGGCAACGAGACAACAAACGAAAAAGGGTGACGTCAGAATATACGAAATCCACGTTCGAAAGAAGAAACGAGGGATGTAAGGAAGAAGGAAAAATAATTGTATCGCCGTCCGATGGGTTTTCCCTTTGTCGCAAACAGTAATGAAGTATGTACGAGCGTGAAAGCGAACAAAAACGTAAACGTTTTCGGGCTCGCAAATTCCGAGCCCTTGTTCACTTCGTATAGTGAGCGAAAAAAAAAATTACCCACAATCACACAAACGTCGTTGATCCCTGTACAATCAGAGAGACAGAGAGAGAGAGGGAGCGAGACAAAACAATGGCTCCTTGTATTTGTATATAATGTATATAAAGACTCAAGTATATACTCCGTTGTATGAATGTATATATAGTATATATAAACATAAATATATTATTACTATTATTTACAGTAATGATAATATTATTATTGTTATTATATTAACGATGATAGCGAATGGACGTACGCGTGGGTGAGAAAGAGAGCGTAGTTTAAGGAAGTGAGGGAAGCCAGTAATAAAATTCCGAGAGTTGGAATAAACCGCTCGTAAAACAACGTTTTATTGTTGATAGACGGATTTTAGCCAATTGGATTTGTATTCGATTGGGTGAAACGCGAATAATTGCAGATTATCACGCTTCCGCGCGTCTAATCTTTTGAATATATTGTAACCGAATCGAGATCAACACAATCGTGATGCTCTTTTCATTTTTATGAGAATACATGAGATTACACTTTTTTTTCCACATTGCTCTCGACCATATGTTACTTTTCTATCCCTGTTCACTTTCGCAATTCCCCGAGATACGTGTGTGATGTGCACAGTCTTTCTCGTCGTTCTTTCGGCTGTACGCGATCTAGGCGCTGTCGACGCGGGCATACAAGGTACGCTTTCTCATCCGACCGTTGGGCTCTCGACGCGGAAGTATTTCTTCACACTTGCTTTATGGACGCTTCGCTTTGGAAATTACCTGCACTGTGATATTTTTGCGTTATTAAATAACGGTATGTATGTGAGGCGTTCCATGGCATTTCGAACGGTCAAAAAGTTATCCACTCTCAACAAAATTGAAATTTTGTCAAATTATTAAATTATATGAAAAAAAAGTGTAAATTTCTTCAAAATTTTTGGATCGCATTTTCTCCATTTTTTCGAAATTTCAAAATTTTCAAAATACCGTTATATCTCGTGAGCATTTGATTTAACAGAAAAATGCTCAAGACAAAAAAGTTGCAATTTTACATGAACTTTGTGAAAAAAATTTGTTTTGAATTTTTCGAGTTTAAAAAATGCCCATTTTCACCAAAATTATACAAAAATATTTTTTTTCGGTTGGTATGTCACTTTTGATTTTTCTGAAAAAATTCCAGAAAATAGTCTGAAGTGTGAACAGTAACACCTATTTTTTTCAGAGTGGGTCGATTCGTTGTTGTTTGTTTTATTATTACGAGATATTTTTTTTTAGACAAATCAATTATTATAAAAAATTATTCTCCCGAATTTTTTCTCACATTTTTCAGGTAATAAACATCCATAACAGTAATAATTTTTTTGAGCTTAATCATAAATTATCGGTAAGGTATACAAAGTTAACCTTGCCATACAAAGTAACGTTCGTCGTCCAATATGAAAATTGTGATGCAAAGTAACGCCGTCGTGCAATATGGAAAATGTGATACAAAGTATCGTTGACCGCCCAATATAAACATTGTCATACAAAGTAATGTGCGCCGTCAGATGCCTTCTACATCCTTCAGTTTGTCAACATTGCCAAACTCCATGCCAAAATACTATCGGAGTTCTCAGTGTGTTTTGATTTTTTTACACTAGGTAGCACGGTGTGAGCCAAGCAGAGAAGTCATATGCTTCCTTTAAATTTTCTTGGTGGTTTCTCGAGTGCCTTGTTACAAACTAATTTTTATAAAGAGTTACAAAAATATCTCATAATAATAAAACAAAGCACAGCTTTGGAACAACGAATCGAGCCACTCTGAAAAAAATAGGTGTTACTGTACATACTTCAGAGTATTTTCTGGAATTTTTTGAGAAAAATCAGAAGTGACATACCGACCGAAAAAAAATATTTAGTATAATTTCGGTGGAAATGGGCATTTTTTAAACTCCAAAAATTCAAAACAAAATTTTTTCACAAAGTTCATGTGAAATTGCAACTTTTTTGTCTTAAACATTTTTCCGTTAAATCAAATGCTCACGAGATATAACGGTATTTTAAAAAGCGAACCAAAAATTTTGAAAAAAATTACACTTTTTTTTTATATAATTCAATAATTTGATAAAATTTCAATTTTTTCTAGAGTGGACAACTTTTTAACCGTTCGAAATGGTATGGAACGCCTCATGCATATATATGCATTGCCGGGCAAAAGTTTTCGGACACTTCAGATAAAAGCAAAACTTCCGAGCTGGATAATTGCCAAATAATGTCGAAGTAATATAATTTATTTCATTTGTTTATAGCTTTATATAATGAATTATTGGGAGTACAACTACGCCTCCGCTGTTTGACGAAAGATGGCCCCACCGAGAGGTTATGGCTGAAATTGTCCGATGTAAAACGTCATATCGGAAGTTTGGACATCTTGCAAACCATAACCTCGAAATATTAGCGATTTTGTATCAGCACGACATAATTTTTTCGAGCGAAAATGTTGAGTCTCGAGGCGAATAAGCGTCATTTGCGGGAACTCTTAAGTTCTTTGTCTTCGACGTCAAACTCACCGTTTGTAAACTTTTAAGGGGTAAGGGTACAGTAGAATTTCAAAAATCGATTTTTTTCGTTGAAAGGGTGCTTTATCGTCATAAGAATGAGTTACTATTCGATTTATAGCAAGGCATTTTTTTTCACCGACTGAGCGTATAACGTAAGCCCACCTCTGGCACGGCCATAGAGTACCTAAAACTTTAAACGCGTTTTTCTCGAAACAGTTTTTTTCCAATTGGCGTGACAAATAACTTCGACAATTTTCACTCGATTTACTTCAAATTTAAAAGTTATGTTCCTAATTGCATTTCGCAGAGAAGTACGTACGGAATTTCTGATTAATCGAAAACTTTTCATTTTATGAGCAGTTTTATACGAAATTTTTCACTGAAAATTCATTCAAATACCTACAATTCAATTCAAATACCTACAACTTTTGAATAAAACAATATGTTTAAATTCCGTACGTACTTCTCTAGGTATTCTAATGTAGATTGACGAGAATTTTTGTTTTTTGTTCTAGGTAAAAAATTGTGGATGCTAAATGTCACGCCTACAAAAAATATAACAAAAGAAAATATTAGTAGTCGGCCATTTCGAACATCGAAAAAAAAATACATTTTCTAACAGCTGCATATTCATACTAAATAGATGTGTAATTAATTTTATGAGTGAATCACTTTTTCATACGAAAGGAAAAAAAATGGTTAAATTCGCACATGATTTTATACCCGTTACTGTGGCCTAACCCCTTAAAACCACTCACGACAACTTCTCTCACTTAGGGTAGTCCTATCGCCAGGCTTCAATCCATAGGATTTTCATAATTTATTTTTTGAGCTTCACTAAATATATTAATAATCGTGTCTGTAAAAATTCAGGGTCGTTTATCGACCTAATTCCAGCGAACACAAATATTAAAATTGCGTATTTTTGTGGAGGAATTCCGAGACGACATATAAAAACCTAATTTCCGGTTGCTACAACAGTGTATATAATAGTAGGAATCCGTAGGATTCTTTAAAATAATCAGATTTACATACTTGACACTTGTAGTAATCCAGTGCTCTCAGAAAAAAATACGCTTATTGACCTAATTTTTATGTAATATTAAGTTTAATTTGAACTTTCGGTATTGGATTTATTACCACTTGCTACGGATAAAGACACGCGACAGCAACGCAACAGCTGATTGTAGTCCTAACCTCATCTCACTCATTCGAATTTCCACCATATTTCATTTTTAACCGACATATTTCGCCGACACAAATTTCCCACGCTTTTTACCAGTCGTGGCCCGAATACAATGCTTTATATTTCCCGCACCTGACATTGTTCTGACAGATCGACGTTGAAAAACATAGAGGTTAAATTCGCCTAGTTGAGTGAAAATAGACGGAGATAGAGCCAATATTTCCAAATATCAAACCGAGAAATACTGCGCTAATCGTTGGAATTAACTATTTTTTCATTTTTCCAATTAAATGTGAACATTCATTAAACAGTTTACGCATGGAAAATTTAGTTATTACAATTCTTTTTTGCATCTGTTAAAAATATAAAGTGTACAAGTCTCAAGTATGATACGTGGTATGACTAGTGTGAAGCGATAGCACTACCTCAAAGCAGCCTCACCATATACTTATACAAGCAATCGATGCGCCTCAGCTGCATATTCCTTCAAATTAAAGAAGTAAAGAAGAGTTATAAAGTTCCCGCAAGTGACGCTTATTCGGCGCAAAACTCGACATTTTCGCACGAAAAAAGGTTACGTGATGCTCATACAAAATCGCTAATATTTCAAGGTTATGGTCTTGCCAGATGTCAAACCTTACGATATGACGTTTTACATCTGACAATTTCAACCATAACCTCCTGGTGGCGTCATCTTTTGTCAAACGGTGTAGACTCATTTGTACCCCCAATATATTATTCTTATATAATTTTGCAATTATCCGAAGTGTCCGAAACTTTTGACCGGTAGTGTATGTACACACACACACACACACACACACACACACACACACACACACACACACACACACACACACACACACACACACGCACGCACACACGCACACACACACACGCGCGCACACACACACACACACACGCACGCACGCACACACACACGCACGCACACACGCACACACACACACACGCACACACACACACACACACACGCGCGCGCGCGCACATTTAAATTCAAACGATTCGTCATTCTCCCTACCCGGCAATTCTTATTTCTGGGCCGTTTCGTGAATCTGGTCTTTTAAAAAAAGCTTATTTTATTTTCGTGCTGAGGTTCCGAAAGAAGGATTATTTCTTGAGGCCTTTTCCGCTCGGCTAGAAAGTGGTGAGCGAGAGTCACCGCTCGAGTGCAAAAGGATAATAGTATTGTACTCGAAACAGAGTATTTTCACTATTTGAAATTTGTTCGTATCTGTAGTTCCGATCAACGGGTTACACCTACCTCTTTGCTGGAACAAAGAGGAGTATTTGTGAATTTTTTCTAGGAAAACGTGAGCAGGTTAAAAAATGTTCTCCCTCCTTTACATTGAAGAGCAGTTTTTAGTATCTTTTAAAAATGTTGTATTGAAAAATATTATAAAAACTTCCTGCGCGGTGGCCACTGCCACTCGGAAACGAATCATCCAAAATAAAAAAATCTAGCGCATTTAGTTTTTGCATGAAATTATCTAGTGCTTGGGTGAAGGATTCAATAAAATATTGATTTCTGAAAAAAATAGTCGGTGTCCAAAGTGAAAGTATGGATTTTCGGTAAAAACATTTTGAGATCTCGCGGTCATCGATTTTGAAAAAGTCACTCTGAGAATAATGCGTCAAAGTTTGCGGGTATGCAAAATGTAGCTATAAACGTCCATAACTTCCTCAATTTTCAACGGATCGATTTGGTATTTTTAGAGAATATTTTTGAAATGTTATATTTTATAGAATCTGTCGATAACCAAAAATCGATATTTTCAAAAATTCCAACTATGTGTAAAGTTATTGGCGAGAAATGAAGAAAAAATACGGGTTCACAAGGGTGCGTCTCACCCCTCAAAAGTGCGATTTCACCAACATAGGAAAATACGTGTAGAGGATTCTGACCCACTCTACAATCATGCGAATTTTCATCCAAATCTTGTGCGCTTCCTTTGTTAGACGCCAGGCGCGTGCGCCAAGGAAATTCTGTCTGCGTGACTCGATAATTCTCAATATCCCAGAAACATAGGTTGAAAATGGAAATGAATATTTCATTCGGTTAGCGTTGTTTTTTTTTACCGTGCCGCACAGCGTCGCCAACAGTTCGAACGTGCTTGTATGGACCGAGTGATTATATTTTGATTGCGGCCTGACGTGCAGGGTGGTTTGATAAGATAAGTGAGAAAGAAGAAAAACAAATTCCTCAAGGTAGAGACAAGGCAAACGAGAACGCGGGCGCGTCTCTCTTCCTCTTGCCCGCCTCTCTTTTTTTCTCTTTATATTTGGCAATACCACCAACATTATGAACGATCGCGAAACTCTCGTCAAGTTGCCGCCCGCTGCACTTATCGTAATTATTATCGATGGGTAGCAAGAAGCAAACGGCGCCGCATGCTTGCCGGGTACTCGGGAGAGGTAGAAAGAGAGAAGAATGTCGGCGCGGTCGGGCGCGTCCCTCGATTATGAGAGTTCGCAAATTGTAAGGCAAACGATACCGCCGGCGCTTGTACAGCGAGAGAGGCCAACAATCGTTCACCCCGCGACGCCACCTCCAAAATTGCGGCCGACAGCGAAATCTGGTTGGCAGTTGAGTTAACCTTGAAGGGATCCCCTACCCATCCTCCTTACAGTCAGTGTCAAAATGTTTTCTTCATCCCCGCGTTAACTATGCGAAGGGCTCAAGAAAATATCCACGAATTGCGACATGTGTCATATTCTGCCACTAAGGTCGCCGCGGTTGAATTGCGCTAGTCAATTATAAATCCAGCCACATACATTTTTCCTACCGTTGTTACGTCCCAGCCTTCACTATTTTTCTCTCTTGAAACTAAGAACACTGGACGCAGCCCCCTGACACTGGCCTACTACTCCTATACGATAAACGAAAACGCGTTTTGTACCGGCTTTTTAGTTCTTGAAATCGCCACTACCGAGCGTTGGCTGTTATGTGACAGCCTTCGGCTCTAAATACTCCGATCAGCTGAACGATTCGATACTTTCGTGGCTTTCGCCTGTTATCGTTATTGCGACGTTATTGATTGTGTTCGAACGAAAAATCATTAGAGCGGAAAATCATTCCAAATATATCAACAGACTTTTATTCATGTAAAATATTCGAAACACCGGCGCAACATACATATATATGCATGCCTGTCACACGACTACTAGCGCCACAGTGCGGCAAGGACATTTTGCGAACGGCATTTATCTTCCAGTGTCAGGAGGCTGACTAGACGTGAGGAGTACGAACGCAGTATTCAGAAAACGTCCATGGAAATCCAGATGAGAAGGGTGGCGCTGCTCTCCTACCGAACCGAATTGAAGTCAGCAACAAACCAGTGCCGTACAATATGCAGAAAATACCCTTTGCTACTTCATGTGGAGCGATAATTTGATCACATTAAGGGGCTATACCAGTGTGAAAAACTTCAGCCTCTCAGCAGGCATTATTCGACGAAGCGGAGGGTCCATTGTATGGGCCAGGTATAGCTGATTAGCAGTTTTTATGGAAAATATCATTTTATCTTGCAAAAATCGATAGTTAAATCTTTAAACGCGTTTTTCTCGAAATGAGATTTTTCAAATTGGCTGACATTGTAACTCAAAGAGCAATTATCCGATTGACTTGAAATTTGAACTGAGTACTCTTGAATATACTATACTATCCTACATCTTTACAATGATGTAGGATATTTTTGATTGGATGAAAATTGACGATTTGGCATTGAAAAAAACGACCATTTTATAGGCAGGAAAACATACTTTTTTTCATAACTACGCCATTTTGTTAGATTTCGATATTTTCGGAAATCCTACGTCATTGTACAGGAAATACCTTCCAGTTTAACGACATTTTTTCTTTTTTTCGGTTTCAGCTACTCAATCGGCCGGAATCATGTCAGCAGTGGAGGAACTTTTTTTTTGGCGCCTCCGAAGGCAGCGCATAAGTCGCTTGGATCTCAATATTTTTCTATGAAAAAATTATGTAATATAAGTCAAATATAGCCAAATATATTCTTAATTTTTCGAAACATTTAATTTAGTACTTTTCTTCCAAAAAATCCCCGAAAATCACCCAAATTTACAGCATTCACACTGGTATAGCCCCTTTATTGTAAAACCAGTGCCGTACAATGTGCAATAAGCACCCTTTGCTTCTTCATATGGAACGGTAATTTGATCGAATTGTGAAACCAGTTAGTGAAGGAAATTTCTATATATTAGATAGATAGAATTCTTACATAGATTGTTTTTGAGAATAATAACGAAATGCGGAAATTTAGTCAATATGTTATTTTTTTCATTGCGGAAGCAGTAACAAACAAGATTTATTTCTAGATAAGAGGAAATTCATGAGAATTTTGAATCCAGACTTTTACAAATTATCACACATCATATTCACATATCATAATACGCTGTACCGATAAAGAATAATAACGAAATACCGAAATTAAATCAATATGTTTTGTTTTCGTTGCAAAAGCAGTAACAAACAAAATTTATTTATAAACACGAGAAAATACATAACACTCCTTTGATAGTTTTCGCCGCATATCACGATAAATATATTGTATACCGAGACACAATTATTTTTTATTAATCGCGAAATTCCTTAGTCTGCACGGTCCGCACACGCTTTATTCCACCATGGATGACGAGCGGGTATCATCGATGGCGGATGGCGTCGGTTGCGTTCTTGTCGCTCAGTTCATTTCGGTTCGGTGATGTAGCAGCGAGGCACGCGGTGAAACCACTAATAACTGGATTTCCGTGGATGCTTTTGGATCGTGATTGCCGCAGGCGTTAGTACTCCTTACCTCTAGTCTTTTTGCTTGAAACCACCACGATAAATACGCACGATTGCAGCACCCTCATGCCTCAATAAACCTAGCCGGACGACTTGAACTTTTCAGAGTTTGTATCTTTGTAATCGTTTGTTGGTGATTGTTATCCGAATAAACAGGTTCGGCGGTCCAGGATTTTCTTATAATTAAATGATATTTTTTCCCGTAAAGTTGGCCAGACTTTTTAAAATGTATCATGCAATCGATAAAATGCCGAGCTAAATCGATGAAGAATAGTTTGGTGGTCACAAATATGCTAATACCGACGTTTGGTAGTTAGTTCTTTGATTACGCCGATCGAAATCATATACGTTAAAGACATGGCTCACGGGTCGAGTCGGTAAAAATCCTACTGCCAAGTTCTCTCTCAGACGGACCTCATTTGGGGCAAACGAAGAGTAAGACGTTGTTCGTCGTTCAACAGAGTGGAAGGTGTTTCTTTTCTTTTTCCAAAAAAATCAACCGCTTCGGAGAATATTGGCAATCTGTAAATCAGCTATCTCTCTTCCACTCGTGGCCGCTCGGTTAGTGTGACACATGGTTTTCAGACGCAGGCAAAAGAGGGCTGAAGTTGGGCGCTGATGGATCCAACGGAATACGGAGCAGTGATATTTCGATTCCATTATGTTTTCTTCACCGATCTCGTTTTAATAAGTCTCAAACGAAAGATAGTCGGTTGGCAGTGATTAGTAGCTTAATTATAACGTTTGATAGTAATTCCTCAATTACACCGATCGACAAACCATCTACGTCTAGGTGCATGCGATAGAGGGCCGTAATTGGTCATTGATGAATCTAACGGAATACAAAGGAATTATACTGCGATTCCGTGATGTTTTTTTTTCTACCGATATCGTTCTAACAAGTCTCAAACGGAAGGTAATCGTTTGGTAGTGACTGGTAAGTTAATTATATTTAAATTGTAACCCATTTGAACGGAATTGGGGAAGAAAACATAACCGAATTGAAATACCACTGCTTTGTATTCCGTTGGATCTATCAATGACCAATTACGGCCCTCTCTCGCATCCGCCTAAATCTAGATGGTTTTCGATCGGTGTAACGAATGAATTAACTGCCAAACGTTATGAATAAGCTACCAATCACTACCAAACGATTATCCTCCGTTTGAGACTAATTACAACGAGATCGATGAAGAAAATATATTGAAATCGAAATATTACTGCTTTGTATTCCGTTGGAGCCATCCGTGACCAATTACGGCCCTCCATCGCATGTGCATAATCCTTGATAGTTTTTCGATCGGTGTAATTAAGGAATTAACTACCAAACGTTATGATTAAACTACCAATTACTAGCTACCAATTACTATTAGGACGCGATCATCCAAGAAAACAAAATGAAATCGAAATAACACTGCTCAGTATTCCGTTGGATCCATCAGCGGCCAACTTCAGCCCTCTTTCGCCTGCGTCTTAACGTAGATGATTTTTAAACCGGCGTAGTTAAGAAACTAACTGCCAAACGTCGGTATTAGCATATTTGTGACCACTAAACGATTCTGCATCGATTTAGCTCGACATTTTTTCGATGGCATGATAAATTTAAAAAAGTCCGGCAAACTTTACGGAAAAAAATCATTTAATTATAAAAAAACGGTGGACCACCAAACCATTTTATTCAGATACCAATCACCACCAAACGCCCAAGTAGCAATTTTCAAAAAGTTGTCCAAAAGTCGGCTAAATGGGTACCAAATGTCCGCTCGGAAGTTATCTTAAAGTTAACAATCATCGCAAAAGATAATTGTTGGGCACATGATAACTTATAGGTAACTTCCAAGCGGACATTTGGTACCCATTTGGACAACTTTTGGACAACTATTTGGAAATTGCTACCTGGGCGATTACAAAAATAAAACCCCGAAAACGTTCAAGTCGTCCGGCTAAGTTTATGGAGGTCCTTCGATCGGTACCGTTCGGAGTGCTTCACTTCGGTCACTCGATGGGGACTTTTACGGCTCCAATTTGGTTTTACAACATTAAAAATACATTCTTCAGATGTTAAATGAATTTTAAAAACAATAAAAAAGTGTAAAAACAAACGATTCTACATGATCCTCTCCCCTTAACACGAATAAGCGTCGCTCTTACAGTCACGAGTCGAGCTAATTTCTCAACTGTAAATCCCCCCCGCCAAATTTATTTCAAGCGTGCATGTAAGACCGTGCTTAAGTAATTTCGTCGTCGAGACGCGGCGTGATTGATGGCGCTGCGGTCAGTACCACAGTGGACGTCGAGGAACGCTGCTAGGTATAAAGTGGAGGTCGAAAGAAAAATATGGCGTAAAGCGATTGTTACACATGTGTCAATGATTTCGGTAAGAGACGACCAAACCTAAATCTTTCCTTGTTCATACAAATACCGCCGAGACTTTTCGGTCATCGCACGCCCAACGGACTGATCGTATCGTTGAGACGATTGAAAAGTTTTCTGCCGTTTACGTTTTGCGCTTTTGCGTTCAACCTCGTAACTATACAAATCATCGACTTATGGATGAATCGTCGAAAGAAACGTCACGAGACGCCAGAACCTCAAATTAAACGAATTTTTCACTGTCCATCAGAAACAGCGAACATTGCCGATCTTCAAGGCGGTACGAATAGCGACGTAACGAGTTTTTCCATTTTTCATTATTCATGCGAACGAATCGTAAACATTAATTCCGACCGTCGGTGACGTTCGATAAAATATATCGAGTGATTCATCCCCGAAGAATTTACATTTGTGACTTGCCGCTCCGTCCGTAAGGGACCGTCGCTATAATCCGTCCGGTTAAAGATTACAATTCCTCTCGATCGCTCCCGTAATTGCACCCGAACTTGCCCGTGACCATTGAGCCGACGGAGCGGAGCTCAAGAACGCGTCCAAATGCGGGTTACCTCCACTGATTCACCGAACACAAGGGAAAATCATCCGATTATTTTCTTCTCAATTGTTTACCCATTCACAAACTTTTCTACTTCTCACAGTCGCAGCGCTGACCAGAATTTATTCAGCGGAGCGATCAACTTCCCACCGCCGAAAGCCACACGCAATTACCCGGACTCAATCAAAGTCTCGTCTTGCAGGTGCTGATGCGTCCTGATAAAGAGAACCGGACTTTGTTCTGACCGATCGGCAGGAGCGGGAAGAGGACAGAGTACCGAAGCAGCCGAGCGCAAAATACCGGTGAGATTCTGGGATCAGTGAGAAAACTCCGTGCCCGCGCTCGAACGTCGGAATAACCGAAAGTTCGGAGCAACGCGCAAAAAGCACATGGCGTGCAACGCCCGTGAGAGTTAGCCAAAGTGACGCAGCGTTTTTTCTTGCAAGGAATCAAAATTCTGGCCAATGGAAAGATCCTGCTCTATCCAAAATTCACAAAACGCTCGCTACGTCACGGAAGACATTTTCCAAACGAACAAAACGCACGATATTCGACATATTTGCAATGGTATTCCAGGAGCGAGGCGGGCCGGCTCTTTTTCTATGATAAAAACAGAAATGCATAAGCAAAAAAAACGTTTCATCTGTAGGATCGGTCGAGAAAGGGAGAGGCTTTTGGAATGAGAGGGGCGATTGAGAAATGCATTCCTACAGAATTTGTCATAATTTCGGTATGACGTAAGATATCACTTTTTTCATTCCGTCGGGTTATTCTTATTGCCCGGGGCATATTTACTCCAAAAATTGAGGAAGCGGCGAAATAGCCGTGTATAGCGTTCGAAGTCGAGTTCCAGGGGCCAGCCAGAAGCTTGGCGAATAGGGGGGGGGGGGAAGAGGAACTGTTCACCCCTGGAAAGAAGAGAGGAAAAGGAGAGAGTGAGAGACAGAGAGAGTCAGAGCCATTTTCCGAGTCTTGGTTTAGATCATCTAAATATAGAAGCAGGCGAGCGACTACGCGTCTTCCAATGGCTTGTAGTGCCGTGTACAGAGCGAGTGAGAGAGAGCGAGTACGGGCCATCGGCCACATCGGACCCGTAGATCTCACTGATTTTCTAACTTCGAGCATGGCGATTTGCCAAATCACGGTCTAAGAATGTACTATATAACGCGTTATTTTTTCTTAATTTCGTAAATTCGTTTTTTTTTTATCCAAACGAATGTCTAGCCGCGATCGCGCGCCCCACGAATCTCATAAATTCCTCGGTGAAATATAGGCCACAGGTATCAGGATTGAAGCGCGAATAAACAGGAGTGTTTTTGTTACGGGAATAAACATACGCTTCGATACGCTTGATTTTCGTTCGCTTCTCGTCGCTCCATTTTGTGCGATTTCGTCCGCGAAGCTTTAGTTACGAGAGTCGCGAATTCAGTTCGAAATGCACGCACATTTTGTCGCTTGGTTCTCGGCCACGGCACGAAGAACCGTGCAAAGCTCGGTGTCTTCGGTGTTTCGCCAAAAAAGTCATTTTTAATCGAAAGGATTTTGTTGCCAGTGTACTCGTTTTTATCGGGAGGATGGATGCGGTGGAAAAATGTCGTAATATCGTTGGGACGTGCGAGCTTGAAAGTGTGAGAAGTGCATGGATTTTGTGTCGTGCTGTACACACCGCCCCAATTATAAAATATCGTCAGGAGCGTGTGGTGTTTGGCTTGCAAATATTCGCAGCTATTCGCGCTACCGACGTCTCGCAAATATCGCGAAGATTAGCGGTCGGTAAACGAGAATGATCGTGATGCACGAAAAAAAGTGTTGAGCTATCCTCGCCAATTGTTACTCGGACTCTCTTTCGTTCCGACGTGTGTTCCGAAAGAAGCAAAGCGAAACGAAAAAGACGATTGGACATTTATTTTGTTCGTTTATTAACGCTCCTTTGGCTTTTCGATATTTTGTGATGGCAGAAAAGTCGTCGGGTTGAATGGGGCGTAGAGGATAGTCGAAATTTGGGATCTCGCGGGTGATGACCCACGGAACAATTTTGTTATCATACCGCCAAACTCATCCGGCGAGGCTCGTCGATGTTTGCGCGTTCTATAGGGACTTTCGGATTGTTGCTCAATTGGCACAGGCGCGAGGTGTTGATCGGCTAAAATTTAACCTCACGCTGCACTACTCGGTTTATTTTTTTTCATTCGAAACCATTGGTTCCTTCGTTCACGAAAATCCGATGAGAAAAACGAATTCTATTCGACAAATTCGGGCATCCCGTAATGAAGACTCGTTATTGATACTCGGTTGATTATCGATGCAGTAGTTTGAGGGCAACGTTGCCCGATGAGGTTAAATTTCCGACTAAACGAATGCGTGTGTTTTGTTTGTCGGGCGCACTTTAGACGCTAAAAAAGACTATTTGCATGCATTTCTTTGATAGGTTTATATTATAGATATTGGTATAGAAGTTGTTACACTTGATAAATACATTTTTTTTTAAATTACGTATTTATGTAACGTAAACAAATTTTTAACGCGTTTTTCTCGAAACAACGTTTTTCGACGGTTTGTTGATGAAATCTTCGAAATTACTGAGCCGATCCTTATGAAATTTTAACCACATATTCTTTACAACTATAGCTATAGCGCACATCAAGGATTTTTTTTTAAATTTTGATATTTACTATTTCTTTTGCCAAAAACGGTGAAAAAAAACGTTTTTTTTTAAATGTCCGCCATTTTGTTATTTTTGCGTATATAAAAAATCGTATGATATGCGCCACAGCCATTAACATAGTGAGTCTAAAACCGTTTGATTATTTTTGTTTCGTATGATCCATCTCCGAGATTTCATCAACAGCGCAGACCTACAATTTTTTTAGGACATTTTTTTTTAACTACCATTTTCGTCTATAAATAGTGACTTAAGGGGCTATACCAGTGTGAGCGCTGAAAATTTGTGTGATTTTCGGGAATTTTTTTGAAGAAAAGTACTTAATTAAATGTTTCGGGAAATTATGAATTTATTTGGCTATATTTGACCTATATAAGATAATTTTTTCATAGAAAAATATTGAGATCCAAGCGATTTATGCGCTGCCTTCGGAGGCGCCAAAAAAAAGTTCCTCCACTGCTGACATGATTCCGGCCGATTGAGTAGCTGAAACCGAAAAAGGAAAAAATGTCGTTAAACTGGAAGGTATTTCCTGTACAATGACGTAGGATTTTCGAAAAATATCAAAATCTAACAAAATGGCGTAGTTATGAAAAAAGTCTGTTTTCTTGCCTATAAAATGGCCGTTTTTTTCAATGCCAAATCGTCAATTTTCATCCAATCAAAAATATCCTACGTCATTGTAGAGTAAATATATTGAAGAGTGCTCAGTTCAAATTTCAAGTCAATCGGATAATTGCTCTTTCAGTTACAATGTCAGCAAATTTGAAATATCTCATTTCGAGAAAAACGCGTTTAAAGGTTCGACTATCGATTTTTGCAAGATAAAATGAATAAAATACGGCCTTGAAATTTTTACAGGATATTCTTGAAAGTATAAACTGTCGAAAAAGGCAAAAAAAGATAGATTTTTAAAAAGTGTCACACTGGTATAGGCCCTTAATTCGAAGGAAACAATCCGGGTGTCGTGGCAGCGTATAATTAATATTTTCTTAGGCACGATGAGTTAAAAGAGTGGAGAAAAATGTGCCATGATTTTTCATTGTATATATGCTTGTTGTTATTATACAATATCGCCGAAAAGTGTGGACTTTTTAAGGCCTTATATACACTTCTAGCGGGCAAAGGGACGTGATTTTCTTGATTTTTTTTTCGACGGGACAATAAATGTTTATTAAAAAAACTGTGAACAACATCGATTAGTACATATTTTCATGTACTTGTACAATTTTTTTTATTCAAAAATATTTCGAAATGGCTGAACTCCAGCTGTCTTTCAGGAGCGCCTTCTTTTGAGCATCAGTCGCGGTGGACATGATAACTCGAGAACGGTTCATCTGAAAGCAGAATTTGAAGAAGATTTCATTAGTATATTGCATTGGCTTGGGTCTGGACGAACGAAATGTAAACATTTTGATTTAAAAAAAATGACGATATTTTTAACAAAAAAATCATTTTTTGAAGTGCTAACTTGTCGGTTTTTTTTGTTACACACATTTTTTTTTCAATTAAATTCAAAATCCTTCGTTCAGGCCCTAGCTATTATTATAATAAATAAGTGGTATAAATTTGGTGGGGATCGGATTAATAGTTTTTTTAGTAATCGTGTCCACTGTAAAGGTGCTTCTAAAAAAAGACGATTCTGAGATAATCGCGGTTAAGATTCAATTATGTTTCTTTTACATTTAAAGTTAATTTATTCATACTAACATGGAGTCGTCGATGCCAGGACCATACAGTAATCCTTCTGCATCCTCTGCAGCCTCCAAAACATTGATTTGATACCGATCTTTATGAAATTTGTTGAGAATATTCTGGAGATATTGTACACAAAGAATATGCAATCAAAATTTTTTCCATTTTTCCGACCATCACAAGTGTATACAAGGCCTCAAGGCTTTCCTATAAACAGTCATAAAAACATTTCCAACCTTTTTTTTCATACTAATTTGCGTAATTGTTGAATTTTTTTCTTCGAATATTTGGATTTTTTCGAACAATGCGTTATCCTGCAAAAAGCAGAATGACCTTGCAGGAAAAGAAGAGAAAACGTTATTTGGAGGAAAATTTGACGTCTCGTTCCTTTCGAGTCTCTTCATGAAGAAATTTTTATCGCCTTTTACCAACGACGCGCGAGTTTATGAGTGAGAAAATCATTTAAAAAAAAACGGTTCAAGGTCGCCTAGTGAGTAAAAGAAGTAATTAAGTATAACAAGCAAAGCTTCAACAAAGAACAATCGATACTCATAAATACAGATCATTGATAGGGTAGTTTCAAAGTGTCTGATGCCATGTTTTTTTGGAGCACACTCGTGAGGCTCAATGCAGTCGTGGCATATTCCATTTATTCGCTTTCTTTCTTTCTTTGTCCACTTGTATTTTTTCACGAATATAGGTCGAGCTGAACGACAAGGAGACTCGGAAGTCGAACGAAGTAGGGGTCGATTTGACATCGCCGTCAAAAGCGATGCTGCTTGTCGAGATGACGTCGGAATCGCCGACCAATGATACAGAAACGGAAGCTTGGACGCCAACCGAAAACAATAAATTGGAATCGATATATCCCAACGGACTCAAAGGTTACAAAAGTTTTCTCCGCCAGTGACTCTTGTAATTTCGTCGACTTTGCTCACGTATCGAAGTCGCCTTTCAGTTGGATATAGGGATGTAACGATACCAATACGACACCGATACGTTCTTTGCCGATTTAACGGAGTCGTCTAGTGTGGAGGCCGTTTTTTGATGCTTTTTGCGGATTTTTTTTTTTGACGAACCATTAAAATAAAATAATTTATAAATTGTATATAATTTTTATTAACATTTCAACAAACTTTGTGAAATTTTTGAAGTCATATAGAATATAGTCGGAGATACACCGCCCAACAGGAACACATATGAGGCATTCTTCATCAACTGGGCGACTATTTTGTTCAACCTCTCCAATTTTTTTTCAAATTCTGCCAGTTTGAAATATTAGTCAAAAGGAACGTCTGTGATTTTTTAAAGATTTTTTTACGCGTCCGTTCAGGGTTTTTAATTTTTCATTACGAACACTATCCGAAAAAATATTCATCAAACAAAAAAAAACATAAGAATAAAAACTTTTTATTTTTTCCACTTTATCGAAAAAAATCATAATTTTTCTGCATTGAAAAAATTGAAATTTGGCAAAAAAATGAGAATAAAATTTTTTTAAACCTAATTACACACTTTCAATGTCGGTACAAATTTTACAGGATGTCTGTCATTGGGTAAAGAGTCTGCGAAAAAAAATTCCAGAGTGGTACCTGCAATGGTTAGGATGAAAAAAAATAAAAACCCTGCGAAAACTCATAACCGCATATATGCAGTTATAAAAACTCTGCGAAATCTCATAACCGCATATATGCGGTTATAAAAACTCTGCGAAATCTCATAACCGCATAAAAAATTAATTAAAACCCTGCGAAATCTCATAACCGCATATATGCGGTTATGAGATTTCGCAGGGTTTTAATTAATTTTTTTATATGAGATTGTATGAGAGGTATTTTTTTTCATCCTGACCATTGCAGGTACCATTCTGAATTTTTTTTTGCAAACTCTTTACCCAATGACAGTCATCCCGTAAAATTCGTACCGAAATCTAAAGTGTGGTATTACGTTTAAAAAAATGTTATTCCCATTTTTTTGCCAAATTTCAATTTTCTCAATGCAGAAAAATTATGATTTTTTTCGATAAAGCGGAAAAAATAAAAAGTTTTTATTCTTATGTTTTGTTCTTATGTTGTTTAAAAAATCTTTGAAAAATCACAGACGTTCTTTTTGACTAATATTTCAAACTGGTAGATTTTGAAAACGATCGGAGAGGTTGAAAGAAAAGTGCCCTAGTTGATGAAGAATGCCTCATATATAAAAAGAGGTGCTCCTCTGCTGCCATGATACCGGTCGTTCTGCTTATCCGAAATCAAAAAACCAAACGCAATTTTAGTCGTGAGACTTGAGGCTCTACATGGAACTAAAATAAAGTTAGAACTCCAAAAAAAAAATTTTTTTTACGCTTTAGAAAAAAATTCAATTTTTCGTTTTTTTTTTGTCTATATAGCTGATAAAAAGAAAACTAACGAAGCAATCTTAATTATTTTAGTTCAACTTGTAGTTATATATGTACTAAAGATGCTGTATAAATTTGAGCAGAATCAATCAAATAGTTTTTGAGACATCATGACAGCAGTTTGAACAAATCGGGTTTCGAGAAAACGCGTTTGAAAGTTGTTGTATATAATTCATAATAAAAAAATGTTCTCACCATCAATCTGCTATGCCTGGACCATAGAGTACACCTAACTCTTCTTCGAAGAAGTCATGCAAGGCCGTTTTCTCTTCTTTTGATCTGACACACTAGACAACCCCCTTAAATATCGTGCTCTTTGGTGCGATGGCTTTCACGAAATATATCTATCCTATTAATTGACCTCGGTTGCTTCAGATCGACTTTTTTTCAACTGCGGGTCTTATTCAAATTGATTTGCTTAACCGATTGTGAGTAAATAACCTTAATGAGCCCTGCTTTCTTAACAAAAACCTCCCTAAGGTCAAGTTTCTTGACCTTAGGGAGGTCAAGGTTCTTGACCTTAGGGAGGTCAAGTTTCTTGACCTTAGGAAGGTCAATAATGAAACTAGATAGTCAATAATGAAACTTGACCTTAGGGAGGTTTTTGTTTGGGTAATAGATACGTCACAGCTAAAAGCTACTTACGCTAAGGGGCTATACCAGTGTGAACGCTGAAATTTTGTGTGATTTTCGGGAATTTTTTGGAAGAAAAGTACTCGATTAAATGTTTCGGAAAATTAAGAATATATTTGGCTATATTTGACCTATATTACATAATTTTTTCATAGAAAAATATTGAGATCCAAGCGACTTACGCGCTGCCTTCAGAGGCGCCAAAAAGAAAGTTCCTCCACTGCTGACATGATTCAGGCCGATTGAGTAGCTGAAACCGAAAAAGGAAAAAATGTCGTTAAACTGGAAGGTATTTCCTGTACAATGACGTAGGATTTTCGAAAAATACCAAAATCTAACAAAATTGCGTAGTTATGAAAAAAAAGTCTGTTTTCTTGCCTATAAAATGGTCGTTTTTTTCAATGCCAAATCGTCAATTTTCATCCAATCAAAAATATCCTACGTCATTGTAGAGTAAATATATTCAAGAGTACTCAGTTCAAATTTCAAGTCAATCGGATAATTGTTCTTTGAGCTACAATGTCAACAAATTTGACAAATCTCATTTCGGGAAAAAACGCGTTTAAAGATTTAGCTATCGATTTTTGCAAGATAAAATGATAGAGATACGGCCTTGAAATTTTTACAGGATATTCTTGAAAATATAAACTGTCGAAAAAGGCAACAAAAAATCGATTTTTTGAAAGTGTCGCACTGGTATAGCCGCTTGAAACCCGGTAGAAACCGGGTTTTTTAGAGTTCAATTCAATTTCAAGTTTAATTAGTACCATTTCAAATTTATATTACTTCAAGCACTGAACGTTAAATTAATAATACATAAAAGAGTATAATTATATTTGTTTGATGCTCACACTTCTTTCGCTCCTGGAAGGTAGGTAAATAATTTTTCACATCTTCATCTCCTTACTTACGTACCTTTTTAATGTTTAGGTCGTTGTTTAGTGTACAAAAGAACAATTTTTATTATATCAAGTTGTCTTGTAAATTGTATCGGTATCGTATCGGGTAAAACAAGTATCGTTACAACCCTAGTTGGATATAAAATTTATCAGCGGAATCGTGAAAATTTTATTTCTAAATATTCTTCGCAGTTTCGATGATTGTCATACATATTTTTTGTGCCCCGTATTTCAGATCTCGTGGTGGCATTTGATTCCAACTTGGATCACATTATGAATCCAACGGCCGTAGCCGAAGAGAGTGCTCCAAGTCCAAGTGCCGACGTCGGTGAGTTTATTCGCCCAACACACTTCGAACCCAAACGATAGAAAATATGAGAATCAACCGACTCAAGGAAAATAAAAAAAATTCGTTAAAGTAGTTGTCTCGCTATAGTCGCGTTTAAAAGTTTATTCAAAGATAAAGAGATGCAAAGATTTATAAAGTTATGAAAAAAATACCTCATATAATGTTTAGAGTTCCGAAAGTAACGTTTCCTACATCACGTAACGCTCACTTTTGTATCAGACTCTCAATTCCGCCTGCTAATACGTAGACACTCTGCGTATACGGATATGCACACACTACTGTAGTGTAGCGAGCGCGGAGATCGTGGCAACGTCGCAAGCCCAGCCAATTTTTGTCGTCATATTTAGTGTGAACTGAAATGCAAAATTTAAACGGTGGCCGAAATAATGGAACGAGTGCGAAATTTGTTCCAAACAATTTTTCAAAACAAAGGCAAATTTGCCAATAGAAAAACGGTCACCAAAAATATATAAGCCGTCGTCATTATGACCCGTACAAAAAGAGAAAAAGAAATAAAAATGAGAATGTAAAGGTTACGAACAACATTTAAAAAAAATTAATTTACACATTTTTATCTAGCAATATTTATGCACACCCACACACACACACACACACACACACACACACACACACACACACACACACACACACACAGCCACACACACACACACACACACACAGCCACACACACACACACGCACATACATACACACACACACACACACGCACACCCACGCACGCACACACACGCACACCCACGCACGCACGCATGCACACACACGCACGCACACACACACACACACACACACACACACACGCACACACACACACACGCGCACACACACACAGCCACACACACACACACACACACACACACACACACACACACACACACACACACACACACACACACACACACACACACACACACACGCACACACGCACAAACGCACACACACAAAATAGTAATATAAAAATCTGCCGCCCCTCTAGATACATTTGCCGACGATAAACCCGCCGAACGCTTACAGCATTGCCAGATCGCCGGCTCTAGCCTGCTCCAGTCGGTTCGCTATAGCCACGCGAAATTTCACAATTTAAAGGGTCTTCTCACTTTAGACGCTAAGAAAGGCTATTTTCATGACTATTTGATAGGTTTATATTATAGATATTGATACAAAAGTTGTCACCCTTAATAAAAACCCATTCGAAATACATTTAAAAAACAAATGTATTTCGTTTTTTGAGTATTGAGTATTTATGTAACTCAAACAAACTTTACAACAAACTTTACAACAAACGTTTCAGTATTTATGTAACTCAAACAAACTTTAAACGTGTTCTACTCGAAACAACGTTTTCCGGCGGCTTGTTGATAAAATCTTCGTTACTACTGAACCGATCCTTATGAAATTTTAACCACATATTCGTGGTTGAATAGTTTGTTGTTTTTTTTTCGAAAAAGGTCCGTCATTATGTGATTTTAGCATCTATAAAAAATCGTATGATATGCGCTATAGCCATTAACATACTGAATCTAAAACCATTTGATTTTTTTGTTTCGGATGATCCATCTCCGAGATTTCATCAACAGCGCAGACCTACAATTTTTTTAGCACATTTTTTTACCTACCATTTTCGTCTGCGAATAGTGACTTAAATAAATAATTTTTTTCAAATGTATTTCGAAAGTGTAACAACTTTTATACCTACATCTATAATATAAGCCTATCGAAAAAAATCATGAAAATAGCCTTTTTTAGCGTTTAAAGTGAGAAGACCCCTTAGATAGCTATATCTATGAAACTGCACGGTCAAAATTCTTGATTTTTTTCACCAACTTCGCCATATGTTTCCCTGTAATAGAGGATTTTTTTAATCCGTAGAAAAGTTTCGAAATTATTGCGCGAAACGTGAAATTTTTCACTGCACCCTATAAGAACGCGTGTAAAGCTGTGCAATCTTTGCCAATATCTCGCATACGGACAGTGAATTATTTTGCAATTTTGCACGTAATCACTCAGTAGTGTCCTGAATGTGTTCTCAAAGTTCAAAAAATCTATAAACGAAACGTTTTGGCGAGACTGCTACCTTAATTCACCGTGAGGATTGCGTAGCGAAAAAGAGTTCTCGTATCATTCGTCATTTTAATGTCCGACAGGTCCCGAGGAGAATTCGTTTAAGACTTGGGTGGGTGGATACTCGCCGCGGAGCCGAAGCAAAAACATCGAGACGGATAGCCGCCGCGGATTGGGTGAGTTGCATATAAGAATTGTCCGTCCCGTGAGTTTTCAAGATTGACAGTCCTTTTTTCTGAGAAACTTCGTCGTTTAAAATTCACGAACGAATGCCGTCTTTCACGTTTCTTCCAATGGTCGTTCGGAAGAAATAACTTTACTGTAATTTGCTTATCGTAGACGAGTTTATGGCGTCCGCGCCAGCTGAACGACGTCTCGCGTTGGATAACACGGAGGAAGTCGAGTCAACTCGCACCGACGAAAATGGTGAGTTGCAAATGAATGAGCTACGGTAATCGTTACAGCGTCACATTGAGCGTACACCCACTGCCTACCGAGCCGCACATTATTTACCTTGACATATCTGAGAGCAACATCTCACGATACAATTCAACCGTAGCGACAATTCTTCAACCTGGAGCTTTCGCATTTTCCTCGGTCATTTTATGTCCAAAGTTTCCTTTCTCGACAGGTTACGTCGGGTTGGTCAATCAGGCAATGACCTGTTACCTCAACAGTCTCATTCAAGCGTTGTACATGACACCAGAATTTCGCAACGCTCTGTACAATTGGGAGTACGTGTACGACTCGGACAAGGACGAGGCCAAGAGCATACCTTACCAGTTGCAAAAATTGTTCCTCAATCTCCAGGTTCGCATTGATATCAGAACGCTTCGGAAAATTCAAGCTGTTAAGGGGCCACTTTGGAGCCACGAAAAAAGGCTATTTTCGCGATTTTTTTGGAGGATTTTTTAAAAGATATGAAAATAAAAGTTGTTGGGCTTGATAAATAAAGACTTGCAATACATTTTAAAAGAATTAATTCATTTTTATTCATTTTTAAGTACAAAAACTGTAGTTTAACGTAACGCCTCAAAAATAGGTGGGCTAGGTAGCCCCATCACAACTCGGCAACGGCTTGTATGAAACAAAAAAATCAAAGTCCATTAGATTCAGTATGACACCAGCTACAAAATGACCCTCGGATATAAAGTTTTATCAAAAAATAAAAAAATGGCAGGTGAGAAACGAAAAAAATTAAAAAACGCGTTTTTACCGCAGTTTTTCGCAAAAAAAAAGAGTAAAAATGAAAATTTTAAAACCATTGAGGGTCATCTTGTTGCGAATCATGTTTACAATATGTGATTCAAATTTCAAGAGAATCGGTTCATTAGTTTTAGAGATACGATGGAGCTAGATTTTGAAAACGTTGTTTCGAGAAAAACGCGTTTGAAGTTTATACTATGAAAAACTCTTACCTAAACTCAATCGGCAACTCCTGCACCGTACAAAATCCCTTCTGATTGCTCATCATCGTCGATTTCTTCGAGCCTTGCTTGCTTTCGATTTTTTGAAATTTTCCAAGTGGACTGGCCCCTTAAGCCCTTAGGCCACTCTAGAGGCCGAAAAATAGGCTTTTTGGGGATTTTTTTCCAGAAAAACCAGAAAATAAATCGAGATTACAAAAAGGGTGTTTATCATACATATCAGTGACTGTATACAATAATTTCTTTGAAGAGATTAATTTCAAAATAGCGGCTGTGCAGCGTTTATCTCAAAACTGCATTTTTTAAGTTGGCCGGAAACATAACTCAGACAATTTTCAACCGATTCACTTGAAATGTTGAATATATCTTGAAAAATACATCGTCTATGGAAGTACGTAGGATTTTTTAAAATATTGTATAGTTCATTTGTTATTAACAAAAAGCCCAAATCCAAACAAAAACCCTATTTTTTCGGCCTCTAGAGTGGCCTAACCCCTTAAACGCAAACCCAAGAATATATTGGTGTTAACGTTTTCTCTCCCTTTTTTCGTTCCGATTGCAATCACAGACTTCGTCAAAAAATGCAATCGAAACGACCTCGCTGACGAAGAGCTTTGGATGGGATTCGACGCAGGCTTGGCAACAGCACGACATACAGGAACTCTGCAGAGTCATGTTCGATGCGCTCGAGCAAAAATTCAAAAACACCGAGCAGGCCGATCTCATCAATCGACTCTACGAAGGTTAGGAACGAAAACGCCTTTTTCCAAGTATTCTCATCCCAGGCGCCCGTTGAACAACGGAACGATTGACACATTTTTTCAAACAATTCGACTCGAATTCTCTTATTTCTGTTTCGTTTTGACGTACGGTTCCTCTTCACAGGCAAGATGATCGATTACGTGAAGTGTTTGGAGTGCGGAACGGAAAAATCCCGGGAAGATACTTTTCTCGATATTCCATTGCCCGTGCGACCGTTCGGTAGCAATGTCGCGTACAACAGTGTGGTGAGTCCCAGAGTTGCCACGAAGATAATAAGACTGAAGGGATCATCACAGTGTAACGAGTTGAAAAATAGCTGATTTTCGCGTTTTTTTTTTCGATCCTCAAAATAAGCTAATCAGTCTGATTTCTTGATGTCAAATTGAAGCACTCATGAAGAACAGAAAATGCATTTTTTAACTTTTATTCATTTATTTTTTTACATTTTTTTACCGGTTGAAAAAGTTTTGGAAAAAAAACGGAGTCCTAATATTTTCTTTTGTTATCTTTTTTTAGGCGCTCCGCGGCGTGACATTTAGCATCCACAAGTTGTTGTCTAGAACGAAAAACAAAAATTCTCGTCAATCTACATTAGAACACGTAGAGAAGTACGTACGGAATTAAAAAAATATTTTTTTATTCAAATTTGTAGGTATTTGAACTTAAGAAATGAATTTTGGGTAAAAAATGTCGTTATAACTGCTCATAAACTGCTCATGAAATGAAAAGTTTTCGATTAATCAGAAATTCCGTACGTACTTCTCTGCGAAATCCAATTAGGAACATAACTTTCAAATTTGAAGTAAATCGAGTGAAAATTGTTGAAGTTATTTGTCACGTCAATTGGAAAAAAGCTGTTTCGACAAGTTTCAAGTAGTCGGCCATTTTGTACAACGAAAAAGAATATATATATTTTCTAACAGCATGATATTCATACTAAATAGATGTGTAATTAATTTTATGAGTCAATCACATTATCATACGCAAAAAAATTGTTAAATTCGCACATGATTTTATACCCGTTACTGTAGCCTAACCCTTTAATATTGCCAGCGCATCTTCGAGAATTTCGTATTCAAGCGGGAAGCGGGCCGAGAAGGAAAATTATTAACGTAACAATCGTGAGGCGTAAAAACGAAAAACTTGATCTCTTATTCGATCGAATGTAAATCTTTTACCATGGTTATTTGTGCATAGCGAATATTAAGTTGATTATTTTTCGTCATTCGAATGGTGTCGATTGGGAGAAACAAGCGAGTAACGGGACGAGGAACGAGGAAATGGAAAATTCTTTGCGTTCAATTACAAGAATAATCAATTAAATTCTACTTCGTTTATTCCGACAATGCAACAAAATGCATCTCGTTCTATCTATACTATCTATACTACCGGACAATGCAAAAAACGTCGATTTTTTGAAAATTTTACACTGTGATAATCCGTGAAGAGTTTACGCGTATCCAGAAATATCGGTCTTTCTCTCGTCCAGGAAGAGGCGCTCGGTGCATTCGTCCAGCCGGAAACGCTCGACGGCACGAATCAGTACCACTGCGAGACTTGCAACAAAAAGTGCGACGCTCACAAGGGCCTCAAGTTCACGAAGTTCCCGTACTTTTTGACGCTGCATCTGAAACGTTTCGATTTCGATTACAATACTTTTCACCGTATCAAGCTGAACGACGAGTGAGTTAAAGACCCGATCTCCCAATAAGTCGACCCCTCGAAAAAAAAACCTGCAAAATCCAACGCAAACTTATATCAAATTTCGCCAGAGTCACCTTCCCGGATGTCTTGAACTTGAATTCCTTTATACCATCGGCCACGAGCGAAGATTCGGCCTGCAACGAGGAATCGCCGAGTGTAAACGCGATGAAGAGCCAGGTCGGCTCGACAACGGACACTCCAACTGAGGACGCCCCGGAGATTCCACCCTGCAACAATGGAATATCCGTAAACGAGAATTCACCGAAGGATAATCATGACGAGGACGATCACGACGATAAGGACGACGAGGACGAGGGTATCGATAGAAACAACGAGCCGTCAACGACCAGATCGAAGTCTCGCAATTACGACCATCTCAAGAACCGTGACAATGTTCCCGGACCGAAAGGACCCTACATGTACGAATTGTTCTCCATCATGATTCACAGTGGTAGCGCGAGCGGTGGACATTATTACGCTTACATCAAGGATTTTAGAACGGGCAAGTGGCTTTGCTTCAACGATCAGAACGTCTCGACGGTAAGCACGATGAAGTTTCACGAGTTTCGATTAATCACAAAAATGCAAATCGGAAAAGTCATATATGAGGGGGTCCACGTCGCTTCAGCCAGTGAAAAAAAATCCACAAATAATTTTGAAAAATTGAGTTACTTCATTTAAAAATATTCACCGAGTGTCGACATTTGAACAAAATTTCTGACGTTTTTTCTCGTTGATTACCATTTTTAAATATTTTCCCATTCAAATGTCTGTATCTTTGGCAGGATTTGACGTATTTACATTTGTAAAAAACGAAAATGTGCGTCTTTTTCTAGCCTTCCAGAAAAAAAAAATTTATTTAGATTTTATTGAGCAAGTCGAACGTCCGTTTCAGGGCAAAATATGCAAAAATATTTTTTTTCTCAGGGAAAGACACTCGTTATTTTATTTTTAAGAATTCCCTCGATTTGTGAATAAGAAAAACGGATTTTTGGTATTTTTTATATTTTGGGATTCCTAAACAGCGTGAAGTAACAGCTATTTTTATTATTATTTTAAAAAAATTAATATTCGATTGAAGAGTGTGGAGCACTCGCTGTATGTTTACCAGGTTTTTGAAATACATATGACACATATGTCATATGTATTGGAGCCTTGGAGTGCTCCACACTCTTCAATCAAATATTAATAAAAAAATTAAAAAAAAAAAAAAAATATCTGTTACTTCACGGTGTTTAGGAATCCCATAATATAAAAAATACTAAAAATCCGTTTTTCGTATTCACAATTCGGGGAAATTTCAAAAGGTAAAATAACGAGTGTCTTTCCTTGAGAAAAAAAATATTTTTGCCTATTTTGCCCTGAAATGGACGTTCGACTTGCTCAATGAAATCTAAATTAATTTTTTCTGGAAGGCTAGAAAGAGACGCACATTTTCGTTCTTTACGAATGTAAATACGTCAAATCCTGCCAAAGATACAGCCATTTGAATGGAAAAATGGTTTAAAAAAACGGTAATCAGGGAGAAAAAACGTCAGAAACTTTTAAAAAATTTCGACACTCGGTGAATATTTTTCAATAAAGTAACTCGATTTTTCAAAATTGTTTGTGGATTTTTTGTACTGGCTAAAGTGACGTGGAATGCCTCATATATATATATATATATATATATATCGATTCGGAGTTTGATCTTGTGTGTAATGTCGCGGTCGTGTGAAGGTCAACGTTGAAATTTCAATATATTTGCATGTTGTTTTTGCACTTCACCAGATCACCTACGACGACATCCAGAAGACTTACGGTGGCGGACCTGCCAGGGCATATTACAGTGGCGTTTATAGTAGCAGCTCGAACGCCTACATGCTCATGTACAGACAAATAGATCCTGCTCGCAATGCTTTGCCCATGCAAGTCGCGGACTTCCCGAAACACCTGCAGGTACGTACCTCATTATTCGCCGAATCACAGTCGACTTAAAACGACTGGCAATAAAGCTTGCTATGCGCTGGTGGCAATTTTACAAGCTTTTATTTAACTTGACTTTCTGTGAGATGCAAAACGGAAAATCGACATTTGCTAACATGCATCTGAAAGGTGACAATACATGATTAAACTTTTAAAAAATATGCTTACGATTTTGCACTTTTCATGTAAAATTAGCGATATCTAATGATCCATATAAAATCTGATTGGGGTAGAATATCCATAAGTCGAATTTTCATAACCGAATATCCATAAGTGAATATAGAGTAGAAATGAGTGCCAGAAATGGCGGGAGGCAGAGCAAAGGGAGTATAGAGAAACCCAAACAAACCAAAACAAACTCACTTATCTCTACCTCCCGCCATTTCTGGCACTCATTTCTACTCTATACTCATGGATATTCGACTTATGGATATTTGACTTATGGATATTCGACTTATGGATATTCACTTATGCATATTCGACGACAATGATAAAATCTTCCTAACACATACAAATAAATTCGTAGCCGACTGTGTATGTATGTGAAAAGTTTGTATGCAGCAATTAGTCGTAAGTTCAATCCCAACTATAATCTTTGTTATTTTTTGCAAGCGTTCCATGTTCCCAACGTACAGACTCGTAAACTCGTGAACTATTAGTAACAACTAACTAGGAAAATCAAATAAAGACTAAAAATTAAAAAACAATTTACATGTAAAAAAAGATATTTTTAAAAAACAAGCTTTTATTTCACGTACTAAAAAGTAGAAAATAATTTTTTGTATCACGTCACTTATATGTGACTATTAATAGAACTTTGGGGCGCTCAACATTTAAGCATATGATCTTTAATTCACATAAATCCGTTAACATATCAACTGCATTTAATTTACTGTAAAACAACGTTAGATTTCTCAAATAAAAATACGGGAACTGAGTATAAACGTGTGATAATAATTTCTCTAATTACTATCGTGCCAAAATTAAATACGGTTAATGAAACCGAATTGATCAAATTTATTAAACATTTAAAAAGTTGAGCGCCCCAGGCTTTTATTTATAGTCACATATAGGTGACTTGGTAAAAAAATGTTCTACTTTTTAATACATTAAGGGGTAAGATGCAGTCAGAGGCGTGAAAAAACGCGCATTTTCAATAATTTTTTTTTGTAGTAATTAAGTTTGTTTTACAAAAGTGGTTACACAGACTTTTTATGTTATATTTTAACTTGACGTGTACAAATTTTCAAAGAAAAATATTGATTATTTATAAAAATATCGCCATCTTTGTCGGATCCCCTTCGGCTTGTGCTTAGCGGTGACCATCATAAAATTTCACTGGATCATCTGAAATAAAAAAAAAACAAAAAAAAATCATTAGTTTAATAATAAATCTAGTCCTTAATCGAAGTTTTTTTTAATTAAGAAAATGCCGGCTTCCGACAGATAACTTTCGATTTTCGACCAAAAAATCGCTCGTTTATTGTTTTAAAAAAATTGAAATTTTCAACAAAAATGAAAATCCTGCGACTAAGGACTAGTTTTTAATGCTATCAATAAGCACTCCAAATTTAATGAATTATAGTGGTCACCGACTTGAAAAACATAGTTTCGAGAAAAACGCGTTTAAAGCTTTTCGATGTGGATACGGTATCAAATGTTCGTTAAAGTTTGAGCTCGATGGATGAAGCTAAACTTTTTTCATGTATTTTGATCCGCTGAATCCGAATATCCCAATTTTTGCCAAAAAGTCGAGCATTCAATTGTTTATAGCCAATTGTTAAAACAATTTTTCAAAAAATTAGAGTTTTTTGGAATGAATTATTATTTTTTTAAACATTTTGGGCAATTTTAAAACGAAAGCATTCTTTATAAAATTTTGCTGAAGTTCATAGTTTTTGAGTAATACATTTTTGAAAAGTTCTGAAAGAGTTTTCCAATTTTACACTTGATTTATGTGTAGAAATACTAATTGAAAAATTACTTACATCGAATCATCAATTCCTGGCCCATACAATAGGGCTTCTGCCGATGTGGAAGCTTCGAAAATATCAATTTGTTGTTGTCTTCGAAGCATTCTGCCTTCCGGGGTATTATCGTTTGCGCGTTTGTCAACCACGTCTATACGTCGAGAATCGATTCTTTCTGTGTACCGGTGAAAATTGGATCTACAATTAATGCCAAGTGTATTCATGATCAGTAACAATGTGTGTGTACTTTGATTGAATCCACAAGCAGCAACATATGCATTAATTTCTACAATAGTACTGCTACTGTACACTGTTTTTGGGCTTATTTCCCAAATTAGCTGATTGAAGCTTTCGGTATTGGTCTGATTGAAGCCACTGATACACCTAGAGAGTAAATTATCATTACTCAGATCTTCATAAATTGGTTTTATGGCATCCATAGCAATTGGAAGTAAAGGGCGATAATCTTGCTCGTAACTTAGCTGCCATGGGGACCCGACGCCCCTTCACTAATTGTGGGATATTCCGGAAACTATTCATCGGATTGACTTGACATTTTCAGGGAATATTTCCGAAATATCATACTTCAAAAAAATGTTTAAAAAATCGATTCTCTGAAAATTCTGACTGCATCTCACCCCTTAAGGGGAGATATACACCTAGGAGCCGGAAAAAGGTAATTTTTGTGAATTTTTTCAAGAAAAACTATTTGAAATTTCGGATTGGGGTTTTAATTATGTAAAAGTATATACATTCAAAAATATGTTTAATTTTCTTCATTTAAAAATATCAAAAATATACAAGGATATTGTATGATCCTTGGAGCGTCGTAAAAAAATCTGCGTATACGGTACCAACTGGTGTTTCTTCAAGAATCATCTGAAAAAAAAACCAAAAAGATTATTAAATTAGATCCTATAATCTAGTACTTGTCATAGCCGATTTTGAAAATATCGATTTATGACAAAATGGCGGACGTTTGAACATAAATAGTGATTTTTGGGCCAAAAATTAGTTATTATTTTGCCTATAAAACAAAAACTAAGCAACGGAAGAAAGAATCCTATGACAAGTACTAGATAATGGTGTATAGAATAACCACAAAAAACGTCAAGGCAATCGGTTCATTGGTTTTCGAGAAATTTTGGGTACGTGGTTTTGCGAAAAACGTCGTTGAAAATTTGGGAATGAATAAATCATGAAATTTGTCAATTTACATGGAATCATCGATACCAGGCCCATAGTGTAGGTCTTCTACGGTCGACGGAATGTTCATAGCTTCTGAATCCTCGACCTCGACCATCTAGGTGTATATCTCCCCTTAAATAAAAGCGTTTTTTTTTCGTCTCGAGTGAACAAGCGCGAATTTCGTATCGTAGGAATTGATGAAGATGCAAGAGAGCGAATACAACGATACGATGCAAGATCGCGACTACAACGATACGATGCAAGATCGCCACTACAACGATACGAAGAATCGTGGAATAATAATGCGGAGATACAAGCACAATATATTTTGTCATCATCCGGTGAAGAAGACGACACTGGGCCTGAAATTGATGTTTTTCCGTAACACGACAGTGGCGGAGGTTACCGAGCGTGCTTACAAAGGTATGAACCTCGAAGCCGAGTTCGATCGCGATCAGGTCCGCCTGGTCACTTATCAGGAGAACACCGGCCTGGTCGATTGCAGCTTCGAAGGTCGCGAGCAGGAAGCGTTGTGCTCGATCGTGACCGGTCGGCCGGATTTGTTTCTGGAAGTTCGCAACAAAGGCGAGGCCTTCAAGCCTTACTTGCCCGGTGGTAAGTACAACGAAAATTCAACAAATCCTCGCCTCCTTACCCCCCCTCTCTCTCTCTCTCTCTCTACAAACGTTTCGTTCGTCGACGATGAAATTTCAGGCTTCGCAAGACACGCGTATGTGATTGATTTCGCGACGAACGAAGTGACGAAAGGTCCGATAATCATTTACGGCCATGTGACCCAAACGGTGCAGGAGTACAAGGAACAATTGGGTCTCGCGATCGGTATGGAGCCGAAGGATATTAAGCTCGTTGTGCAATATCTGAACGATCCGCCAAGGCTCGTCACGTCGAACGAGAGCACACTGCAGGACGAGGGTTTCATCAATGCCAGTCGAATTTTCGTCGCAACCGCGTCTGGCCCAGATCCGAAGAAATGCTTGGAGAATATCTACGAGATATTCTTCCTCATCAGTGATCTCATATTGCTGAACGTTCATTTGCCCGATTTGAGCGAAGGTAACGACTTTTTTTTTTTCGTTTCTTTTCATTTCCAATGTTTACGCGCAATCTTACGGCTTTTTGCTTGGTTTTTCTCTTACGCAGAAGAGTTACGGGCTCAGGGTATCCCGACCCTCGAGGAGAAACGATTGGCCGAATCGACTCCGTTGACGAATGGCCCAGCCAAGTTGTCGTCCACCCTCGAAACAACGAAGGATACAGAGAAAACGGGCAACAACGAAGCAACGACGAAATCCAGCGAGAGCGAGGAATCCACGACGCTTCCCAACAAAACGCCAAGTCCGGCTACCCAAACGGAAGCCGAGGATTGGCACACACCGGAACAGAGCAACAGCGAGGACAGCAGTCTCAGCTACAGCGATCGTACACTCGTCGGCGAAGGTGACGCGTCCGAGGATGACGACTATCCGCGTAAGTCGTTCCGCCCGAACTATTCTTTAATTTGGCCACGAAAATGTAGAAACAATCGGCGACTACTGGCGACGATATTTGCTTTTTTTTTTCTCCATTATTACACTCGATGCGACGAACAATATTTTTGAGAATATAATTTTGTTTTTCTTCCAGTAGCAAATGTCGATCATGAAATTTTCAGTCAGTCGAATCAGGACAACGGTCAGGTCAAGGATCCGAGCGCATATCTAGTGAGGGTTATGCGCGACGACCAAGAACCCCACAAACGTAAGTCACGCGCGTTATTGACGTTTCCGTTCCTTTCACTTCTTTGAGGGATAACACCACTAGCGGCGGAAAATAAGGCCTAACTCTGACAATTCATTTTCGGAGTACGAAAAAAAGGAGTAGAATTTTTTTTGAGACGGTTTATTTGAGGGGCCAGTCCACTTTGGAGCCATGCAAAAAGGCTATTTTCGCGATTTTTTTTTGAGGATTTTATAAAAGATATGAATATAAAAGTTGTTGGGCTTGATAAATAAAGTCTTGAAATACATTCAAAGAAATTTGATTAATTTTTATTCATTTTTAAGTACAAAAACTATAGTTTAACGTAACGCCTCAAATGACCCGCGGATATAAAGTTTTATCAAAAAATAAAAAAATGGCAGATGAAAAACGAAAAAAGTAAAAAAAACGCGTTTTTTTCGCAGTTTTTTGTAAGAAAAAGAGTAAAAATCAAAATTTTAAAACCATCCAGGGTCATCTCGTTGCGAATCATGTTTACAATATGTGGTTCAAATTTCAAAGGAATTGGTTTATTAGTTTTAAAGATACGATGGAGCTAGATTTTGAAAACGTTGTTTCGAGAAAAACGGGTTTGAAGTTTATACTATAATAAAACTCTTACCTAAACTCAATCGGCAATTCCTGCACCGTACAAAATCCCTTCCGATTGCTCATCATCGTCGATTTCTTCAAGTCTTGCTTGCTTTCGATTTTTTGAAATTTTCAAAGTGGACTGGCCCCATAATGGTCTCTTCGACACAAATCTCGTAATTCCAATCCCGACGCCCACTCGATCGCTTTCCTCACCCGCCGTATTTATTTCACATTGTGGAACAGTTCTGCGGGTCCTTTACGACAAACGAATGGGCCTCGGTACGTTGAAAAAGGTGCTCGAACCTCACGTCGGAGTGCCGGCGGAATACTTCAGAGTGTTCTGTCAGCAGGACGCTGAGATTGAGTGTACGCGATTGCCGCTCGAAACGAGCCAGGAGGACAACGCTTCCATCTGGCTGAAACTCGGAGTGGCGTTGCGCAACGGCGAAATCAAAGTGTCGCTCTTTCAACTGTGCACGGAGTCGGAAACGGAAGTGAGACTTTTCTTTTCTTCTTCTTCGAAACAAATGTTACAATCGTTTCGTTGGCAAATAATTTGACCGAGGGATTTTCGTCCGTTCAGCCTTTCAAATACCTGTGCGAATGGGTGGTCTCGAAGGAAGCCACCGTCGGACAAACGAAGAAGGAAATTCTCGCCCATCTGAAGAAAAAATTCAACATAGACATCCCGTTCGAGAGATGCAGATTGAGGCGGAAGAGCTACAAGACAGCGGCCAATGTGTACTTGGACGACAAGAAAGTCAAGGATCTGAGATTTTATTGGCGCGAGATAATAGTCCAGGAATTGCCGGGCAAAGAGACAGTCACGGATGACACGGACGTGGCGATTTTTGCGAGACGAATGCCCAGAAACGGGGTGAGAAAAGCCCCCCTCGAGGAGCTCGTCGTCAGCGTCAATTTCTTGGCCGGACTTCGTGAGAAGGTAAGTCGACACAGGAAAGCCATCCCCAGAGGATTACTCAGTTATTTGTAAATGTACATTCGCAATGTTTAACCTTCCCTTCAAGTTATCCGCGATGTCGGATATTCCCGACGAGCACCTGGAAATAGCGAAGGGCAAGAGTTCGCTGCCGGACGACGTGATGCCACTCATACAACACAAGCTTCTCGAGTGGCACCGTCATGGCTCGGAGAGCGACGATTTTCAAATGCTTTGCCTCGACGACGGCACCGTCATATACTACAGGTAATGAAATTTTCAGATATAAAACGTCATGTCGGAAGGTTGGACATCTGGCAAGACCGTAACCTTGAAATATTAGCGATTTTGTATCACCATCACGGAATTTTCTTCGTGCCAAAATGTCGAGTTTTCAGCTGAATAAGCGTCATTTGCGGGAACTTTTGATTTACTTATTTGAGGGGAGATATACACCGAGGAGCCGGAAAAGAGGTCACTTTTGTGAATTTCTTCAAGGAAAATTATTTGAATTTTCGGATTGGGGTTTAAATTATCTAAAAGTATATACATTCAAAAACATGTTTAATTTTCTTTATTTAAAAATATCAAAAATGTACAAGGATATTGTGTGATTCTTGGAGCGTCGTAAAAAAATATGCGTATACGGTACCCACTGACGTTTCTTCAAAAACCATCTGAAAATAAAAACCAAAAAGATTATTAAATTAGATACTATAATCTAGTACTTGTCAGAGCCGATTTTGAAAATATCGATTTATGACAAAATGGCGGACGTTTGAACATAAATAGTGATTTTTGGGCCAAAAATTAGTTATTTTGCCTATAAAACAAAAACTAAGTAACGGAAAAAAAATCCTATGACAAGTACTAGATAATGGTGTATAGAAAAGCCACAAAAAACCTCAAGGCAATCGGTTCATTGGTTTTCGAGAAATTTTGGGTACCGATTTAAAAAACGTGGTTTTGAGAAAAACGTGTTTGAAAATTTGGGAGTGAATAAATCATGAAATTTGTCAACTTACATGGAATAATCGATACCAGGCCCATAGTATAGGTCTTCTGCGGTCGACGGAATGTTCATAGCCTCTAAATCGATTTTTTCGACCATCTAGGTGTATATCTCCTCTTAATTTGAAGAAATCTGCAGCTGAGGTGCACCGATTGCTTGTAGAAGCATATGGTGAGGCTGCTTTAAGGGGCTATACCAGTGTGAACGTTAAACAATTGGGTGATTTCCAGGAATTTTTGGAAGGAAAGTACTCAATTAAATGTTTCGGAAAATTAAGAATATATTTGACTATATTTGATCTATATTACATAATTTTTTCATAGAAAAATATTGAAATCCAAGCGACTTATGCGCTGCCTTCGGAGGCTCCAAAAAAAAGTTCCTCCACTGCTGACATGATTCCGGCCGATTGAGTAGCTGAAACCGGAAGAGGAAAAAATGTCGTAAAACTGGAAGGTATTTCCTGTACAATGACGTAGGATTTTCGAAAAATATCAAAATCTAACAAAATAGCGTAGTTATGAAAAAAAGTCTGTTTTATTGCCTATAAAATGGTCGTTTTTTGAATGCCAAATCGTCAATTTTCATCCAATCGAAAATATCCTACGTCATTATAGAGTAAATATATTCAAGAGTACTCAGTTCAAATTTCAAGTCAATAGGACAATTGCTTTTTGAGTTACAATGCCAGCAAATTTGAAATATCTCATTTTGAGAAAAACGCGTTTAAAGATTTAACTATCGATTTTTGCAAGATAAAATGCTAGAGATACGGCCTTGAAATTTTTACAGGATATTCTTGAAACTATAAATTGTCGAAAAGGGCAAAAAAAATCGTTTTTTTTAAAGTGTCACACTGGTATAGCCCCTTGAGTGAGACAACTTGTCGTGAGTGGTTTCAAAAGTTTAAGAACGGTGAGTTTGACGTCGAAGACAAAGAAAGTAGCGGAAGGCCGAAAGTGTGCAAAGACGCGGAATTGGTAGCATTATTGGAGGGAGATTCGTGCCAAACGCAACAAGAATTTGCTCTTACATTAGGAGTGACTCAACGAGCAATTTCACATACTTTAAAATCGTTGGCAATGATTCAAAAGCAAGGAAATTGGGTTGCATATGGACTGAAGCCGAGAAACGTTGAACGCCGATTTTGCACATGTGAAATGCTGCTTGCCAGGCATAAGCTAATGGGTTACTCCTAATAGTACAGAAGTGCTGTCGCTTAAAAACCCCGGAATCGGAGCAAATTAGAAGAAGGCTCGTTTTTCGACAGGTGATTTTGTAGGTGCCGCGGGTGCTAAATCCTAGTTTGCCTAAATATCGGGCTGTAGGGTTTTTTAGGGGATGAAAGGAGATGGGGGTGGATCAATGCCATACTACAACCCCTACGAGGTCGGCGACGTGAGACAAAATGTGCAGAAAAATCCGGGCTTTAGTTTTGTCCATAGCGCCGAAGTCGTGGAAGTTCATTTTGGGGGTGAAAAAGTGGGGTGAAATTTACAAAAATCAGTTTTAATTCAATAACTCTTTAGAAAAAAATCGTACACTTTTTGTTCAAATGGGAACGTTGTAGCCCTTGAAAAGACGCGTCGATCGAGTATTTGATCATCACTCTCCGATAATATTTTCACCCCCAAAAAAATGGTTAAAATACCAAAAAAAATTGTTTATTGAATATCTCTAAAACAATCGATTTTTCGGGTATGATTCAAATGTACGAAATGTAGAGAATAATTTTTTCTACATTTTTGTTTCTATGGACCACCTTTGAATTTTGATTTTCCAACCCCTCTCGGGGGTTGAAAATTCAAAATGAAATTCTGGGAAATCTATTGACCGCGCGAATTCGCCGCCGTGGAAGAATTTGTAGCTTGAACCCTCAGCTACATTTTTGTCGCCAGCGCCAAACTCGTATCTCGTTATTTTCGGTCAATAGTTGTCCCAGAATTTTATTTTGAATTTTCAACCCCTGAGCGGGGTTCGAAAAAGCAAAATTCAAGGGTGGTCCATAGGAACGAAAACATTGAGAAAATTATTCTCTACATTTCGTACATTTAAACCATCCCCGAAAAATCGATCGTTTTCGAGTTATTCAATAAACAATTTTTTTGTTTATACTTGAACAATTCTTTTGGGGGTGAAGATATTATTGGAGAGGGATGATCAAATACTCTATCGACGCGTCTTTTCAGGACTACAACGTTCTCATTTGAACAAAAATTTTATGAATTTTTCCTAAAGAGTTATCGAATGAAAACTGATTTTTCAAAATTTCACCCCATTTTTTCACCCTCAAAATGAACTTCCACGACCGCGGCGCTGTGGACAAAAATAAAACCCGGATCTTACTGAACATTTTGTCTCCCGGCGCCGACCTCGTGGAGGTTATAGTTTGGGCTTAATCCACCACTATCCTCTTTCATCCCCTAAAAAAACCCTACACCCCGATTCTTAGGCAAACTTGGATTTAGCACTCGCGGCACAAAAACACCCGCCAAAAACTAGCCTTCTTCTAATTTTGTCCGATTCCAATATACAGCACGACTGTACCATAACACTGAATTGGGAAGTTTTACCCCACCCGCCATATTCACCAGACATTGCTCCCTCTGACTATCATTTATTTCGATCGATGATGCACGGCCTGTATGAGCACTACTTCACATCATATGAAGGTACCAAAAATTGGGTCGATTTGTGGATAACCTCAAAAGATGAAGCGTTCTTCCGATGCGGTATTAACGGGGTCGTCTAGTGTGAAGGCCGTTTTTTAATGCTTTTTGGGGATTTTTTTTTGACCAACCATGAAAATAAAATAATTTATAAATTGAATATCATTTTTATTAACATTTAAACAAACTTTGTGAATTTTTTTGAAGTCATTACATAGAATACAGTCGGAGATACAACAGGAACACATATATAAAAAGAGGTGCTCCACTGCTGCCAAGATTCCGGCCGTTCTGCTTATCTGAAATAAAAAAACCAAACGCAATTTTAATTGTGAGACTGGAGGCTCTACATGGAACTAAAATAAAGTTAGAATTCCAAAAAAAAAAATTTTTTTACGCTTTAGAAAAAAAATTCTCTTTTTCGTATTCTTTTTGGGGTCTATATAGCTGATAAAAAGAAAACTAACGAAGCAATTTTAATTATTTTAGTTCAACTTGTAGTTATATATGTACTAAAGGTGCTGTATAAATTTGAGCAGAATCACTCAAATAGTTTTTGAGATATCATGGCAGCAGTTTGAAAAAATCGTCTTTTGAGAAAAACGCGTTTGAAAGTCGTTTTATATAATTCATAATAAAAAATGTTCTCACCATCAAATTGCTATGCCTGGACCATAGAGTACACCTTCCTCTTCTTCGAAGAAGTCATGCAAGCCCGTTTTCTCTTCTTTTGATCTGACACACCAGATGACCCCCTAATATGTTGCCAGAAAGATGGAAAAAAGTAGTGGCTAGCGATGGACCATATTTTGAATAAAACATTAAGTACCGTTCTTTCACAATAAATGCCCAATTTTTGACAAAAAACGGCTGAGACTTATTTGTACTCCCAATAATTATTTCGTTGCATTGTGAAAAATTTGCAGAGATAGCAGAGAATTGCCACAGGAGTTGATCTTTACGGACACGCAGGATATCTATTTCCGATCAAGATATTACGGTGGCTCGTCCTCGTCGATATCGCGCTCCAACCGGAGGGGAGAACGGGCTCTCAAGATATATCTCGACGACATGTGATCTGACCTCGCTACAAGATCGTACACCGAGGCTAGCTAGAGAAACGAAAAGTAAAGCACTGATTAGGCAATGATTGACGAAGAGAAAAAAAAACGAAAAGTTGAGAGAGAGAGCGAGGGAGAGAGAGAAATTGCGGTTCAAGAGAATTTTAAGGTCTTGCTGGGTCAGTACGAGTCGCGTTATGCGGCCTGTGAGTTTGTCGAATGGAGAAAGAAAAATTGCATGAAACGAGAGCGATAAAATCCGCGGCAGCCTCGCGACACGTCCGAACTCGATTCTCCTTTGCCTTGCCGTCGAAAAGAGAAAAAAATCCGACCGAATCAAGATCTTCTCTTTCCGTCCAATCGCGATGCGGTGTCCAAAATCAATTTTTCTTTTTGTTTTTTTTTTCACGTAATACAACGCTTCCTACTAAAATGACGCTTCGATCGATTTGTTGCGCGTCTTTTTTGCTCCCCGCAAACAGCAACAAACCTCTCCCCCATCTGTCCATTGACAATAATTATGAAAGCGAAAATCATATAGTCCAAAGATGAGAAAGAAAATTGTGTCGCATTTACCACGTTAGCTTGGCACTTAATTTTTTCCCAACGCTTTTTCGTTAACACTTCATTTTCCGCAGCCGAAATTATTCAATATCGCTCCGTCAATAGTCGAGATTCTTCTCCCACGGCCTTTTTTCCCATCCCGCAAATCTAACGAACTAATCGAGCTTATCACAACGACGGTCGAGGCCAGCAAAACAAATTGTCGTTTAAAGAAAAAAAAAAAAACGAAGAAAATTTATTATCAAAGCGCTCAGATGTTTTTCCCGTGATTTCGAGAGCTGAAAGTTGACTCGAGTGCGGCGTTGTTGAATCGAGTTTAGAGGAATATTCATTTTATAGCGCTTGGAAGTCAGCGAAGAAAAGACAAGGAAAACAAAATGGAAGAAACGCGAGTGCAAACGATTTGAGTCTATCGGACGCGAGAATACCTTTGACCGACGATCGCAAAAACAAATTCTCACTGTATCATACACTGTAGTTATGAAAGAAATTATATTTATCAATAATTATAATTAACAAGGGAATACCAGCCTGACTGAGATTTTTCTTCTATCTTATGGCGTGTGTGTGAAAAATCATTAAAACAAAAACAATGAAACACAAACGGTACACAACAGCAGGTGGAAATGTTCATGAATTTCTTTTTTATGCTACGATTTGTTTAGCCGCTCAAAGTAACATATGCGTTTGTTGTTCATAGACGTCAGGAATGGTTCTTTTTTTCGCCAATTACGATCGCGTCAGAGTAGAAAAAGAAGTCGGGAGAGCGAGACTTTTTCTTCTATTCATCAGAGTTGGGCGTAATTCTATTTATAAATACGAATACGAATTTATTCACATAGCGATTTTCATGTGAATACAAATACAAATTTATTCATATTTCACTTATTGTAAATACGAATACAAATACAGTTTTATTCACAAATATTCTGAACATACAAATAAACTCACAGAAAAAATTGTGAATATTCACCAAAAATGTGAATATTTACAGAAAATCCTGTGAATTAAAAAAAAAATTCACATAAAAATCTTCAATGCAAATGTATTCCAAAAAAATTGAAAATACAAAAAAATTCACAAAATAAGTTGTGAATTTTTTCGTATTTAAGACAAATTAAAATCAATTTCACAATGATTAGATTAAAATTTACACCAAAAGTGAGTTCTTACGTATTTTGAGAGAAAACATTGCGTCAAGCAAAAGCATTGTGTCGAGTTCAACACAATGTTTTCTCTCAAAATACGCAAGAACTCACTTGTGGTGTAAATTTTCATCTAATCATTGTGAGTTTATTTTAATTTGTCTTAAATACGAAAAAATTCACAACTTATTTTGTACATTTTTTTGTATTTTCAATTTTTTGGCAATACATTTGCATTCACAGATTTGGATGTGAATTTTTATTTAATTCACAGGATTTTTTGTAAATATTCACAATTTTTTCTGTGAATTCATTTGTATGTCCAGAATATTTGTGAATACAATTGTATTTGTACGCATGCATGTGAATACAAATAAGTGAAGTATGAATAAATTTGTATTTATATTCACATGAAAATCACGATGTGATTAAATTCGTATAAATATTTATAAATAGAATTACGCCGAATTCTGCTGTTCATTATTTTCGATACGTTTAGCCAGTGTCGTTACGTGTTCCTAGGAAATTCGAGAAAAAAGTCCGTAATACCAACCCCGTATTTATTCGCTTATTTAACAAAGATTTAACAGGCTACGGATTTTTTTCCCTCTGAATAATTAACGAAACTCCGTGTGGAACGACAAATCGATTATTTTTAATTTTCTTTTTTTTTTTTAAGGCGGTTCGAGTTCTTTGTTCTCGCGATGTGCGACGATTCAATGAGAATTAAACACGTTCGTTGTTAATAAATAATAGTCGATAGATGTTGGGAAGAGCGTTTAAGATCTTTATTTCCGAAGTGAGGAAAACGCTCTCGTTTTTTTTTTTCGCAATTTATTTCAAGGCTACATATACGAAGCTCTGTGTCACGCGGACGAATCGATTGATTCTTTACATTGCATAGATTGTATCATCGTTTTCTCTTTTTTTTCTGTCATTCTTATAGTTATCGTGATTGTTTTATTTTAGACCGGTCTCGGTTGATTTTCACGTCGAGTCTCGTGATCCCTAACGTCACCGAGGATCGGTCGTGGATGGTTGATGTTGCCGGCGCATCTTCGCGAATTTTGTATTTAAGCGGGAAGCGGGCCGAGAAGGAAAATTATTAACGCAACAATCGTGAGGCGTAGAAGCGAAAAATCTTTATCTCTTATTCGATCGATTGTAAATCTTTTACCATGGTTATTTGTGCATAGCGAATATTAAGTTGATTATTTTTTTTTTTGTCGTCACTCGAATGATGCCGTTTGGGAGAAACGAGCGAGGGGAGGGACGAGGAAATGGAAAATTCTTTGCGTTCAACTACGAGAATAATTAATTGAATTCGACTTTCTTCGTTTATTCTCACAGTGCAAAAACATGTATCTCGTTATTTTCTTTGTACACATTTGAAATTCGTTTTTCCGATTGTACAGCTCGACGTAACCGGATATCCGACGATTTTTCTATTCTTCTTTGCCTATCCGAGCATTACATGCAACGAAACACACGAAAATCTCGTTCGGCGTTATATTTACAAAATTTATACGCATATCGTGAGCACGTCGTTGCCTTTTTCTTTACAGTTGCTCCGGGAATTCTATCGATTCTTTCCTCTCCTCGCAAACTCATCAAACTTCACCCCGCCACACGCACGCACGGGCGCGCATACACACACACACACACACACACTACACACGATATATTCGCGGAAACAAAAGAAGATATAAAAAATCCTAACTAGTTTGTTATTGTCCGTAGCAGGGTGTACATTACTAATTGGAACATAAGGCTGGCACATTTTGTAAAATAAACAAAAATTATCTGATAACGTTGCTATACTTGTCACGATTTCCTTCTTTATTTATTTTCAGTGCAAAACCTACCGAGAATTCTCGATTCCGCTCGTTCGACACACGCACACACTTCGCACTATTTACAAAATATAAATTCCATTTCTTTATACACACGCGTGCATTCTGCTAATTAAATAATATCAATTGTCGTTTACATACGTATCTGCGTATAAAATAATCATTTTAATTTAATCGAAATTTACTTCGCTATACGAAATATTTATCTGTGTATACAGGGGGTTCCATTTGAAAAAAAAAACATTTAAATAAATCGAAAAGACGAGGTTAGAGATTTTTGTTTTGTTTCTGTTGGATTCGTCTCAAAATGTGCTATTTTTGTGAACAATAGAAACCACGAGTTTTCATTTTAAAAGTAGAAAGTTATGGCGGTATCTCGTTGACGTGTTGACGAAAAAATATATTTTGTACTACCATCGAATGTGCCCCGCAAAATATTAAACTTTTGTAGGAAACATGGTATTTATGTACGAGCTCATCTTTTCGATTTATTTGAATGCCTTTTATTTTAAATAGGACACTGTATATATGTATATATACACACATTTATATATATATATTTGTTTATTTGTTAAATACAAGGCTTTCGTCACGATTGCGACAATTCGATTGTCGAAAAAGCTCGAATGATTGTCATTATCACACGTGCGTCTATCGCATTATTAATTGTCAAACGTACACTCTCAATGTCCTTCAAATACATATGAACATACATTTTTCGTTTTAAGACTAAATATACAAAATTCGCAAGGTAATGACCGCCAGAGTTGGGCGTAATTCCATTTATAAATACGAATATGAATTTATTCACATCGTGATTTTCATGTGAATATAAATACAAATTTATTCATGCTTCACTTATTTGTATTCACATGCTTGCATACAAATGTTTGTATTCACAAATATTCTGAACTACAAATAAATTCACAGAAAAAATAGTAAATATTCACAAAAAATGTGAATATTTACAAAAAAATCCTATGAATTAAAAAAAAAAATCACATAAAAATCTGTGAGTGCAGAAAAAATTGTAATTACAAAAAAATTCACAAAATAAGTTGTGAATTTGTTCGTATTTGAGACAAATTAAAATCAAATTCACAATTATTAGATTACAATTTACACCAAAAATGAGTTCTTACGTATTTTGAGAGAAATCATTGCGTCGAGGCAAAGAAATTTTTGCAAAAAAGTTGTGAGTTTCAAATATTACATTATAAATATGAAAAAATTTACAAAATAAGTTGTGAATTTCCTCAAGTTGAAGAAAATTAAAATCGAATTCGCGAAAATTATATTCAAATTTACACCACAAGTGAGTTCTTACGCTTTTCTTTCCTTCCTTCTTTTCTTCAACTTGAGGAAATTGACAACTCATTTTGTGAATTTTGTGAACCCAATCAAACTCACAACTTTTTTTGCAAAAATTTCTTTGCCTCGACGCAATGTTTTCTCTCAAAATACGTAAGAACTCATTTTTGGTGTAAATTTTAATCTAATCATTGTGAATTTGATTTTAATTTGTCTTAAATACGAAAAAAAATTACAAATTATTTTGCGAATTTTATTTGTATTAACAATTTTTTGTGAATACATTTGCATTCACAGATTTTGATGTGATTTTTTTTTAATTCGCAGGATTTTTTGTGAATACTTACAACTTTTACTGTGAAATTATTTGTACGTTCAGAATATTTGTGAATACAATTGTATTTGTATGCATGCACGTGAATACAAATAAGTGAAGTATTAATAAATTTGTGTTTATATTCACATGAAAATCACGATGTGAATAAATTCGTATTCGTATTTATAAATAGAATTACGCCCAACTCCGATGACCGCTAGAGAAGACAACTTCACAAGTCCGGAAAAATGCTCTTTTTCCCTATGGTATCTTCGCCATGCTTTGTCCGGTACAAGGTAAATTGCAAGTACGATTGAATTGCTCAAGATACCAGAAAATTGCAACGATAAAATATCCCTCAACGTTAAAACCGAAACTGAGGTGATCGTTTCGATTCGCTTGTGCGAATATTTCCTTAGGGGGTTAGTCAACAGTGAAAGTTTCGAAAAAATCGTTCGTGGCTCGAGGCAACTCAAATTGAAGAGGTCCAACATGGTGTGGAATCGCAGGTTGAAGGTAAGCTCGTGATTACAACGATATTTTATGCGAGTAAGTATATGCTAGGAAAAGTTTGAACGCGTGTTTCTCGAAACTACGTTTTTCAAAACGTACACGATTTTTTCGATATTAACCCTCCGCGGCGAGCCGGGGTCAAAATGACCCCAAGCGCAACTTGAACCCTGTGCCATGGTGGCACTCCGAGAGTGCCACCTGTTTTGTAACCATTTTCTGAGCAAATTCGACCGAAATTTCGAAGTTTTTTGGGTGTTTTGGCATCAGTCGTTCAAGAATAAGAATTGATGTGCAATAATTTGGAATCATGGATGATTTTGTTTATGTGCATAAACAAACCTTAACAAATTGCGATGGTTTTAGATAAAATTCATTATCTCCGAAAGTTTCCGAAGTTTTTGCGTTAAAGTCGCTACTCGGTCCAATAGAATTTTGGATCCGCTATGATGAATTTTGGAGCTTTGATTGGGCATTCATAATCAGCGACCCCAAAAATCCAAGAATATACATTTTCATCACATTTGCACCGTTTCGCGAATTTTTATCCGCCATATTGGATCCGCCATTTTGAATTTTGAAATTCGGAGCTCAGATTCGTCATCAGCGACCCCCAAAACCCCCCGTTGCTCATTTTTTCGTTCATCGGGAAACTTTTTGCATTTCTGTCCGCCATTTTGAATTTTGGAATTCTGAGCTCCGATTCGTGATCAGCCACCCCAAAAACCCTCGAGTAATGAATTTCAAGCCGATTCGACTGAAGGAAGAATGTGTGACACAAAGGGTTAAGCCGAAATTACTATGAGTTGGCGGCCAAGACTGCCTTCTAACAGTGCTTTGGGGTACCCTTCGTAAGTACAGACTCGAGTCGGATGAATCGTGAATAAATACCTTTTTTTAAACGCCCACTGTGGAGCTACTTTTTCCCTTGTACTATAATATCTCAAGAGTATCACCGTAACGTTCTATTTTAAAAATTGAACATTCCGAGTGTTATGATTTTTTTCAGTAAAAAGGGCTTTTTTCACGCTGACCCCTTGTTCATTTTTTTCCGACATTTTAAAATTCGATAAAAATATAAAACCGGGAATGCCGAATCTAGAATGTTGAAACTAATATCCTGAATTTTCATGAGTCATTCGGAACGACGCGGTCGACGCGGTAATCGTTTAAACGTGGCTGGGGTCATTGCGACCCCCTGTGACCAGCGTGTTACAGCTAGAACGTGTGACCGCGAAGGGTCCATGAACGGAGTGACTTGAAATTCGGTACACTTATTCAGCGTATTAGTAGTTTAGTCTTCACCGACGTTTTTCTTCTTAACATTTCTTTTCATTAGTTATTAACAATAATATCATGTTTTTTTTCTCGAAAAATCGAAAAAAATTCAACCTTTTTTTTCATTACTAAAACACGATAACAAAAAAAACTCGGTCAATTCTTAGCCGATATAATCTATTTTGGGGAAAAAAACTCGTTTCTTTTGTTTCACGAGCTTCTTTCCAACTTCTTTAATTAATATTTTTTTCACGAAATGCGGTACACAACTTTGTTAATGTACAGTCAAATAAATGTCCAAACAAATTTTTAATAATCTCATTCCTCGAAAATCATTTTTTTTTCAATAATCCTGATTTTCCGTTCGTCGTAGTAGCCTAACCCCTCGATTCATTGCTAGGCCGATTAAAACCGAAAGACGAGCCAGTCTTACATCTCGCTGCGTTAATTACCGCGTCGAAAGTCAATTATAAATGACAATTTGTTCGCGTGCTATTGTTACGAGGAATTTCACTGATAACCTAAAACTTGTTGGGCTCCGATAAAACGAAATGAAAAAAGTACAAATTCTTTGTGAGCTTTTTCCCATTGAAGTCTCTGAAGGAGAATGCGCCGGTGGGAGCTGCATCGATAAGGAACAAAAAAAGCTCTCGATCGAGCACACGGAACTCACGGGATTCTTTAAATATATATATATATATATATATATATATATATATATATATATATATATATATATATATATATATATATATATATATATATATATATATATATATATATATATATATACACACACACACACACGTTGCTTCGCTTTCAAGTTTCGTTTTCGTCGTGCATTGTGACCGGCGAAGAGTAGAGGGCAATTAATTATTGCGTCGCTGGTAGGCTCGGGCATTGTTGCATCTGTTGGTTTGCTTTTCGCTCCCTGTGTATTCTCCAACGCGTATACAATGTAACATATATATATGGCTCTATAGAATACTTTGTGCCTTCCTTCGGAGTCCCTAATAAATTAAGCTGCGTGTAAGTATCGTTGGGCTGACCGTACATAAACGCGATGCACTAGTACCTTCATGTCTATATATATATATATATATATATATATATATATATATATATATATATATATATATATATATATATATATATATATATATATATATATATCGTACGATATACAATATATACATTGGATAACTTCCGATATACACGTATAGTATCTCCACATTTATGGAGTAGGAATATGTTCGAGGGAGGGCGTGCATTCTTGTCGCTGTCTACCGGGCAGGGAAACATACGCGTGGGGTTGAAAAATTGTACCGCGCGTACAGGAAACGCCCGGGGCATTGAAACATAACGTCACGGTATTGAGACCATTTTTCCGGGCAGTGTGTTGATACGACAAGGTAGGCTTTTTCTGGTAGTAGATTTATCGAGCTTGCGATCCTTTATAAAGGGAGACTTGTGAATTGGAACGTGTAATATGTCGTGAAAAATGCGTTCGAGGCTGGGGACGAAAAATGAAGACTAGGGTGGCACAAATTTGAGCTCTATTTTTTCCTTTTTCTCACCATCAGATTAACTTGTTTAAAGTAGAAAAAAAAAATTATCGCGAAAGCTGCGAGCGGTCAAAAAATATTTATTTGTAAATCAAGCATGCTAAAAATTCAAATTTTCATTTTGAAAAACGATTTTTGTTCGTCTACTTCTCACCTATGAATTTAATGCTTGGTAATTTGGAAATTAAGCTCGCGAAAGCTCTAGCCGGCCAATGAATATTTAGTGGTCGCTCAAGAGCTTCGAAATGTCCAATTTTCGTTAATTTTTTTTACTCTTCTCACTCGTAGATTTTACGCTTTGTAAAATTTTTAAAACAATTAATTCTTTTTTCTTTAGAAACAGGTTTTTCTAATTTTCCTCACACTTATGACGCAGGAATTATAATTTTTGTTCTCATAAAATAATTCTTTAAAGCTCTTGTCCGTAAACAAAATTACAGGTCGTTTTATTCGTAAAACTGAAATGCCAGCCGTTTGCTGCGTATCGTAATGCGTCCCACAGTTCGTCTCATTAGTCAAAATGCGGACCAATGTTACAAATTATCATAATAAATAATTCAGAAAACGTAACACTTCGCTGTTTATTTTGTTTTTATGCTACAAGGAATTATAGCGCATGCGAGATGAATTTTTTGGCGGAAATTGTAAATTTCGAAAACCCTGAGCGACCACTAAATTGGCCGGCATGATCTTTTGCGAGATTAATTAAAAAATTAAAAAGCGTAAAATTAATGGATGAGAAGTGGACGAAAAAGAATCGATTTTTTAATGAATATTTGAATCCTTGGGAGGCTTGAGCGATCTCTAAAATAATTTTTGACCGCTCACAGCTTCGGCGACAATTTTTTTTCTTTCGAGACGTTGTTTGGATGGTGAGAAAAAGGAAAAATAAAATAATATTCCGAGTGGAATATTCATTGGGACCGAGCAGCCGAGCAATTATGAAAAAGTTCGCCAGAAGTCTATACCAAATGTTCGCTTGGAAGGTACCTCAGGTAAGTTACCATTGGCCCAAAAGTTATCTTCGTGGGCGGTAACCAACATGGAGGTGACTTCCGGGCGGACGTTTGGTGTTTGGACGACTTTTGAACAATTTTTTGAAAATTGCTATCGGGTAATAATTCAACTGGTCCACCGGTAACGCGAGCATTTTTTATCCGGCGCGAAGCTTGCTATTTTTCGTCGTTTTTTTTCATGCCCTTTTCTTCCCGCATTTCCCTTCGATATCCGCCTTCCCTTTAGTCCAGTAAAAGAGACGAAAACCCAGCACTTTATAGCGGAGAATATCAATTTTCCACTGGAGGCAGATGGTTGCATACTGAAAGTAACCCCAATAAAATGTTGCCCCTCAACTCGTCCCAACCCTGAGGAATAGGGGTTGAAAATTCAAAAATCGGCGTATCTCGATAATGAATAGCGCGATCAAAAAAGGTTTTAAACAAAAGTTGTTAGGAATAATAAAGAACATATAAAGTTATCTGACGTCCCATCCCCTATCTTCGGAAATAGGGGCACAAAAACACGAGAGCACCACCACCAGACTTCAAATCGTTTTTGTGCCGCTATTTTCAAAGATAGGGGGTCGGACGTCACACAACTTTATACGTATTTTATTATTCCAAACGACTTTTGTTTGAAACATTTTTCGATCGGGCTATTGATTATCGAGATACGGCGATTTTTAAGTTTTCAACCCCTATTTCTTAGGGGTGAGGCGAGTTGAGGGGCAACATTTTATTAGGGTTACTTTCAGTAATCAACCATTTACCTTCGGTAAAAAATTCATACTCTACGCTAAAAAGTGCTGGGTTTTCGTCTCTTTTACTGGACTTCATCTTGCATCGCGTTCCACAGCATATCCCGGCGTTTCACCGCCGCGTGTATATTTGATCGGTACGCCGATCCTTTGAGCACTTTTGTTGCGTGCGAGCGCCCCGCGACGCGCGCCACTCAATGAGGAACAAGAAAGAAACGAACGCGGGCGTCGGTTTTTCGTTTTTTACTCCGGTCCGAGAACGACGGTGCACGATCACGCTACACACAGACGGACAAACTCGCGTAATTTCAAGTGTACACGGGAGCATCGACGAACCGCAGAAATAAAGGGACCGCGGGAGAAAAAAAACAACGGTGGGAAAGAAAAAAGGATTATGAAGATGAAAAATGAGAGAGAAGAAAGTGGCGCTGTACATTGGCGCACGATCGTAAAACGCGCACGAAAACTCGACCAAACGTCGAATTACGAAACACCTGCCGCGGTGAAATAACTCTATCGATTCTTCGCCCTCGTTGCGACGGAGATTTTACGTGTGTGAGCGTATTCTTTTCTTGTATCTCATTCGCGAATGCCTCGTCTCATTTTTAGCCAATCGAAAATCATCGGTATCGTGCTGAGAAAATGACGGAAATTTCGACATGACGTTTGACATGTTACGTGTTGGACGTTTTGATGAGGACGTTTTTAGCGGACGTTCGAGAGATAAGGTGGAGGAACTCGATAAAATCGGCGGGGCGAGGATGCTGTGTGAATAGCGATATAGACAGAAGATTCTGCAAGGCGGATGATTAAGGGGTTAGACCACTCTAGAGGCCGAAAAATAGGCTTTTTGGGGATTTTTTTCAGAAAAACTACAAAATAAATGGAGATTACAAAAAAGGGTGTTTATCATACATATCAGTGACTGTATACAATAATTTTGTTCGAAGCGATTAATTTCAAAATGGCGGCTGTGCGGCGTTTATCTCAAAACTGCATTTTTTAAATTGGCCGGAAACATAACTCAGACAATCTAACCGATTCACTTGAAATGTTGAATATATCTTGAAAAATACATTGTCTATGGAAGTACGTAGGATTTTTTTGTTATATTGTATAGTTCACTTGTTATTAGCGATTTTTAGGCAAATTTTTGGAAAGTGAAAAATTTGCCTAAAATCGTCAGATAATTGTTAATAACAAATGAACTATGCAATATAAAAAAAGCCTACGTACTTCCATAGACGATGTATTTTTCAAGGTATATTCAACATTTCAAGCGAATCGGTTGAAAATTGTCTGAATTGTGTGTTCCGGCCAACTTAAGGGGGGATTGTCTTTTTTTTTCGCAAAATTTACCGCTTTTTGGGAATTTTTTTGTGAAGAAAGTATACAACGGAAAACTTGTGAAACTTGGCATATAGTTTTATTGATCTGTTTACTACATACAAAAAAAATTTTAAACAATTTCATCAAAAAATCCGCCTCCCACCCCCCTCGACGCGCGATGGTCCTTTTTTGATGGTGTGCACGATTTCTCAAAAACTATTCAACCGATTGCCTTCAAATTTGGACAGAATGCTCAGCTGACATCCTTTTATCGTTTGATGAAGCAAAAAAGCAATACGTTTAATAGTTTTTTATTTATAACAAAAAATCGATCAATTTTTTTCGAAAAATCGATACTTCAAGTTCAAAACGTCACCAAATCGTCAATTTTTTTTTCCCTTCATCGAACCATAGCTATATGTGTCTAAAGTAAAATGCTTTTTGGGTTTTTGTTGCAGGATGAACGTGAAGGCTGTAATCGTGCACACCATCAAAAAAGGACCATCGCGCGTCGAGGGGGGTGGGAGGCGGATTTTTTGATGAAATTGTTTAAAAATTTTTTTGTATGTAGTAAACAGATCAATAAAACTATATGCTAAGTTTCACAAGTTTTCCGTTGTATACTTTCTTCACAAAAAAATTCCCAAAAAGCGGTAAATTTTGCGAAAAAAAAAGACAATCCCCCCTTAAGGGGAGATATACACCTAGATGGTCGAGGTCGAGGATTTAGAAGCTATGAACATTCCGTCGACCGTAGAAGACCTACACTATGGGCCTGGTATCGATGATTCCATGTAAGTTGACAAATTTCATGATTTATTCATTCCCAAATTTTCAAACGCGTTTTTCTCAAAACCACGTTTTTCAAATCGGTACCCAAAATTTCTCGAAAACCAATGAACCGATTGCCTTGAGGTTTTTTGTGGTTATTCTATACACCGTTATCTAGTACTTGTAATAGGATTTTTTTCCCGTTACTTAGTTTTTGTTTTATAGGCAAAATAATAACTAATTTTTGGCCCAAAAATCACTATTTATGTTCAAACGTCCGCCATTTTGTCATAAATCGATATTTTCAAAATCGGCTATGACACGTACTAGATTATAGTATCGAATTTAATAATCTTTTTGGTTTTTTTTTCAGATGATTTTTGAAGAAACGCCAGTGGGTACCGTGTACGCAGCTTTTTTACGACGCTCCAAGGATCATACAATATCCTTGTATATTTTTGTGTGTTTTAAATAAAGAAAATTAAACATATTTTTGAATGTATATACTTTTAGATAATTAAAACCCCAATCCGAAATTTTAAATAGTTTTTCTTGGAAAAATTCACAAAAATGACCTTTTTTTCCGGCTCCTAGGTGTATATCTCCCCTTAAAAAATGCAGTTTTGAGATAAACGCTGCACAGTCGCCATTTTAAAATTAACCGCTTCAATAAAATTATTGTATACAGTCACTGATATGTACGATGAGCACCCATTTTTGTAATCTCGATTTATTTTGTAGTTTTTTTGAAAAAAAAATCCCCAAAAATCCTATTTTTTCGGCCTCTAGTGGCCTAACCCCTTAATGCATCTTTGTTGAAAAAAAAAAAGATCGACCATACGGTGATTCGGACAGACGTCCTCTGGATATTCCTCTTCAACGTTACATTTCGTGCCACCCTGTATATCGAGCAATGCACACATATACCTAGAGATGGTGCGGTCCGCAAGGCGCCGAAGAAACGCAAAATAAATAAGAGAACCCGAGTATCGGAGGAAAGGAGAAACACGAAGGCAAACTCCGCGAGGAAGCCACAAAGACTATAAAAACCTTGCCGATGATCAGGGGAGGCGAAAGCGGAGTGGAAAAATAACGAAACGGGGTAGAGATTTTCGATTAGATCGCGAGATTACGAAAGTATAGTGGGGTCGATTGTGTTCGTTCGCGGGGAACGATCCAGTGGACAGGCTCTGCGTGTACTGTAAAGGGGCCTTCGGCAATGTCGTTGCAGCCTCGGCATTGCACTTGCGAGAGTGTACGCGAAGACAGGAGGTATCCGTTTACCAACCTCGTGGAATTACGTGTCTATTAAGGCCTCTTACGACGGCAGACTCTGCCCCGTTAAGACGAAATGACGGACGATACCGCCGATCGAGAAATCCACGAAGAGTTTTCGAAACTTTTTGTCAAACGGCTCGATTGAGATTTTCACAGTCGACTGATTGCTGCTTGAGGAAGAATCTTCGCGGATATTTGATTCTTTGGATAAAGGAATTACCTCTGACTGTGTCACGGGACATTGTGACGTTGAAAGACCATAGTCCAGTAAAAGAGACGAAAACCCAGCACTTTTCAGAATATGAATTTTTCACTGAAATTAAATGGTGGCATACTGAAAGTAACCCCAATAAAATGTTGCCCCTCAACTCGCCCCAACCCTTAGAAATAGGGGTTGAAAACTTAAAAATCGCCGTATCTCGATAACTAATAGCCCGATCAAAAAAGGTTTCGAACAAAAGTTGTTTGGAATAATAAAATACGTATAAAGTTATCTGACGTCCAATCGCCCATCTTTGAAAATAGCGGCACAAACCCACGAGAGCACCACCACCAGATTTCGAATCGTTTTTGTGCCGCTATTTTCAAAGATACGGGGCTGGACGTCAGATAACTTTATACGTATTTTATTATTCCAAACAACTTTTGTTCGAAACATTTTTTTATCGGGCTATTAATTATCGAGATAGGGCGATTTTTAAGTTTTCAACCCCTATTTCTTAGGGTTGAGGCGAGTTGAGGGACAAAATTTTATTGGGGTTACTTTCAGTATTCAACCATTTACCTTCGGTAAAAAATTCATACTCTACGCTAAAAAGTGCTGGGTTTTCGTCTCTTTTTTTGGACTATAGGGAAGTGACGTTGCTGTTGCGGTGACCGGAAATCGAAGAGTGTCTCGACCTGGCTTCCATCGAAACGCACATTTTGACGCCCGAGCCGTCGCATTTGGTGGAATAATGGCTGAAAAAAATGCCGAAAACTGTCGCGGAGACGATCAGCTGATCGTTGTAGCAGGCAGTGCGCTCAGTCTAAGTAATGTTATCTCGAGAGTCGTAGAAGAAAATCTTCTCGATTCGAATTCGCAGGTTCCTCGAATGTCCGCCCTATCAGATGTAATCGGAGGGTGTCGTACCCTCGTTGATGGCGGCGAGTCTGTACTGTTGATTGGGCGTTTCCGTGGGGGTTTGTTGACTCGGCGTTTGATGCGAAGGGACTGCCGATCCTGGCAACGTCACCGCCAGCATTGTCGTCTGCTGCTGATGATTCTGTTGCTGCTGGCTCGTCGAGTTCGAGCTCAGGTCGCTGTAATAAGCGCTGCTCGGGGCACTGCTCAATGACGGGCCGTCGGGCTCGGCGTCGCTGCCCGTGTAGCCCGTGTTCTGATAGGACGGCGTCGTCTCGGACGTGCCCGAATTTCCAAGACGCATCGCCGCCTGGTGCAAGTGATGATGATGATGGTGATGGTGATGGTGATGATGATGACCGTTTGGCAATTGACTCGGCGGTACGGGACTCGTCGGACCGTTCTCGTACATCTCGTAATCGGGCTCTTGTAACCTGCCAAGTAGACCTTTACTTATTTCCACGCAACGGGGCAGCTGCGCTTGAAGGGCTTGAAATTAACAGCGCACATTGTCGATATTGTACTGCCGAGTTTTATGGCCTGGCGGCTTAAGGTAATCCTATCGCTTCATACTAGTCACACCCCTGATCATACTTGAGACTTGTACAATTTATAGTTTTAACATACGCAAAAAACATCTTCGTAACAACTAAAATGTTCCATGTGTAAAGTGTTTAATAAATGTTCACGTTTAATTAGAAAAATGAAAAAATAGATATTCCGAGGATTTGGGCGGTATTTCTAGGTTTGATATTTGCCAACATTGGTTCTATCTCCGTCTCTTTTGACTTAAGGGGAGGGTAGGGGTTTGCAGTTTTGAAAAATCGATTTTTTTGTCTTTTCTTATAGTTAAACATTTCAAGAATATAATCCCAAAATTTCAAGTCAATCAGAGCAAAACTCGAGAAGTTATTGACTATTTAGTCCCGCTCCTCTAACACTGTAGCTCCGACAGCTAAAACTTCAAACGCGTTTTTCTCGAAACCACTTTTTCAAAGTCCGTGTTCACTGCCATTTGAAAACTACATGACCGATTTATTTCAAACTTGGTGCACACTTTCTACATATAAAATACCTCCCCCCAACGGTTAGTTTGAGATTTTTTTACATTGAGGGGGTTTTCCACCCCCAAAATGGCGGAATTGTTCGTGAAAAACAGCACTTTTCACTTTACATGACCACCAAAAATTTAGAAATGAAAAAAAAATGATCAAAGACCGTTGGGGGGGGAGGATTTGATGATACTTTGACTAAATTTTAATGGTACTTGATTTCAGATAATTTCTAGCTGAGATACAGTGAACACCGCAAATCGTGTTTTTCCAAAGGCGTTCTTGGAAAAGCTTTGTCACCAGCTTGTTTGTGGATATTTTCGCGTACAAATTTCACGGAATGTTCTTGAAATGACACTCAACAATGTACAAAAGGTTTCAATAAATTTACTCTATGCATATAGATGAAAAAAATTCACAAACAAGTGTTTTTCTTTTTCACGCTGAAACCCCTACCCTCCCCTTAACCAGGCGAGTCTCACCTCCATGCTTTTCAACGTCGATCTGTCAAAACAATGTCAGGTGCGGCAAATATAGAGCATTGTATGCGGGTCACGACTGGTAAAAAGTGTCGGAAATTTGTGTCGGGCAAATTCGTTGGTTAAGGTGCTATACCAGTGTGAGACTTTCAAAAAATCGATTTTTTTTTGCCTTTTTCGATAGTTTCCACTTTCAAGAATATCATTATCATTTATATCAATATAATTTTATCTTGCAAAAATCGATAGTTGAATCTTTAAACGCGTTTTTCTCGAAACGAGATTTTTCAAATTTGCTGACATTGTAACTCAAAGAGCAATTATCCGGTTGACTTGAAATTTGAACTGAGTACTCTTGAATATATTTACTCTACAATGACGTAGGATATTTTTGATTGGATGAAAATTGACGATCTGGCATTGAAAAAAACGACCATTTTATAGGCAAGAAAACAGACTTTTTGTCATAACTACGCCATTTTGTTCGATTATGATATTTTTCGAAAATCCTACGTCATTGTACAGGAAATACCTTCCAGTTTAACGACATTTTTTCCTTTTTCGGTTCCAGCTACCCAATCGGCCGGAATCATGTCAGCAGTGGAGGAACTTTTTTTTGGCGCTTCCGAAGGCAGCGCATAAGTCGCTTGGATCTCAATATTTTTCTATGAAAAAATTATGTAATACAGGTCAAATATAGCCAAATATATTATTAATTTTCCGAAACATTTAATTGAGTACTTTTTGTCCAAAAAATTCCCGAAAATTACCCAAATTTTCAGCGTTCACACTGAATAAGCCCCTTAAATATGCCGCCCAAACTTACGTCATTGGATACGTGGAACGATCCGGTGTTGCCATATGTCTTCTTATCATAGGTGACAAATATTCTTTACGGAAAATCATTCTGTCTAAATTCCAATGCAGACCCGCAGTGTTAAAAGTTGAAATTTAAAAACCCATTATCTCCCAATCTACATAGTCGACAGTTCTGAAATTTCACTCGAATATGCACAATGATATGAACAATGTCTGGTCGAAATTTGAACAAAATCTACAGAAATCAAGAGCGCGCGCTCCTTCTACCTTAATCTTTGGCACGCGTTGCATTCCAATGCCCTGTCAAAGAAACCCCACACTCGAGGTTACTTTGGTCAGAGTTGGGCGTAATTCTATTTATAGATATAAATACGAATTTATTCACATCGTGATTTTCATGTGAATATAAATACAAATTTATTCATACTTCACTTATTGTAAATACGAATGCAAATAAATTCGTATCCACAAGTGTGAACACGAATTTCAACATTGTGTTGAGTTCAACACAATGTTTTCTCTCAAAATACGTAAGAACTCACTTGTGGTGAGTTTTAATTTTGTATAATTGTTATTATTGTATAATTGTCATTATTTGGGTATTGACAATTGTTTAAATTTTAATATAATTGTCGTGAATTCGATTTTAATTTTTTTCAACTTGAGGAAATTCACAACTCATTTTGTGATTTTATTCATATTTATAATGTAATACTTGAAACTCACAACTTTTTTTGCAAATATTTCTTTGCCTCGACGCGATGTTTTCCCTCAAAATCCGTAAGAACTCACTTTTGGTGTAAATTTTCATCTAATCATTGTGAATTTGATTTTTATTTGTCTTAAATACGAAAAAATTCACAACTCATTTTGTGAATTTTTTTGTATTTTCAATTTTTTGTGAATACATTTGCATTCACAGATTTCGATATGAATTTTTTTTAATTCACAGGATTTTCTGTAAATATTCACAATTTTTTCTGTGAATTTATTTGTATGTCAGAATATTTGTGAATACTTGTGAATAATAAATTGTATAATAATAATAATAAATTGTATTATTATAATAATAAATTGTATTGTAATAATAAATTTGTGAATATTTGTGAATAATAAATTGTATTTTTATGTATGCACGTGAATACAAATAAGTGAAGTATGAATAAATTTGTATTTATATTCACATGGAAATCGCGATGTGAATAAATTCGTATTCGTATTTATAAATAGAATTACGTCCACCTCTGACTTTGGCACTTAAAAAAAATATATATAAAATTGTGGGTGGTGGTGGGGTTCGACTTTCTTACACATTTGATAGCTAAAGGACCCATTGTTCTATCGGATCAAAAAAAGTTGCAATTTAGGAAGTTAAAAAAAGTAACCTACAAAAAACTTCCAAAGTAACCCGATTTCACGGTAGCCGAATGTCCTTCACAACGCTGACTAGATTTGATCGTTTACCTCTGACTGTGCCTGGTCCTGGGGGTGTTTTTCTTGAGGGTGCCGTTTTCGCTCTCATTGGCGCGTCCGCTGCCACCGCCGTAACGTCTGTGGAGTCTGGCAGCGTCGAGCTCGTGATAGTCGTCGTCCTGGTCGTCGGGGTGTGCCGGTGGGGAGGTCGCGCCCCCGCCGTAATTCGAGCTACCCCGCAGCTGGAGCTGGAGATCGCTCGCGTAGCTGGCCGCTTGGGAGTCGAGCTCGGCGTAAAGGGCCTCGTCCGTTTGCATGTGAGTGTAGTGATTCTCGACCGGGAGATTCATCGCGCATCTGTGCTGCGGGAGGGTCAATGGGGTGGCGACGGCACCCGCCGTACCGCCGCCCCTTCTCGAGCCCAGCCACGACCAAACGTTGTGACCTTGAACGAAAATAATAATAATAAGTCGATCCTACCCTGCTGGAGACGAGAAAGAAAAATGTCAGTGTTTTTTCCCTCCCTTTTTCGAGTCTCTATACTAACCGGGTCTCGGCGTGACATCGTGATAAGAGGGCAATTTGTCGAGTTCCAGGGGTGGTCGATCCGGTATGACGGAGACACCGCCACCCCCTGCGACGCCGACGGGTCCGCTGCTAACCGGTTCTTGAGTACTCGACTCCTCGACCCCGACGCCGCAGCAACTCGCTGGAAATTCCAATTACACGCATTTTTTCTTCAGTCGATGTCAATTGAGAGTTGACGATTCGTATACTCAACTTGCACATTTGCCTCAATAGGCTCTATGATTAATCTCTCGTTAGCTCTCGTTAATTATCGTTATTATCTTTAGGGGAACATAGTTCGAACTGTTGAAGGCAAATCGGTTTTGGGATTTTTGTCCGAAGGGACGTTGAATTAGGTCAAATTTCACGACAAGGTCAGAGTGACTGAATAAAATGGGCGAGGGCGAAGGGCCAAGAGGAAAACAGCATCGGCCGATCGAATTTCATCTTATGATGGAAATAAATACGCACACTGAGGGAAATGTATGGTGTTCTCAACTATATTTTAACCAAATTTTCAGCGTTCATACTGGTATAGCCCCTTAACCATATTATGATTGCGGTGTTAAGGGAGACTTTGTCCTTGAAATCGGCGGGAGATGTTAGCGGCTCAACATGAGCAGCTAGAAGAAGAGGAGGGATGCCTCTATGGACCAGGCATTGCCGATTGGCGGTAATTATAAACACATTTGTGTAAACACATTACAAAACTTTAAACGCGTTTTTCTCGAAAACACGTTTTTAAAAATGGCTCACATTCTCCTGACCGCTGTAATTAACATATCGACCCGAAATTTCGAGAGCATACTCAGAAAATATGTCTTCACGGAATGACGGATCGTTTTTTTCGATAGATACATTTTTGCATTTATTATTTATCTTTTTATGCGAAAAAAACGCGAAAATTCGATTTTTTTTTAAATTGCCGCCATTTTCCGAAATTTGTACTAAACGAAAAACCCATCCGTCATTCCATGACCAAAGGGTCACAGATTGATAATATGCTTTGAATTTGTGTTTCAGATCAACAAAGAGGGGGCAGTGATGTCAGCCGTTTACCTCCCGCGATTTAAGCACCTGTTTTCGCGGAGCTGCAACGGCTGCCATTTTGGTTTTTTTTCAAAATAAATTTTTTTCAACGTTCTGTATATCATGAATAAAAGCAAGAAAAAAACCGCACTCAAAAAGCTTCACTCGTTTACTTTAAAAAAAATAAAATGTAAACACCTGAAATATGGCACTCCAAGGACAAAGTCCCCGTTAATAAACTATAATGAATTTTACTATTCCCTCTTTTCCCGTGGGCGTTTGTTGGAAATACCATGGACTTTTCTCTCAGTGTATTTTTCTCTCTCTTCCTCTCTCTGGCATTCTCGTCCTCTGCCTCGTTTCACTCCTGTAGTCGCCGAATCATTTTTACCACCCCCTTATTACCCTCTATCCCGAACTGTCAGATTTGACGATTTTTTTCTTTCCTCGAATATTCATTACGCAGTGTATGCCCGTTGTACATCAGTCTAAATCGTCGGTTGCGATGGAATGAACAATTGCCGAAGGGACACGAGGAAGCTCTCGGTCGAAATTTGTTCAAGTGCCAGGTGAGAAAGCCGCGGGAATGCCGATATATATTTCGTGGGCTACAACGACTACGTTCGGCCTATTATGCGCACGAGAAAATTAAATATGTACATGGACGGTAAAAAATGTGTATGAATATATCTATGTATTCGTATATTTTTTTCTTCAATGTATATGCTCATATACATACGAGCCCGGCATATTGAAAACGGGGCATTATGACATAAGCTCGTGTATGAAAGGTAGGGCTTCGTTTTTTTACCGTCTCAAAGTCTACGCCTCATTGTACTCACGTCATCGTACGAGCGCACCGTCTTGTATCAATGAATATATATATATATATATATATATATATATATATATATATATATATATATATATATATAACCCTCTCCCTCTCCTGTCAGATTCGTGGATATAAATGCTTGATACAAGTGGGGCGGTGAACATGGATTTTTATAGATCACAGAGACCGCAAAGAGGGCGGTTATTGTACGCCAGGAAGAGAAACGAGACGCGAAATAGAGTGAGCGATATTGGAGCATGCGAATCGTTACCGTCTTTTATGATCAGTGATTTTTTTTGTCGGCATTCGAATCGATGAAAAAAAATAATCAAGTGTAGGCAACTGAACGGAAAGGCTATTTCAACGATCCTGTTTGGTGCTCGCAAGTGGGTACTTGCTCGATTTAATTGACTTGGAGATATGATTGGTATAACTATTGAGGAAGATATCGGTGGAAGTTAAAGAAAAAATGAAAATAATGTGTGTTTTATATTGATATGTTTCTATGAATATTATTTTTTAAATTTTCATTCCTTATTTTCTTATTTCCGATGTATTTTTCTGGAATATTTGAATAAAATATTTCTTAAAAATTTCTTAATGTAAGATATTTTGGAATTCCTTATTTTTATCATTTTCAATGCTATTTCAAATACTGTTTAATTTTTTCAAAATTCTATAAATTTTATACTCTATTTTATATTTTAACGTACTTATATATTTCATATTTTCAATTGTTCAATTCGATTTTTTCAATTTCAATTTTAAATTCGTTCTCAAGTACTGTTGATTTTTTTTTAATTCTA
>OY723395.1:21714591-21742091 GCA_963210295.1 Ophion ellenae
TATATATATATATATATATATACGTAAATAAATGATTATATACATGACGTCATTCCAGTGGCACGACCAAAGGTTAATCTCCTACAAGTATATACGCGCGGCCTCATGTACATACGAGAAGTTTCGCGTAGCTTGCGAACCGCCTAGCGCGTAATATCCGAGAAGAAACACGTGGGTTTTAATCCGCTATATGTGTATCATTAATTACGAACTCTTGTGCCTCTACAGCCTCCCTGCGCCTTTCGTTACTCATTTCTTCACTCTTTTCCACGAACTTTGGAAAAGTTTCCGTGGAGCATAATGCGCGATACTCTGTTCGATAATGGGGGAAATTCTACGATGTCGGGGGACATTTGCATTAGCGGGATGCACGAACGCTAATAATCATTGCGATTGACCGCGGATGCTGCGCTTAATTAAGAGAGTATACGCGCGGCGAACGTATGGGGTTTGTTTTTTTTTTTCGTAGAAGCGAAATAATGCCTCGTATATTGTATGAGAATTTTTTTTGTATGTCTTTGTACGTGTATGCACGTTTGGTATGAAAATGTCTGCCGATAATTGATCCATTTATAAGCGCAGAGGAACTCGGGACAAGACGAGTACGCGGGGTGGATGACTCATAAGCTTAGCCACTAAACGGTGTGTGCGAGCACAGTGCTCCCGTTGGAGTTTGGCGGGGTGGTGGTGAGGTGAATGAGTGTGAAAGTATCAGCTGTGGTGGAAGCACGCGTCTCGAGTGAGAAAACAATATCGATTTTTTGACAAAACGATGTGACGTTTGGTAAAGTTTAACATCGTTTCAGTCTATTTGAGTTGCCGATATTGATTAGAGACAGGTAGGTAAACAATGAAAGTACACTGAGAAAAAAAAATCATTGATCCAATATCATTGATGTTATTGAATGAAATTTCGTTGATTTAATTGTAAAATTGTTGGTGTAAATAATCGGATTTATTAGTCCAAACAAAACGCTATTGACTTTAATAACATGATCAATTTAAAATATTTTTTTTCATTCAAAATATCTATTGTTAGCCGAGAACAATATATTATTGAAACTATCTAAAAAATTATCGCGAACAAATGATATAGTTTTGAATGCATTTTCTGCAACGAACAAAAAAAGCGTTTCAATTCATAACATGAATATTGTTGATTCGAGTACACAAGAAAAATTGAATTTCGCTCGTTTGATTCAGATAACAATTCTATCGAGTAAATATGTTATTTTATTTTTTTCACCATATCCGATATTGGTTTCCAAGTACATTATTCGTTAAAATATAAATATTTTATTTTGATTGAAAAATATTAAGCAAATGTCTGAATTGGTTAAATAATTATGAGAAAATAAAATTTGTTTCGTGCGCATTTGGTTGAAAAAATTCAACCAAATCATGGCCGAGCGCCACCGAAATTATAGGTGTGAGGAAACCCGTAGTTCTCGGAGTAACCGCTAGAAGCCGCACGCGCGCTCGTTTCTCGTAAGCGTAGCGCGAACCGAAAATCTACTTAAACGCCGGAGAAACTCTAAAGAGTATCGCTTCTTGGCCTGTGGCTAAGATCAAAGTGTAGTATCTGTTCTAAACAGTTGTATATCTGATATTCTCTTCATGGATATTCCATTGGATTTTTGACATTCTCTCCACTATTATCGTGGATGATCATTCTGATGCTCACTTTTTATTTAAGATTTAAAACAAATTGAAAAACTTACGTCCCATGGCATATTCGTTTCGATGCAGTAAAAAAATAATTAATCGTATCGATTATATTTTTGTACGAAATAAAAAATGTTGTAGCAACCGCTTAATTATTTGATGCATACATCTACGGATTGTAAATAGAATGATTCCAATAGAATATAATTCTATTTGAAGGATAATGTAGATATTCAGAGAACAGAAGAGCTTTTTCAAATAAAATAATATGTTATTTAAATCAATCACATTTTCCAATATTTTATAGTATAGTAACAATCTCATATATCGGTGGCACTCCGCAGCAGCACATTTATTTGGATCAACCAATCTATTTTTTTTATCCAATTGGTTTTTTTTCTCAGTGTACTAATTGTTAATATAATAAGAACGGTTTGTCAGCAATGCTCAAGGTTATTGCGTGATTTTGGTTACTTCGTTATCCGTCCAATGGGGCAAGATACAAGCTATCCCAAATCCGGAATATTTTACAACGTACCGCTATTTACGTTAGAAAGGGTGAAATGGAGCTAGTAAAGCATTTGGTTCCTCTTCAACCGGTGTTTCTACCAGGGGAAGAAAAAGAACTTACGAATGATCAAAATGATATGGAAGCAAGATTATTCGTACTAATCCTACAGAATTTAGACGATTGGCTTATCAAATTGATGGTATTGAGAATAAAACCACTTTTATATGCGACAGATGCCAATAATTCGTGTCTCATTATCATCCCAGCGCTGTTTCATCTTGCCCCGCATACGGGGTTAGATGGGAAAAACAAAGGTTTAATTAAAAATATATATTGTATCGTACAAATCGGAAAGACTGATTTCTCTGCTTCCATAATCAAAAGATTAATGAATGTTGATTAGTTTAAAAAGTAATTAAAGTTGACTGACTCATATATGTATTGTTTTATTTGATCATGACCTTAGCGTTATCATCTTGCCCCGGCTTCCCCTACTACCGGATTGTGTGTTTATAAAAAGAGAGAGTGAGAGGGAGCAACGTGATTATGAAGATATTCCACACGGAGGACCGTCTTTAAATCAGCCAGATGTTCTGATGGCCAACGTTATCCACACAAATAATGGATTAAACGGAATTAATATATATATATACACACACACACACACACACACACACACACACACACACACACACACACACACACACACACACACACACACACACACACACACACACACACACACACACACACACACACATACACATATGTGTGTGTGTGTTTTATAAGGTACACAGGAGCCACCCACGCGCTCGATACGTTATACCGGACCGTCGCTCAGCATCACTAATGAACCGCAGCGTCCTGACAATTTCACAAACGAGGGAAGCTCCGCTCGCAACCGGCAATACCATCGTATTCATTAGACTCGGTATATACATGGGCGAACGCGGAGTTCACATTCGTCGTTTCGATCCTACGAATTGAAAATTTTTCAAAAAAGAGAAAAAAAATTGAGTCAACTATTGGTCCGCATAGAACGACGAAAAAATGGATACATATTTGACGAATGAATTTTGAAAGCAGCAGGTTTTTCCGAATGCATCCGAAACACTTGCGGTCATTTATTTTTATTATATTTCATTATTAATAAACATGTGGTAATACCAATATCGATTTAGTAATAATTAATTGATGAAGTAATATCGATTAATTTATTGTATAATCACTTTATAATTAGTAGTTGTCAATTAATATTGACTAATAAGTTTATCTCATTAATAATAATATTTATTTATCAATAATAAAAATACGAATGTAGTGTTAATAATACATATTATTTAGTTATTTCGCATTTTGGTTTCTTGTGTTTTATTTTATAGCCGATTGTTTTAAATGTAAAATTGCTGGATTGAATTTAAGCGGATAGGGTACTGGGAGTATTAAAAAAAAAACGTTCGTCGCTTGAGGCAACTGAAATTGACGAGGAAGGTCCAACACATGGTGCAGGAATCGCATGTTAAAGGTTAACTTATGATTACAACGATAGAACTGCTAGTCAAACTTTTAACGCGTTTTTTTCTCGAAACTATGTTTTTCAAAACGGTGTAGAGGATTTCTCGAAAGTAAATTAACGGATTGAATGGAATTGGTGAACTTGTTCAGCGCAATAGTAGATTAGTCTCGAACAACGTTTTTCTCATTGACATTATTTTTTCATTGGTTATTTACAATAAGGATGTGAATTTTCCGCGAAAAGATCGACAAAAATAATTTCACAAATCTTTTGTGACAATTGATACACGATAACGAAATAAGCTCGGTCAAGTCGATATAAGAAGTTCGATATATCGAGTTTTCGTTATATTGAGGTTTCGGTATATCGAGATCATGTGCCTCAAAAATGTTTAAAAAAATATATATATTAGTACTATGAATATAGGGATATTTCTTGAAGAAAGAAAGATTTAAATTAGAGCAATTTTTACAAGCAATTAGCACAATGGGGAAAAAGTCCATGGTATTTACAACAAACGCCCATGGTAAGAAAGGATATAGTAAAATTCATTATAGTTTATTGGCACCGCAATCATCATATGGTTAAGGGGTAAGGCGACAGTAGAATTTTCAAAAAATCGATTTTTGCTTCTCGCTAAAACGGTGCTTTATCATCATAAGAATAAATTACTATTCGATTTATAGCAAGAACATTTTTTCCACCGTCTTTGAGCGTATAACGTAAGCCCACCTCCGGCACGGCCATAGAGTACCTAAAACTTTAAGGGGTTACCCCCACTTGCGATTTAAAAAAAAATCGATTTTTTTTTATTGCATTTTTTTGAAGTATACGTATCTGAGAATATGTCCTGAAAAATTCAAGTCGATCCGAAGAAAATTGACTGACATATGAGCGTGGAAAGAGAAGAATCCGCGTTGAAAGAGAAACTTTAAACGCGTTTTTCTCAAAATGGCATTTCTGAAGTCGGTGACCAAGATTACTCGAACACTAATGAACCGATCTTCTTGAAATTTTGCAGGCTTATTTAATACATAAAAATGTAGTCTTTAATCGTTCGATTTTTTTTTCGAAAAAAAATGGCCGTTTTATAGCCAAAAACGGCCGTTTTTTTTCGTTAAAATCGAACCATTAACTTTGACGGTCCGCCATTTTGTAAAAAATGAATATTTTTTAAAATCCTTCGATTAAAGACTAGTTTATACTTATATTTGACTAAATCCATCCGCATTTTTTTCAGATGATCCACTTCGCCGCAATGTTGGTCACCGCAAACCGTGTATATAAAAACATTATTTCATTGACGGCCATTTGCCACTAAACAATGTAATATTTTTCAATAAGAAAATTACTGAAAGTTCATCAAGATGTGTTCTTTAAGATGGTATATTGATCGATTAAAAAAGTTTTGTAGTTTTCTTTAAAAAAAAATCATGAAAAAGGCTTTTTTTTGCGCTACAAGTGGGGGTAACGCCTTAAACGCGTTTTTCTCGAAACAACTTTTTCCAATTGCCGTGACAAATAACTTCAACAATTTTCACTCGATTTACGTCAAATGTAAAAGTTATGTTCCTAATTGCATTTCGCAGAGAAGTACGTACGGAATTTCTGATTAATCGAAAACTTTTCATTTTATGAGCGTTTTATACGAAATTTTTCACTGAAAATTCATTGAAATACCTACAACTCAATTCAAATTCCTCCACAGATCCTCAATAACGCCGCCATTTTGTAGGTCATCCCAAAAATTTTTTTTCTTTTAACTTGACAGTTATAATGAACTTATGTCCGAATTTGAAAATGATCGGATTATTTTATCCCCTGCAAAAAAAAATCCCGAAAAATACCTATTTTTCGCGCTTCTAAAGGGAATTCTCGCCTTAACGTCTTCAACTTCGGTCGATTCTGAAGGCAAAATTATTGCGCACGTATGGGCCTGGATGAAGACTTTTCCCCGAGCGCGGTCATGACGGAAGTCGATCGGAGCGGTAGGAATCGATGCGACGGCGCGCGGGCCAGAATCAAAGACGCGAGAAAGAACGATCACGGGCCGGAGATCGAGCGCGGGTGAAAGGAGGCAGCAAGATAGACGCGGAAGAGTGAGTGCGAGCGCGGGGGGGGGGGGGGAGAAAATAATGTAAAGCGCGATCTTCGTCCCGACACGCCCGGCGCGTAAGTTCGAATTAACGGCGACGAGTCGAATCGTGAGGAACGTCGATCTCGATGACGGGATAACAAAATGAGGAGATAAGATGAAAAAGATCGATACCGAGAGCGAGCGATAGAGGAACGAAGGGGGAAAAAACGCGAGCCCCGTGTGCAAGCGACGTAACCGAGTGAGTGCTGGTCGAAAGGGTTTTACTTTTTTTGTTGTTCTTTTCAAAGAGCAACGAGTGTTAAAGTGTGAAGAAGAAAGGAGGAATAGCGGGAGAAAGGCTCTACCTCTCTCATCGGGTCTTTCTCATTTTCGAGTGACGTGAACATAACAGCTTGCACATTGCCACTGACTATAAGACGATACAGGCGTGTGCCTGTACAAATGTACGAGGAAAAAAGTATTCAGAACCCGTTACATCTACGTAATGTCAGCTATCGGCAAATCCGTCATTTTGAGAACTCTTTACGTTTTTCAAAACGAATCTTTGATTTTGGGGACTGTCCTGATTGTGAGAGAAATGTATGAGGTTCTCGACCATGTTTCAACTATAATTTATGTTTTCCTGACAGGACGATCATAGTTTATAGCTATAGTTACTGCCAAACGTATAGTACTGTTTATTGATATTTTGGATGTTGCATGAATGATGTTGATGTTGTATGTTTAGGTATACTTTTCGCTTATAGTCGGGTTAACCATATTATGATAGTGGTGTTAATAAACTATAATGAATTTTACTATTCCCTATTTTGCCATGGGCGTTTGTTGTAAATACCATGGACTTTTCTCTCAGTGTGGTCGGTTCTTGGAGTCACCCCTATGAAAATTTATATACGCAAAAATATACTGCAAATTTATTTTATTAATAATTGTAATATATGTGAAATGTATGCCATATATTGAAAATATATGTTGCATATATGTGCCAAATTCTAATTTTCGTAACGTTTTTATATATGAGATGTATATACGTGGTATTACTGTATATCAATGTATCATATATCAATGATATATGTAGCATTTACCCTGCATATATACCACATATATTTAGCATATATGTTGCATACACACTGTGTACATACCACATATATACTGCATAAATGGTACATATATGCCACATATATATAGATATGTGTAGCATATCTGTATATAGTGTTTATATGTAATAGCGTACTTTAACTGTAAGTTAAGTTTTTTTAAGTTTAAGTTTTAAGTTTTATTAAGTCGAACTGTAATAGTGTTTATACACAGCATATATTTTTTGTCAGGAATATGTATCAAAAATGTATGCGTCATATATGACGCATAAATGACACCATATATGACGCATACATTTTTGATATATTTTTCGGACAAAAAAAAAAGATTGAAAATATATCGAAAATATATGCGTCGTATATGCCTCATATATGCGTCATATATAGTGTTTATACGTAGCATATATGTTTTGGTCAGAAAAATATATCGAAAATATATGGGTCATATATGCGTCATATATTTGGTGCATATATACTGAATATATACGTATTATTCTATTTTTCGTCACTATATATGCGACCGATATATATATATATATGTAGCATATATTTTCTGCATATATTTTACATACATAAATTTCCATGGGGGCATCTTTATATGAGTATTCTTCCATTCATCTAATCGTGCTTTTGAAGAGACGGTCCTCAGAATTGCATGTTTTTAAAATGACCTTATTATTGTGTATGTGTGTGTATTTATATTAAAATTTATCGATTATCTCCCGTAGAGACACTCGCGTTTCGGTAGAGAGAAACACCCAATCATTCGACGCGACTGAGCTTCGAGAAAGCACACACGCACACACTTTTTTCGTCGTTCAATAAATGTTTTTTTTCCCGGAGAAGATGGCACGAAGAATTGTTGAAATTATTTCGCGAGCAACAATGTCTGGTGAAGTCAATTGTCGATATAATTATTCATACGCATTAAAATGATTTCGAATATTGTGCGATTTGTTACAAGGGCTCAAAGTTATTAAAAATGTTGAGCCACGCGAACACGACAAGCTCGCACGATTGTAGACGTCTTATATGTATATAAGATATATATATATATATATACACACAGACATATGTATACGAATACCTGCCATATGATATATATATATATATATATATATATATATATATATATATATATATATATATATATATATCATATCATATGGCAGGTAGAGTAGAAAAAGTTCTTCAGGTAAACGAGTTTTCGTGCTGTTTGACGCATTGTCATAAATAACGTATCGATTATGTTTATCATAATTGCTGCATCTATCAAAAGTGTCGGCGGTCGAATTTTTTCTCCTACCGGCCCTCTAGTTATTTCGAAGCCGCCAGCCATGCTCTAACTTCATACTTGGACGTATATATATATATATATATATATATATATATATATATATATATATATATATATATATATATATATATATATATATATATATATATATATATATATGTATATATGGAGTTAGGCTTATCCGGACGTAGGGTGTGAACCCAGCGATACAGTGACATTAATCATCGAAGGACAAAGCTTCGATCGACATTTATGATTATTATCCAATTGTTCTCGTGGAATTCCAGTACAAAATGCAACGTTTTTCAAAGTTTTGTTTATTTTTAACTATGTGTCTATAACTCGTTAATTTTGACAGTTATTTTGGTCGCTCGATTTTCAAAGCAGATTTCAAAACGGTCGAAAAAATATCCATTGAACCATGCGACATCAAAATTATCCCCTTTTTTAAAAATATATCGTCGATTCTTTTTTGTTTTTTTTTTAATTTTTAAATAATTATTTAAATCATCAATGCATTTCACTTTTATATTAATTTATGAGAGGAGCGTTTATGGAGAAACAACGTTCGATTTATTTTCGTCGGGACCGAAATCAGGCGGGGGAGCTGAGAATGAAAATAGCGTAAAGTTCAATTTGAAAGGACTCGAGTGTACGGTTCAACGCGTGCAGTTGATCCAACAATCATTTTGCCGCTGTCCAATGTAGACTGCGCTTTCGTCAAATCATCGGGTTGTAAAATAATATGTAGAGACCCCGCTTTTGAGAGAAAAAATTGCGATAGGTGTGGCCATGTAGGTAGAAAATAATTCTTCTTTTTCTCACCCCGGAATAAACGTATGCAAAATATACCCGTTGATAGGGAAACATATTTTGAAGCCGTTTTATATATGTAATTTTTGGTATTAGCACATTGGAGTCTTTTGGGGTTCGTTCTACAAATTTGGGGAATCTAATTGTTAAATGAATAAATAAATAAATGCATAAATGAATAAATGAATGAATGAATAAAAGAATAAATGAATAAATGAATAAATGAATAAATGAATAAATGAATAAATGAATAAATGAATAAATGAATAAATGAATAAATGAATAAATGAATAAATGAATAAATGAATAAATGAATAAATGAATAAATGAATAAATGAATAAATGAATAAATAAATAATTTAATACATAACTAAATAAAAAAATAAATACAATTGAGTGATACAAGTTGTGTCATGCGTGTGCACCGTATCTCCGCACGTACTATTATCCCGTGCATATCACGAATAGACCTACACGCGCCATACATTATCCTTTCCGGTCGTGCGAGTTCACCTCTCGCTACGTTACTATACGTCCCGGTTTTCAAACTCGTTTATTTATGCCTTTTTTAAATACTTTTTTTTTCCTTTATTATTTTTATTTGTCTAGTTTGCCCTGACGAACGCTGCAAGATATGTCGAGCGGAACATTTTCTCGCTTTCGACGACCCAGTTTGTCGTTCCTCCGAGCGCCGATCGCCACCGGAGATCGCTAAAAACTCGCGCCACCGGGCAATGTCTACTGCCGGGGCATTTTTGTGTACCCTTTTAATGGTGCATAATTTATGCAGTTTTGAACCGCTATACGCGATTTATACCTTTGTGTTTGTATGCAAGAGGAAGAAAAAGAAATCGACGAAGCGGGGCGGGGGGGATTATTGGGGAGATAAATAAAAAATGAATATTTATGATCGAAACAGTGACTGCTTGTACATAAATAGGTATATATGCGACTTTTTTGGCGGAGTCTGTGGAATTTGCTTTGCATTTTGGAGCAGGTGCAAGTCTTTTCGTGGCTCTCGTCGTTTATCGCATCGTCGTAGGTATACCGTAGTAGCAAGGTGTATCTTATTGGGGGACCGCGCTTGGGTTGGATACGTTTTTTTTTCAAGCCCCCAGAAGTATTATGACGATATAGTACTTTATAATAATAATAATAGTAATTTGTTAATAATAAACGATTAAAGTTTCTTTTTCCCCAAAATCGAATATTCTTCGCTATAGCTTGGCATTTTCGTGATTATTTAAATTTCCCAGTCTCCAGTCGTACCAAAGTTTGATTATTACATCAAAATGATATTTTCCTATTTTTCATTCCAGATGACTCTCGTTGCCAAAACCACCTCCACCGATTGGCCATGCAGCAGAGCCGGCACTTTGTTTAAATAATAATAACTTCGCTGCTCGTCAATATTTTTCGATTTAAAAAAAACTCAAACATGGCAAGACTGTGTATTCATTTTGGGTAAAATTCCGACCTCGAAATCGCGATACTCTTATCAGAAAAAAATATTGAATATCAACGCGGTTTTTGGGCCCCAAGTTTATGCAGGCAGACCAGTTCAATTTGTTGAGAGATGACAGGTTAACGTATCGTAATTGAGCAGTGTACAAAATCGAGGGACGATATATATATATACATATACATGTGTGTGTGTATATATATATATATATATATATATATATATATATATATATATAGATTTACTCGTTAACTCGTCGTAATTCAAAGTCTCGCTGTTTCATTTATTTTATTTGAAATTTCAGTTGTCTCTTCTGCTTCTCCCTTCCTCGTTGGAATCATTATTCTCGTTAGTTAGTTCGCGCCAGGAAGTCGTTTCTAGGACTCACCGAGACGTTACGAATATATGCGTAGACACATACACACATTTACATCTGATATTCCAGTGGTCGAAAAAAAAGCGATCGTGTGTGGAGCTCGGGCCAGGGTGATTAATCACACGGTTTGACCCCGCGGTTTGGGCCTGTTTTCACCCGAACTTACCGCTCGCCCCTACCGGCAAATACAGCTTCTTTTTGGGGACTGTCGACCAAAAAAAAAGCAAAATCGTCCACACACCGTGGCCCGTGACAGCGAGCGTGAAAAATCGTGTGGACTAGGCGCCTCCTCGGGCCCCGGAAAAGGTGTTGAGCAAGAGAGGGGGCGTAGAGGGGAGGGGATAATCACGCAGGGATTAGATAATGCGAACGAAATATACAAAAATCATGAACAATCGAACTCATAAACGAAATGTGCCCGTTTTATCCCTTGATAGTCACACTGGGTCCACGGGCCCCGAACAAATTATTTTGATGCCGTACAACTTTTTTTCCCAATAAAACATACATTTTTTTATATGCGTAAGCGTTTCATTCTTTCCTTCTAAATCGCAGCTGCGTTGGATGAAATAAAGAAACTTTTTGAAAAGTCCACAGAAACCGCTACGTCTATTTCAAAGTACATTGTTTCCAGATTATAAAACCATTTTTTTTATTTTATTTTTTCAATTTCACAGTTACATTTTACAATTACAAGAGTTACAGCAATTTTTGTAAAAAAAAGTCATTTTTCACGTTTTTTTTGTATAATTTTTTTTGTATATTTAAAATTTAATTGTTGATTTCTAACCAATATTCTTGTATTAAACAAGGTTCAAATTATACCTCACTATTTTTTTTTCATATCGCTCGATGCATTATTTCATTATTTATAACAATTTAATAACGCCTGGGTCCCATGTATGACTATAACGCGATTCTAGCTAAGTGTGACTACTACTCGAGTAGAAATTTCTTAGGGCTAGCCTGAGCAGGATCAGGCCCCGATTGGGGTGTGATAGGGGTAACACCTATTACGGACATCCTGACCAGGCCCCGATCGGGCCGGAAGAATTTAGGCCCTACATCAGGCTATACTAAAATGGCCCTACTAAGGCCGTTCCTGGTAAGATCCTACTAAGGCTTTTCCCGATAGGGCCCTACCAAGGCTTGCCCTGATAGGCCCTACTAAGGCTTTCCATGATAGGGCCTTACTAAGGCTGTCCCTAATGTGGCCCTACTAAGGCTTTCCCCGATAGGGCCCTACCAAGGCTTGCCCTGACAGGCCCTACTATGGCTTTCCCTGATGAGGCCATAAATAGGCTTGCCCTATGCCTGCCTCGGCAGTCGCTAGATGCACATAACCTCTCATTTTTCACATGGAAACTTCGATTTTACAGCATCGTAGCTTCGGAGTTTCGATGCGTTCCTGAATTCTATTTAAAAAAAGGTGCTATGTATATATATATATAGTTTTATTTTTATTATATATATAAAATATATATTTATAAGTTTAAGTTTCAAAAATCTATAGCATGTTATTCGATAAACCTCTTTTATTGTCACAATGATATTAACTAATTGATATACTTTATGTGATACAACAAATAATTATAGGAATTCATTGGGTCTGTTATGCCATATCTGGGACCAAGATGTTACGAGCACTCGGTAGCATAGGGGCAACGTGCCTACCCGCGTAGAAATTTCGATGGGGCCCAGATCAGGGCCCGATCAGGTTGCCTGACTGCCCTGGTAGAGCACTAATAAGGCAGCCTGAAAGGGCCCTACTAGGAAATGTAACGTTGTGTCACATATGGGCCTGATCTGGTTGCCTGATCAGGCCCCTATCAGGTTGCCTGATCAGAAAGAAATGCATATAATATTTCAAAAAACCAAAATGGAATGAACCACTTAATTTAGAGTTCGACTACAATGATTTTGTATCATAATTCGTCATTCCCTGGCTTGCTGAAACATTTTTTTTTCGAAGAAAATATTTCGCCTATATGGGAATCGACCCTCGTACCTTCCTATCCCGCTCTTTTCGCGGGAAATATAATTCCGTTTTTTATGACGATTCCCTGTGATAAAATTCCCGAGTGGTTCGAGGTGAAGATAAAAATTCGGAAAAAACTGCGAAACATACGAGAAATTTGAAGAAAAAAACTTGTGAATGTTTCTCGTTTGGGGTATTTAAACAAAAGGAAAATAATTTTTTCTTACCGAGATAGTTTATAAATGGATAAGGGCGAGAGAAAAAGGGTTTTTTTTAACGAAGAAATCGTTATTTTTGTAAGAGCAAAGCTAAACGAACTTCTCCGGACTCCTGTGGCAAAGCTCGTGCGGCGGCGAAATTTTTCTCGATATCTCGCGCGATTCTCGAAGACTCCGGGATGCCGGGCATAAATACATCATTAGGGCGAGGGTTTATAATTTATGCGATCTTCTCGCGATCGGGCTCCGATCGCCTCGAAATTCCCGGGCAGCCGAACATCTCCGATGCTCGTCCTTTTTTTGTTTCTTTTTTTTTCAACCATTTTCCCTGTCGTATAATTGAGTCATTCGTAGTCTTACGGGGAATATCGGCGCCTCCCGTATCCTCGAAATGATCCTTTAATCGGAGGACAAAATCTTGCCGACCCGTATATCTACATAGCGATCTCCCTTTCTCGACGTTTCGCGGCTACCCGGAAACACATTTTTCACAATCGCCTGCGCAATTATTTTTGAGTTTTTCGTCGACTTGCCAGGAGCATTGCCATTGTTGTGATAAATAATTGGATTGTTAGCCACAATCCAAGGTTAAATTTAATAAAAAATGAATATTATTGTTGAGACTATACTGAGTCTTTACGAATTTTTTGAACTTTTTTCACTCCCAAACACCAGAGATAAATAATAGTTTAATGTATCTAATTGAACGTGCGGTTAGATGGGCAAGACCTTCACACTAAAGGTTATGTATTTTTTTTTGTTATTTAGTACCAAGATAAATCATTTCTAACAACGGATTAACGCAAACTGAACCTTTATAAACATTTAGAAAAAAAATCCTCATCTTGCCTATCGTAAACCATGGGCCAATAATCTCGTGACGTAAATATGAATAGGCATAATTATAAATTACTCAAAATTTCATTGTGAATTGTATAAAACATTCGTGTCGTAGTTTTTTCATAATAATCATCGATAATGTTATACTTTTTCAAGTTGGTAGTAACACAAAAGTTTTTCTACTTTACGTAATACAAATATTAAATGGCATAATTTTGCCCTTTAATCATATATTTTGAAAAATTAGCATATACAGAATAAATTTGTATCTTGTATGCATTTTTTTAAGGTTCATTGAAAAAAAAATGAATAAACCGTCATTTGACTCAACTGAATCACTCCAACTTCCTTAAGCTTTCCTGAGTTTCCATTCAATTCGATCTTTTTTCAGGGTTTCAAGTCTAAAGGGCAAATCGGAACCCTAAACGGAATGAGTTGCAGGCATGAAATTTGGATATTTTGTGTCTAGGGTTGACCCCAAACTGAATAATATATTAGAAATTCAATTAATTAATTTTTCATGAGGGTCCCATAGATGAAAAAGGAGCAGAACAAAAAACTTCTTACCCTGGCATGTGGGGTGTCATTTTTAAAATCTCATTGAGTAGAGTACAGATATATTTATTATTTTTTATCTTCAAAAATAAAGAAATGTGGCGTTGTCGAAGTTGTCATTTTTAGACCATTTTTTGTTACGTTATCTAACAAACTGAACGAGTCAGAAATTTGGAATTTCTGTATATTATGTACCATATACTGTATTTAAACAACAAATACTAAAAACGCCGATTCATAATGTAGTATATATAGTAATTTATTCTATACATAATACACTAAATTTATAATGAAAATATATAAAATTATTGTTCTTTAAATATTTACAATACCAAATTACTTATTTTTCGAGTCGTATCGTAGATCGTATATTTCATTTATTTTTCTTTGCCTCCGCTTTTCAGCGAAAAATGTGAGAAAATTGGCAATTTGCTGGTACCGACTCCAAAAATAAGTAATTTGGTATTGTAAATATTTAAATAACAAAAATTTGATATATTTTCATTGTTAGCTTACAGCAGGAGTACACAAAGGTGTCTTTAGCTATCATCACCCCATATGGTTTCAGTTTAGTACTACCTAAGAACTAAGACAGAAAAAAAGCATTACCTAATTAAGGGGCTATACCAGTGTGACACTTTCAAAAATCGATTTTTTTGCCTTTTTCGACAGTTTATACTTTCAAGAATATCCTGAAAAATTTTATCTCGCAAAAATCGATAGTTAAATCTTTAAACGCGTTTTTCTCGAAATGAAATTTTTCAAATTTGCTGACATTGCAACTCAAACCGCAACTATCCGATTGACTTGAAATTTGAACTGAGTACTCGTGAAAATATTTACTCTCCAATGACGTAGGATATTTTTGATTGGATGAAAATTGGCGCTTTGGCATTGAAAAAAACGACCATTCTATAGGCAAGAAAACAGACTTTTTTTCATAACGACGCCATTTTGTTAGATTTTGATATTTTTCGAAAATCCTACGTCATTGTACAGGAAATACCTTCCAGTTTAAGGGGTTACCCCCACTTGCGATTTTGAAAAAATCGGCTTTTTTTATTGCATTTTTTCGAAGTATAAGTATCTGAGAATATGTCCTGAAAATTTCAAGTCGATCCGAACAAAATTGACTGAGATATGAGCGTTGAAAGAAAAGAATCCGCGTTGAAAGAGCGTTGAAAGAGAAACTTTAAACGCGTTTTTCTCAAAATGGCATTTCTGAAGTCGGTGACAAGATTACGCGAACACTAATGAACCGATCTTCTTGAAATTTTGCAGGCTTATTTAATACATAAAAATGTAGTCTTTAATCGTTCGATTTTTTTTTTCGAAAAAAATGGCCGTTTTATAGCCAAGGAACGGCCGTTTTTTTTCGTTAAATTCGAACCATTAACTTTGACAGTCCGCCATTTTGTGAAAAATGAATATTTTTTAAAATCCTTCGATTAAAGACTAGTTTATACTTATATTTGACTAAATCCATCCGCATTGTTTTTCAGATGATCCACTTCGCCGCAATGTTGGTCACCGCAAACCGTGTAATAAAAACATTATTTCATTGACGGCCATTTGCCACTAAACAACGTAATATTTTTCAATAAAAAAATGACTGAAAGTTCTTCAAGATGTGTTCTTTAAGATGGTATATTGATCGATTAAAAAAGTTTTGTAGTTTTCTTTAAAAAAATTCGTGAAAAAGGCCTTTTTTGCGCTACAAGTGGGGGTAACGCCTTAACGAATTTTTTCCTTTTTCGGTTTCAGTTACTCAATCGGCCGGAATCATGTCAGCAGTGGAGGAACTTTTTTTTTTGCGCCTCCGAAGGCAGCGCATAAGTCGATTGGATCTCAATATCTTTCTTTGAAAAAATTAGGTAATATAGGTCAAATATAGCCAAATATATTCTCAATTTTCCGAAACATTTAATTGAGTACTTTTCTTCCAAAAAATTCCCGAAAATCATCCAAATTTTCAGCGTTCACACTGGCATAGCCCCTTAACTATCGAGTTAAAAAAAAGTTAATTGGCCGAGTTTTTTTACGCTTAATGGTCCTTTCGTCTTTTTCCCTTCTACCATACCACCCCCCTCCCAACCGAAGGTTTTCTGCTCGCCACTTTAATTATTTTCTAATAATAGAAGAAAAAAAAGCATTTGTGATAATTTTCAAAGTCAGTTCGATGTGGCTCGGAAAGCCCTGTGTCCGGGAGGAGCAAAAGAATCCTGGCTGCGTGTCCATCGTCGGAGAACATTTTTCGTTCAATAATTAAGCCATTCGCAGTCACACCCGAGGGTGTGTCCCTGTACGAATTGTCCAATTCTTTTTCCATTTTCTCTCTCTCACTCTTTATCTCTTGTTGTTGTTTTTTTTTTCGTCGCCTCTTTTTTAATTTCTTTTTCGCCTCTCAATCGGCGGACTACCTGCTGCGCGTGTTCGCGAGGAACGTAACGCCAAAACTCAAAGAATCTTTCGCCGATCCCGACGATTTCGGGGAACGGTCAAAAAGTTGTATATATTTTTATTCGGGGATTTTCTTCGCAATTAAGGCCCGATTTCGCTTGTTTATCATTCCATTAGTTATCGTCGAAAGAGGAAAGAGGTAGGAGATGAGAGCAAGTGTATTTTTAAAATGTATTAAAAAGTGTTACGTGCCATCCTGGGTATTTTCTCTCCTTCCCAGCACCAGCGCGCTAATTGAGACATTTCGAGGACGTGGGAGTGAACGGAAACGATCGAAAGACTTTTTACGACCTGACCACCCGCTGATAAGACACATATTTCTCCTCTAAATACACTTTTTTTTATCTCCCACCATGCCTCCCCCCATTCCTTCTTTTCTTCCCGATAGTTCCTTCACTTTTCACTCTTACGATGAATTTTTCTATTTTCCTGTTATTCCCGGGACATAACGAGGAGGGAAAAAAACAAGAAATTGATTTCCGTCAATCTTGTGGAGTTTTTTTTACCATTAATTAGGTGGGCAATCCTTTATGCGGATTCGATGCTTTTTCTTTCTCGAGGGGGACAGGGGGCGGGTAAGTAGATGGGAAGAGGGATAAGAGCTTTAGGAATTCAAGCTTTTCTCATGGTCGCTTATCGCGCCTAATTGAGCCATTTGTAACCCGGGTACGCACATGCGCGGGTGCTCTCGTCCGGTTATGCATTTTTAATAGATGGAAAACCTGTTCGGGAGAGTGTCGTGTACTTTCGAAAAGTTTACGTATACACACAGGTTAATAAATTGTAGTTACTTTTACTATACAGTTTTTCACTCGCGGCAATTTACAAGAAATGCCGCGAGTTTTAACTCAACGAAGCCTTAATTACAAATAAAAAAGAATATAATAATCAAGCCACATGGACTTTTAATTCAATTTAAACTAATAAAGAATGTTCAACTCAATTCAAGCTAATAATTCATTTTTGTTCAATTATTAAATAATTCATATCGATAATTAATTTAATCAATTTTTAATTAATTTTCCATCGCGGGGGAGTATGCCAAAATGAAAGGGATCATTTAAAAGCTTATGGGGGAAAGAAAAACCTGGAGGCTCAGTACAACCGACCCGGAAAGCCCCGCATATACGTTGTAAATATCACGTGAAATTTCAATTTGATTAAAACACATGAATTTTTATTAAATTTGAACTAATTATGATTTTTTTATTTAATTATGGATAAATATTGATAATTAATTACATTGAATCTTAATTCATTTTTCATCGCGGGATGCAAAAATAAAAGAAATTATTTTGAGGCCTTTCGCGCAGGAAAATGCGGAACGAAAGTCGATGGGGAGATCGTGGCTTATGGGGGAAAGAAAAATCTGGAGGCTCGGTACAGTCGACACGGAAAGCCCCGTACACACGTACCTACGGCTATACATACGAGTACGACTCGCATTAGGAGAACATTTTTTTTTATCGTCCCGCATTCTCTTACACGTACAGATACGTACTTATCAGAATGTCTCTAATAACTCAGCGAACAAATCGTTGAAAAGGGTAATTATCGGTAGTTTAAGAGTTTTCTACATGTACTTGAATAAATGTCGACTGAAAGATATCCCGTAAGGTCAAAAAACTACTCTCTCTCTCTCTCTCTCTCTCTCTCTCTCTCTCTCTCTCTCTCTCTCTCTCTCTCTCTCTCTCTCTCTCTCTCTCCCCTTCTCTCTCTCTCTCTTCTCTCTCTCTCTCTCTCTCTCTCTCTCTCTCTCTCTCTCTCTCTCTCTCTCTCTCTCTCTCTCGCTCGCTCTATTCTTTCGAAAATGTCTTGCACCTCTTTATATACTTCGCGTTCAATCGTTCGCGCAGCGTCATTAAAAAACGACCCAGAGACATAAAATATACACCTGAGCAGCAACGATCCCGGAGAAAAATATCTTTACATAATGTGCGGATAAGGAGATAGAGTAAGATGTGGCACAATTCTTCACCGCGATGAGAAGCGCCGTGTGCGCTTTGATCTTGGCGCTAATCGATCGTTGATTAACGACAAATGTCCTCGACCGCGTCTCACATTAATCACTATTTATCGACGTATATTTATAGAACGTTCCACATCTGCGCGGTCAAGAATATCAATCAATTTAGCATTTGTGTAACAAATTACGCCGTTTCAATCCCATAATTATAATAATATCATTAAGAATAATAATTACAATTTATGTACAAGATTGATTGTTCTTTTATCGCGTATTTATTGAATAAAAAAGACCCAGGGCACAAATTATCGTTGGAACAAGGCGAACTAATTGTCCGCATTTGCCTTTATTTCTTTTGGGTTTTTCTGGAAACGATGTTTTGCGAAACGGTGTTTAAATTTGGACAGAGCATAGTTTAATAATTCTGTCGTAAGACTGGCTGACTTTTTAAAATATATTCATTCATTTGTTAATAACAAACTATTAAAGTTTTTTTTGTTGCTAAAAATTGAACTTTTCGTTCCTACAACTTGCCATTTTGGTAATTTTTGAAATTTCTTCTTTCGGCTGAACATGGTATTTTTTTATGAATCTTTAAAAATAGCGGAGGTATGGCACGGTCTTCTAAACTGCATTTTCAAAACTGGTGTGACGTGGCTAAAAGACTCGTCGATCGATTCTGATGAAATTTGGCATGAATCTTTCCAACCTAAATGGTTTTCACATTTTTTTAAAAGTATTTTTCAACTCCAAAATGTACCCATTTTTTCGATAAAATCAATCTTTTTGTTTCAAGCGTACCATTTTATCGATTTTTAAAATTTCTCCGCAATCCTTTACAAAGATCGCGCCATACCTCGCCATTTTTAGAAATTAATAAAAAACATACCATGTAACGGTAAAAAGTCGTAACAAAACATACCTTAAGCTTAAAAAATGATAACCAAAATTGATCCTTTGAAAAATAAATTTGAAATAAGCATTCCCCCCCCCCCCCCCTTAATATGCAAAAAAGACATGCATCCTCTCATATTGAAATCTGCCAATACCAGTAAATACCAGCGATAATAAAATTATCCTAATACCACACAGCTACACACTGACACTTTCGTTTCTCTTTATCTTTTCGTTGTAATCCTCCGATCGGGTTCTATCACCAATTTAGTCGCGGTCTCGCGCCTCTATAACGAGTCAATTGAACTCGACCACCGGAGGCACGCGATAAAGAGAGTACAAACCGGCTCGTGAGATGAAAAAAAAAGCCGTCTATATATGTGCCGCGTGCGGTTTCGACGAGCGTAAAAATTGTGTAGGATGACTGCGCCTTGGACTATAACGTCTCGCGAGCCAAAGTAGCTGCGAAGTCGTGAGTCAGGCGTCAATTTCCATGTGAATATTCAAGATATCCATATCGAAGAATGATAGAATTAAAAAGGACGAGCAATAGTTGAGCATCGTTGAAAATCAATTGAGAATAATCCAATCGGTATACCACGATCTCTCAATTACACTTTGCACCGTCTTTTCTCTTGATCCTTTGTTCTTGTTTCATTTTTGCAATTTCAAAGCTGAGAATAAAGCTGCAGGATGGACGTGTATATGTGTGCATATACGTAGACGTATGTTCGCATGAAGGAGCATTCCTTAAGGTGCTCGAGAGCCGGACCTCCTAGCGGATCAGAATAGGTAAGCCTCGATGCGAGAGATCGAGGAAACAGATCAATCAACGTTCGCACACCGGGAGTTCGGGAATGGAGAAGAATAAAAAGACATGGCAAGTATATAGAAATGTTGGGGGACTAAGAGAGAGAGGACAGTCTCGCGCTATCGAGTTATCCGTCATGTTGTTTCTTCGAATACCTCGACCCTTAAGGGTATCCTTAAGGGGTAAGGCCACTCTAGAGGCCGAAAAATAGGCTTTCTGGGTTTTTTTTTTCAGAAAAACTACAAAATAAATCGAGATTAAAAGGAGGGGGTTTATCATACATGAGGCATTCCACGTCACTTCAGCCAGTAAAAAAAAATCCACATATAATTTTGAAAAATCGAGTTACTTTATTGAAAAATATTCACCGAGGGTCGACATTTAAAAAAAATGTCTGACGTTTTTTCTCGTTGATTACCATGTTTTAATATTTTTCCATTCAAATGGCTGTATCTTTGACAGGATTTGACGTATTTGCATTAATAAAAAACGAAAATGTGCGTCTTTTTCTAGCCTTCCAGAAAAAAATTAATTTAGATTTTATTGAGCAAGTCGAACGTCCGTTTCAGGGCAAAATATGCAAAAATATTTTTTTTCTCAAGGAAAGACACTCGTTATTTTATTTTAAAGAATTTCCCCGAATTGTGAATACGAAAAACGGATTTTTGGTATTTTTTATATTATGGGATTCCTAAACACCGTGAAGTAACAGCTATTTTTATTTTTGTTGTTTTTTTCTAAATTAATATTCGATTGAAGAGTGTGGAGCACTCCCTGTATGTTTACCAGGTTTTTGAAATATTTTTGACATACGACGTATGAAGTTTGAGAAAACATATGACATATATGTCATATGTATTGGTGCCTTGGAATGCTCCACTCGAGTTGTCAAAAATTTTTGTGGATTTTTTTTTACCGGCTGAAGTGACGTGGAATGCCTCACATATCAGTGACTGTATACAATCATTTTTTTGAAGCGATTAATTTCAAAATGGCGGCTGTGCAGCGTTTATCTCAAAACTGCATTTTTTAAGTTGGCCGGAAACATGTCTCAGACAATTTTCATTCGATTCGCTCGAAATCTTGAATATATCTTGAAAAATACATTGTCCATGGAAGTACGTAGGATTTTTTTTCATATCGCATAGTTCACTTGTTATTAACAATTATCTGACGAAATTGTTCACTTTCCAAAAATTTGCCTAAAAATCGTCAGATAATTGTTAATAACAAATGAACTATGCAATATAAAAAAAAATCCTACGTACTTCCATAGACAATGTGTTTTTTAAGATATATTCAACATTTCAAGTGAATCGGTTGAAAATTGTCCGAGTTATGTTTCCGGCCAACTTAAAAAATGCTGTTTTGAGATAAACGCTGCACAGTCGCCATTTTGAAATTAAGGGGGGATTGTCTTTTTTTTTCGCAAAATTTGCCGCTTTTTGGGAATTTTTTTGTGAAGAAAGTATACAACGGAAAACTTGTGAAACTTGGCATATAGTTTTATTGATCTGTTTACTACATACAAAAAAATTTTTAAACAATTTCATCAAAAAATCCGCCTCCCACCCCCCTCGACGCGCGATGGTCCTTTTTTGATGGTGTGCACGATTTCTCAAAAACTATTCAACCGATTACCTTCAAATTTGGACAGAATGCTCAGCTGACATCCTTTTATCGTTTGATGAAGCAAAAAAGCAATACGTTTAATAGTTTTTTATTTATAACAAAAAATCGATCAATTTTTTTCGAAAAATCCATACTTCAAGTTCAAAACGTCACCAAATCGTCAATTTTTTTTCCCTTCATCGAACGATAGCTATATGTGTCTAAAGTAAAATGCTTTTTGGGTTTTTGTTGCAGGATGAACGTGAAGGCTGTAATCGTGCACACCATCAAAAAAGGACCATCGCGCGTCGAGGGGGGTGGGAGGAGGATTTTTTGATGAATTGATTAACAAAATTTTTGTATGTAGTAAACAGATCAATAAAACTATATGCCAAGTTTTACAAGCTTTCCGTTGTATACTTTCTTCACAAAAAAATTCCCAAAAACCGGTAAATTTTGCGAAAAAAAAGACATTCCCCCCTTAATGGCTTCAAAAAAATTATTGTATATAGTCACTGATATGTATAATAAACACCCTTTTTTGTAATCTCGATTTGTAGGTTTTGTGAAAAAAAATCCCCAAAAAGCCTATTTTTCGGCCTCTAGGGTCGTCTAAGGCCTTAAGGGGTCTGGATAAGTTACTAAAAAAAACGATTTTTTCTTGCGATGTTTTATAGCCTAAGGCCTCGATTTTAACATGCGGCTTAGTTCCGAAAAATACATACCTCTGATTAATTTGGAATTTCGTGTACCCCTTGTATTTTGACCCGCTGATTACCAATATGATAGTGAAAATGCCCGCAAATTCGATTTTCAAGGTCAAAACTCACAAAAACTGATTTTACAAAAGTTTTTCTATTTTCTTTTAATAAATGTTGATCTTAGAGAAAAATTTTTTTTACAAAAGTTGTAGCCTATGAAAAGATTGATCTTTTATGTTTCATACAGTTTTTCTCTAAAACCATTCTGTTTCGAGAAAAATGGGATAATGCTCCAACAAGTACATATTGCTAAACTCCATTAGTTTCGATATTATCTACTTACGTACTCGCGGGAAGGTTGGAGTTTATTTGGGTTTCTTTATTGTGTTGTGTGTTGTTCGATTTTGTTTGGGCTCATTCGTTGTGTTGTGTGTTTGGGTTTGTTTGTTGTGTTGTGTGTTGTTTGTTGTTTAGGTATGCGTATAGTGTTAAATATCAAACTGTAATCTTCCCGCGGTAAAGTGCGTAAGTAGGTAATATCGAAACTAATGGAGTTTAGGAAAATTTACTTTTTGGAGCATCATCCCATTTATCTCGAAACATATTGGTTTTAGACAAAACTTGTATAGAACATAAAAGATCAATCTTTTCATAGGCTACAACTTTTGTGGAAAACATTTTTCTCTAAGATCATCATTTATTGCAATAAAATAGAAAGAAATGAAAAAGAAATCATTTTTTGTGAGTTTTGACCGTGAAAAACAAATTTACGGGTATTTTCACTATCATATTCGCGATCAGCGAGTAAAAATACACGGGTACACAGCATTCCAAATTAATCGGAGGTATGGCATTTTCGGAAATTCATCTTTAATTTGCAACCAAATTGTAAGAATTCCAAAGATTAACCGAGTTGTGACGATTTTCGTAAAGCGTCGCCCACGCCGCTATGGCGAACTACCTCGTAATTTTCAAAATAAAAAAAGTACCAAAGGCGCTTCGTTAAAATAATATTTTAATTGTTTATTGATGTAATCGATCGCTTGAAGACCTTTGATATGTGTCCAGCGTCCGTGAGGTTCGCCAGATTATTTTCTCCTCCTGATCTGCCGTGCGCGTCTACCTCCGAGCAGGGGTCAGTTTTGCCAATTTTCCAATCGTGAAATAACGTAAAGGAAATAAAGCAAAAACGCGAATCATTGGTGAACGAGCCGAAACACCTCGTCAACGCGTTCATTTGGAAAAAAAATTAATACATCACCTCACGTTGTCACATGCCGGAGTACCTCGCTCATCCAACTTCCGTTAGAGGCCCCGCGGAGTTGAGAAAAAAAATGGAAGCAAAAAAAAAAGAATTTCGAGATACGGATCGGTTCTCGTCAAGTCCTAGAGATATGCGTATATGGAGCCGCTTTTTTGACGCCCCGGGGGAACTGTACTGTATTACCGTATGACGTATGGTACGCTTCCTATACTGGCCTTTGGCCTTAACTGATTCGAATTAATATAGCCATCTCCGTGAAATTATAACGTACCGGGTATACAACGTAGATGTATGCGGTACCATGATTTTGTTCAACGTCAAGACTCCGAGATTTCGAGACGTTGACGTTCGAACGAAATTCATCCTAATACCCTGGTCATCGACTAGGGGCAAAAAAAAATTCCGCTCCCATAACTCATTCTTATATTTCAATGCAAAACAAAAAAAAACACGTTTTGGATTGTACCTCCTAGGCGTTAACTCTTTATTCGTATTTTTATTATTGTCATTATAGTCATAATGACAATAATAAAAATGATGGTGATAGACGTAACAATAATAATTACAAGAATGGTAATAATAATATTAATCAACATTATGCTCCTGTGATTATTGATTGGTGAAATTATGCAAAGTTAACGTAAAACGGGGTTACTTTGAACAGGTTTTTGACGTTTTTTGTAGGTAACTTTTTTTTAACATTCTACATTCCACCTTTTTTGTTCCAATACACTGAAAAAAAAATTCGTTCATCCAACCAAAATTCAGTTGGTCTAAGAAAATGTATCTTTAAATACGTTTAACTTGATTTTTTATTGGCATAACAAACGTTTTATTAATATAACTGATAGTTTTAGTGTTGTGAACGGTAGCTTATTTAGCATGTCTGAGCAACTGTTAAAACAAACAAAAAATCGAGACAACAAAATGCATTTTGCACATTCAACGATTTCTTTTTCTCAGTGTAGGACAATGAGTTCTTTGGCTATCAAATGTATGAGAAATCCAGGCCCCACCACTCCCCACAATTTTATATATATTTTTTTAATGTCAAAGTAACTGGGAGTGTGGGGTTTCTTTGACAGGGCATTAAAATGCAATTTATGTCAAAGATTGAGGGTTACTTTGGAATCATTTTGGTAAAAAGTGTAATATTTCATGCATTATACATGGAATGAAATGAAAAACAACGATTTTTTACAAACAAATTGTCATCTTCATTAAGGGAGGACACCACCGTGACAGGCCGAATGAAGATCGTTTTATGGAATTGTTTTGTCTAGTGGATTGTTTATTTGGTAATTGGAAAAAAAGGTATGTTATTAAGCATACATTGAACTTATTTCGTGTGAATTTATATTTTCAAAAATTTACACTAAATAAATGGTATTCTCGAAATCATGTTTCTAAAATCGGCTCGCGGAACTCGAACGATTTTCGTCCAATCGACTTGAAATTTTAACTGTCGCTTCTTAGATTTCTTCAACAGTCAAGTACGAGAGCTTTTTACGATAAATTGAAAATTGTTAAACATATATCACTTTTTATATGAAAATTATGGTCGAAATTTTTTTTTTTTTCAAACTCGTTTCAAGTTTTTGAAAATTATTTTGTAATTGATTTTTTCGACAAATAATTTTTTTTCACATACTTCAGTATATACCGTAAAACGAGGCTACTCGAACAGGTTTTGGAAGTTTCTTGTAGGTAACTTTTTTTCTAACATCCTAGATACCAACTTTTCTTGCTCCAATAGAACAGTGTGTCCTTTGGCTATCAAAAGTATAAGAAAGTCAAGCTCCCCCCTCACAATTTGATATATACATTTTTTTAAGGGTCAAACCAGCCCCGAGTGTGGGGCCTCTTTGACAGGACATTAAAACGCAACTTATGCCAAATATTGAGGGTTACTTTGAAATCATTTTGATAAAAAATGTAATATTTTATGCATTATACATGGAATTAAATAAAAAAACAACGATTTTTTAAAACCAAATTGTCATCGTTTTTAAGGCAGCAGAAATCGAACAATTTTCGTCAAGTACGAGCGCTTTTTTCAATGAATCGAAAGTTGTAAAAAATATATCACTTTTGAGATAAAAATTATGGTCGAACAACCAACTTTTTTTCAAACTCGTCTCTATTTTTCTTTTGATTATTTTAATATTCTCTCCGTACTTGACTGCTCAAAATGATATAATTAACGAAAATATTTCACTCTTAGTTCCGGGACTAAATTTACGACAGTTCTACTGCGTACCGCGGAAAGGGTTGGCGGAAAAACAGTAGTGCTATAGTGACTCGTGTGCCGGCATTTTGTATACTTTTGACAAATAATTTTTCTTTTACATACTTCGATATATACCTTATGAAACCTAAAATCTCTTTTGACTATGCATTTTGTTCCTTAAAAAAAAATCCACAGAAAACGGTCGAAAATGGGTAGTTACAGGGGTGCCCTCCCTTAAGGAAACATTTTACATAAGAATATCAAGCACCACGGGTACTATTATAGGCACTTAATCAGTCTTATAATTATCATTGAGATCTAAATCAACTTGAGGAACATTACAATCAACTTTAGCAAGATTAAAATCAGCTTTAGCAGCACTACAATCAACTTTAGTCACATTAAAATCAACTTTAGCAACATTACAATCAACTTTAGCAACATTACAATCAACTTTAGCAACATTACAGTCAACTTTAGTCACATTAAAATCAACTTTAGCAACATTACAATCAACTTGAACAACAAATTGTTGTTCAAGTTTATTCCCCGCACCTGCCGCCCATCGCAGAAGGTCACACGGGCTCGCTGCGCACATATTTAAACCGTATTTTGGCGCTCCGTTAAAGTAGCCCCAAAAACTGTCAAAGTTACTCTTGATGTCAAAGTAACCCCAATTTACGGTATGTACTATTGATCATAAAATTATGCAAAATAATTTATTACAAATTGACGAGAATTTTGAACCTTTAATTATTAATGGTGATGGTAATATTCAACGCTACAGTTATAGCAATAACAGCAACTAATAATAAATAACAATAACCATGCTAATAATCTATAAATATACTGCGATCTACATATTTTATTCCCGAATCGATATTACAAAGGAAATAAATCATTGATAAAGAAGTTTGCCTTTAACAAGCATCCCATACACTGAATAAGGAGGAGTCACTCTTGAAAAGAGATGGAGATAGAGATGGGGGGTTAAGGACGACAGCTCAGTGCAGAAAAATGAAAATATGCCCGGTGCTCGTGTCCCATAGAGATAACGTCGGGATTTTTTGGCGATAACGCGACGAGAGTAGCGAAAGCGAGGGGGAGAGAGAGAGAGAGAGAGAGAGAGAGAGAGAG